>JADLZK010000085.1:0-112756 GCA_015847255.1 Hyparrhenia diplandra
GTGAATTACGAAAATAAATTATACAAATAATAATACATCTGAAACATTATTTTATACTACTTTTGATTAAGATCATAATATGTTGCACCATCATATCGTGTAACTTGTACATTTCAAATCCCGCTGGTTGCAATATCTGGCATACAAAAAGCTCCGCTATGTTTCATTTTTTGCGACGAAATAGCTGTATACATTAACACGTTCCAAACACTCTTGATTTCACTACAAATTGTATGCACACTGTGAATAGCTCTAGTTCTCAAACCAAACATGTATAACACTTTGCAGTATGGATGACCCCACAAAGCAAACAGTTGACAAAGACTTTAGAACAGATGCCTAACGAACCACGACCAATATTCATTCTCCTAATCCTGAAATGTGGTTAGATCTAACCACGATAAAAGGCAGGGACACCATATTCGCCTTTGATGTTGCCGTCTTGAAACAAAAATTTGCATGTCTTCATACCGGTTAAGTTTCATGTGGTGTTTACTTTTGTCTGCCACCTCTCTCTTCTTATTGTTCCAAGTTCTCTAAGAAAATTGTTGAAAAAAAACAACGTTCTCTAAGAAAATTAAGAATTTAAGATAAGATACCTCTGCCTAAGCCCACGTGAAGATAAAAGAAGCCCGGCTGGCCCATTGCCACGAGGGTCTAGCACGATTTGTGTCGCGGAGAGCTTTTGTGCGCTTAAGTTCTTCTGCCTAAGCCCAACACCTCATCTTGTGCCAAATGGGCCTGTATTGCTTTTAGAAATGGGCTGTAAATTTCATATCTTCGGGCCGGCCTGTTCCTTTTAAATAATGTACCACGATTTTTTCTCTCTTCCATTTTCTCTTTTGTTGTTGAGTACATCCCCTTGTCATTCTCTTTACTTTTTTTTTTCTTTTTCATCCCACACCGTTAACTACCGTATGTGGAGGGAGTAACTTAGTCTTAGTAACGTCTACTTTTTTATTTTCTATACTATTTTTCGGAGCATGGCAAAAAGACCACCTACAAGCTATGTTTTCATATATAAGACCTCCGCAACAGGAGAATCAATTATGTCGTTTAACCACTTTATATACAACTTTTAAATGATTAAGAATTCATAATTCAAAATTCATGAAGAATAATTTAAAACCTCGACCTGCCTGGGGTATGACCCCCTTGATGCGTTGCTTTTCAAGGTAGCAGAACTTAACAATTTATTGTTCGACAAAATCCATGGACCTTGGCATTTTCGTTGAATGGTTTTTAACCAATCTAGATTAATATGTTTTAAGAATCAAAAGCATTGTAACCACTACAATTAAGGAATTCCACTGTACAGTACTGTTTTATTTTTGGGACTCATAAAATTGGAACCATGATATTTGCAGTGAACATTGCATTCACAAAGCTTTTTTGTCGTCTTGTGAGATGTTTTTTTTGAATGTTCGTCTTGTGAGATGTGATAACTGTGCATTTTATTTTATTTTACCAACGGCAAAGCTAGGAAGACAGTGATGCAGCTATCAGCTCCAATCCTAGAAGCACCCATACATAATCCAGCTAACCATAAGCTAAGGGTGCACTGCAATCTTTCGAAACCTGCGACTAATGATAGTCTAATCGCCTTTGCTTCTCAAAACGCGCCAGTATGCTTGTGCTGAAAGCTACCTTATATCATTCCTTTCCTCGGGAAAATAGCAGCTAGTATAGATCGAACAGGCGGCATTGTCCCATGTCGATGTCGGCTACATTGGAACCACAAGCCGCCCAGGTCAGTGAACGCATTGTGGTCAACGTATAGGCGTGCAACACTGCAACCTGATGACACTGCAGAGAGGATCCAAGAAAGGGTCAGACCGTTTGCTCTATATATGGTGTCTCTTCCTTCTATACCTTAGTATATGCAATTTATTTTCAAAATTCCTATACCACATGTGCTTGAATTTTGAAAGCTTATTAATTAGGCGATATGGGATTCGCATTCAGGATGGCGGGTTGTCAGAGAGGAATTGTCCCCTGCAGCCATTAAAAGATCTTTCGAGGAAAAAGCCGGGTTGATGGAGGAGGTGAGAGCAAGGATAGAACAATAAGGCGGCCATCGCCAACTTTGTGTGTCGAGGAGGATCACAATTGAACAAAACAAGCGTGGGGAAAGCATGGAGATGCCCCAACAATGTCTGGTTATCATGGTGGGGCCAGATGCGGCGACAAGGTGGTCAATGAAGAACAAGGTAGGTCGCGCGGAAGGTGGAGCGATGGCTCCCACAGAAAGTTTGAACTAGAGGTTGGAGATGAACCGAATGTCAAAAATAAACCACAAACGTTCAATCTTAATCCAAAGGCTACGATGTTCCACCTCAAAAAATGGCAAGATAATAGGATTGGAATATAGCAATTCCTTTTTTTTTCCCTCCTCGATCACATGTCGACGTTTCACAAAGATACATGTGTTGCAACAAGACGTTAAGCTTACCGAGTGTGGTTACCTAGATAATTATTAGCAGTGTGAAGATTTATTTAGCGATTACATCGTCATGCATTTTGATTTGTTTGAGAACCGAATTCCGTATTGTGCCTGGACGCGTGTTGCTCAAACTCGTATGGGTAGTGAAGTTTAGAGATTTATCAATGATCGTGCTATGCATTCCCCATTTGTTTTTGGAATTGAAATTCGCACCATGCATGAATACACATATAGCTCCATGGGAGCGAGCACCGACCACACTACTACATAAAATCTTTTTTGTGGTGTCTTTTTTCATTTACCGCCGCCATGAAACAAACTGCGTGGCGGTTTTCCAAATACGAAAAACCGCCACGATTAATTAGAAAAAAATAAAAAAGAAAGATCCCATACCAAACCCTAAGCGCCAGGGGATATAGGCCGCCGTCGCCGCCCGAGGCTGGATTTGGATAGGGTTTAGCGGCCGCGGGGCCTCACTGCGCGGATCCGCCACGCCTGGGCCGGCCACCGCCGTTGCGTGGCGCCATGGCGCGGCCGGGCGATGCACGCCTAGCCGCCATGCATCGCACCTCGCGGGGGACGCCGCTTTGACTCGCGCCTCACGCCTATGGATGGGTTCTTTGCCGCCGCCATGGCCAATGAGGAGAGGGGTCGGCGGTCGAAGGAGGCGATGGGCCGTTGTCGCTATGGCGATTGTGGGCGAGAGGTTGTGACAGAGCCAACCAATTTATAAGAAATCAAGTATAATTCGCAATCACCGGTAATCGCAGATCTACACTTGAATCCATATAAACCGGTATTCGGAAATCTCGAAAGTGATTTCAAACTCATCAACAACATACAACGTAATCGTTGAGCTTGGTAGTAAAATCCGCGGTATTTCAAATCAAATTCGATATATTAAACATCGAGTCGCAGTATGATTTATTACAAACTCGGGTTCATTATGCGGAAGCGATAGTTTACGAAAACCAAATAGTCTTTTAACGAAAGCAAATATAAGATAGTGCCAGTAGATAGTCATCCCCAGAACAAAGATGAGACAGGGGATATGGAATTGCCTTGCCACGGCCTTACTCTTCATCAACGAGAAAGCAGAACAAGTCTTACAATAACCATGGTAAATATGATCACCGCAACAACGGGAATAAAACCACGAGTACAAAATACTCGGCTAGACTTACCTGGTCCAAAATAAAATAAGGACTCCAAGGATTATGCTAGGCTTTATTTGGGGTTCAGGTGACTCACATTAATTTCGCAAATAAGGTGGTTTAGTGAGCCTACACATGCTACTTGTATCATTCCAAGTTAATGGGGTTCTTATTACTTACATAACATAGATCTGTATAGTCAAGATTAATCATTGCTCAAGTAGAATAAATAACGATATAAGTAAGCTGGATCATGATAAATTAGCCGCAACATGATAAAAGACATTTATGTTGTAGTGATTAAGACTACATTGCGTGGAGGTATCCGGGTTCTCACTATCCGGGAGAGATGGCGATTCGAATCGATTGCAAACCGGTGGCGAATACGACATACACCAAGTCTACTTTTGCAAAGGCGGACCCGATCACTCCTCAAGATGTTACGGGCGTAAAAGTCTCTGGCCCGCCGGCTACCCCCTCCTTCGGGTGCCAAGTGAGCGTGCAACGAGGACCGACATCATCGCGGCGCATCTTCTTGCACCCAATAAAAACCCTCTCAAACCAACGCCAAAGGAGGAGCGATAAAGCGAGCATGGCGCCCCTAACATTCTTGCGAGTTTGCGTGGCTCACGACCGGGCGGAGCCTACTATATGCCAATGCGTTCAACTTCCGACCACGGCCCGACAAAGTATGAGTCATGTAATCGATCGGGTGGAAAGGACCACAAACTCCACCCAATCTCACATGTTTTATTTTATCGGGTTCTCAGCGGCGGCTTGACAATCACCCATGTGATTGTGCACAACATTTCCTCAAGTGGTAGGCATCGCATCTCTTTTGCAAGCATGGTGCGAGCATTAACCTAGACTACGCTAATAGGATAGGGTAACAACTTCAGCAAGGATTATAATGCATCAACGGTTTCAACCATTTCCTATCGTAATGCAGGAAACATATAAAGGACTCAAGTCAATTTAGTTGGAAGAATAGGAAAGGGCAGAATGCTCCGGGGCTTGCCTCGCGGAACGTTGCGGAGCGTGCTCGGGCACTCGATCCAACTCGTCGGTCGATCCTTCTCCTCCGGTGACTCCTCCGGACTGCACTCCCGGAACAGAGCGGCTCCCCAGCTCCTCGATCGGCTCCTCGGAACCTCCCCGATCCCGAGATGATGCATATGATGAAGAAAAGAAATAATTATAATTGCATGAACAACAACTTGCAATAAATAGAATATGTATGATGAATGGATGCTTCATGATGCAAGCTATTAGTAAGTGCATATCTCTTCTGCAGAAACATAACTTAATCTACACAAGAAACATTAACACGTTACATCGAACCACACCCTATCTCTCTCTAATCGACAAGAAAAATGGCAGCACGACAGTCACTGTCACTAAAACAGATCACACAGGGGAGTTCTACAACTCCAAATTCAGTGAACTAGGACTCTATAGAAAGCTAACAAAATTTCCTACAAAACATTCCACAGCATCCAGAGCTAAATCTAAACCTATCAGCCTCGAAATTGGGAAAAACAGAGACCCTGTTTTCAACCCAAACACCACATATAATATCCATAACTTCAAAACTACTCATGCAACTTATCTCAAACTTGACCAGCAAGTGAATCAAGTAATCATCTACCAAATAAACCTATTGGACAATCCAAAAGATAATCTAAAAGCACATAAAATAATATGCCCTAGCAAACACTACACTTGCACACTATAATCAAATAAAATGCTAGAGCAAGAAAATGTAGAAACTTCTAAGCTAACCAAACCAAGCTCACTAACAGGTCATAAACATGCTAGGAACACATAATAAAAATACAATTACCCAACATGATCATATAAACCTATATTTCTAGCCTATTTTCCAAGCACCATAATCATGATAAATATACAACCACTTGAAAAATTCTACAAAAATTACGAGCATTATAATGAAATATAACAATTACCATAAAAATATCATGACAAGATCCTGCTTATACAGACTTTACACAAAAAATGACAAGTTGACACCAAACCTAGGCATGAAAATACTTTGTACTATGAAAAGTGTCGGACAACAGATTTACGAGTATGAACATCTACCAAAATGTAATGAGAACCTCCTAATTACGGGCCCACACGCATCTTTGTCCCAAAGACCTCTCGACAGCCAATGCGAGATACACGATAACTTAAATACGTTGATAACTCATACCAAAGCATCAACGAAGGAGTAGCTACAACATTACAATATTTATTACAAAAAAAAAAATAGATCGGAGTGCGGAAGAATAATAACATTAATTTTTACAAAATGTGAGTAGGTTACATTTGAGTAAACTTAACTTAATACGAAGTAGAGTAGAACTATAGGGGACAACGGATCATGTCGAGCCCACCGACCACGACCTCGATTAGACGCAGTCAAGACTGCGCGGGGTTAACAAACCCCGATGCGGGAGTACTCAACAAGACTTACCCGACAAAGAAAAGAGGAGAGGACTCGGGAATCTTTGGTCTTAGGAGTCAAGGTAAGGCTTTAGCAAGAATCAAGGACTCTTTTTTGCGAAAAGCTTCTGTAATTGAATCCTTACTTTCAATATTTTAAATTCAGATTAGTAGCTCATATACTCTAGGTTATCCTATTCTAGAGCAAACATATTTTTTTCTTATTCCAACTCTCTTTCCTCAAAAACATATTCCATCATTTACTACGATGAAGGTCGGGGAATGGTCTCCATCTCCGAGAAGCAACGGGCGATTCATGAACCGATTATACCACCGGGATCCCTAACCACACGACATATGTAGCACTTAAGCTTGCATATATCAACCTTCTTTTCAGATTTGTCCAAAAGCGGGAGCGAGGCTGCGCCACCCGAGAGCACAAGTACTCCACCTCCCTACCCCGGTCCCTAATGATAGTTTGACCCGGTAGGGTGGGTACACGCTACTCCCGCCATCTCTCCACTCCGGTCGCGTGGTTGCCATTCGATTTGGCTCCACCGAGATCCGGCTTACAGGGTATGTGGCTAGTTAGGGTCGACCGACACAGGGGGTGATCGCCGGTCGGGCGTGCCATTGACCCAAACGGCCTCGAGGCGCAACTTGCGTTCAAAAAGTCCCGATTTCACTCGGGCCAAACAACGGCCGGTCCTTAAAGGACCAAACGGGACAAATACGGCTAGGTATCCCGCCGGCTTTCAACCCACGCCCCGTCCGATCTCAAATTCATCACTACATCTCTTTCTTTTTCCGAAAACAGTACCATCTTCTCAAATAAAACATTTTGATGAAAAAGCTTAACTAATTAAGCGAGGGCTAAGCATCACTAGGCATTTTCGAAATGAAACAGGTTATCAAGGATGGTATTGAAATAAACAAGGATGGGAATGCGGCAATTAGGTTATCACTCAACTCCTAATTACTTAATGCAACATAGCATAGACATAAGTGATATAAAATTTTTAAAACATCAAGGAAGGGTTTAATGTAAGCAGGGGCTTGCGTATTTGCGGGGAAAAGTTAGATTAAGTTGGATCACGAAGTCACACTTGACACCAACACATCGGGTGTATGCACCTTCTCCAAAGTTTGGTCATCGTAAACCACATCACTCGTTTACACTACACGTAGATGATGCATGACTTAGCATGATGGAATGGTAAACATGATGCTTGATGGATGCATGAAATGATAAACACTTGAGTACAACTTTCCTTCACGATAAAGTTGCAACCCAACAAAACCAACTTGTTGAACTACTCTACAAGATATCATCACCATTGCCTAAGGAGTTCTCAAGGACCATTTGATTGTGATATGATCCGGGTTTCACAAAACAACACAAAAGTCACGCAAAACCTAAATCATTCTACACTAAACATTATATTTAAACACATAAAATAATAGAGCATAAAATAGAAAATAATTAAAATTTCAAAATGACTCCCAAAATTTTTATACAAGTAGGTAACATCATAAAAAGCGATTACCAAATAAATTTTCATGATTTTTTGAATAAATATTTTATTTTATAAAAATCATGGAAGATGCATTTTTCAATTAAAGATGGTATTTTTAAAACATGCAAAAACTACTCAAAATCAAAGTTTCAAAAATTTTCATATATACACATACTCATGGGAAGGCTCTACAAAAATTTCTGAATTTTTTTGAACAAGCATTTGAATTTATATGAAAATCACAAAATCAGTACTATTCATACTTAAGAAAATCGTAAAACAAAATAAAATCGGAAGTCGGCCATTGGGCAACTAGCCCGACTTGGCCCGGTGCCCAACAGGCCGACCCAGGAACGATGGGCGGCCGGCCCGAAGCCGAGCTCCCGACGCCGACCCGGCGGCGGCGGCCGGCCGGGCGCTCCCGCCGGCGGGCGCTCTCCGACCACGGGACTCCTCCCCTACGACTCCGTCTCCTCCCGCATCACCGACCCCACTTTTCCCTTTTCTCGAGCATGGAAACTCCATGACCCGGTGGCCATGGCGACAAGGCGGGGCGGCAGCGACGACGCTGCGGCCGGGCCATCCCTGGCGGCGTCGGCGTGGCAACAGGTTCGGCAAACGCGGGCGAGCAAAACCCCCAACTTAATCGAATCTATCACGGGCCCCCTAACGCCACGCGACCAAGGGCGGCGAGCGTAGCGGGCTCGTCGGCGGCCGCGTTCGGCGCGATACTAGCGGGATACCGGTCAAACCAAGGGCACGGAAAGGGTTAGGAGCTCACCGCGATCATCGATGCTCACGTTGGTTGCGGCGTGGGCGGGACGGATGGGAGGTAGTCCGACGGCGGTGACAGCGGCGGCGGCGGCGTGGCCGGCGGTGGCAACGGGCGTTCGGGCGTGACGGAACTCCGGCCGCTAAAACCTGCCGAGCGCCGAGTAACCGACGACAGGCGAAGCGGCTAGGGGCTCAAGGTGGTTCGCCTCGGCTCACCAGGGGCGCCGCCGACGGCGAGGTGGTTGGCGGGCGCCACGGCGGCCGATCGTGAAGAAGAAAGCGGCGGCGGGTGCTTCCGGCGACGAAGGCGACGCGGCGGTTGCAACCGGAGCGCAAAGAGTGAGGCGGATGTGATGGTTCGGTCAAACGCGGCGATTGGGACTCGATGGCGGCAAAGATGCGCCGGCGGGACAAAGACCGACGGCGACGACGTAGGGAAGAAAAGAGGAAGAAGAGGATGGTGGCGGTCGGTTTTAATGGAAAAGAGAGAACGATGGTGGTCGGGCGACGAGCCGAGCTCGGTCCAAATTGTTCCAGACGCTGCTTTCGCCGGAATCCGAGAACGGCCACGGCGGACGCCGCGGCAAGAGCCCAAGCATGGGCATCCATGCCGGTCTTCAAGCGCCCAAACCCTAACTTTCGATTTTTGCCAAATTCTCCCAAAAATTGAACTGAACTTGAAAAACTCCAAAAAGCAACTTGGCTTAAAATTTCAAGATCTACAATTTTCACAATTGGAAGATTTTCAAATTACGCCTCTAAATATGACTTTTTGAAATGGGGTCAAAAAGGGATAAATTTGAATTCAAAATTACTTTTAAATTTTACTCAAAAACCTGAAAAAACTTTTGCACGTATCTTTTGTTCATCAAGAAAAGATCTACAAAGTAGCTTTTGAAAGTTTTGTCAAATTTTGCATAGATTTTGAAATATAGAAAAGGGGGTAAAAAGAAGAGTTAGGGTTTAGGGTTTCCGGAGCAAAGGGGGTAACTCCCGGATTTTGATTCTTTTCACGTCTCGTCGACCGACAACGTAATCAAGCATAAAAGAAGCTTATTTTGTCCAAACCATGGCTTAGGTAGGTAAGTAACACCTAGGGTGTTACAGCCTTCCCCCCATAGAATCCCGTCCCGAGATTCGAACGAGAACTTCCAAGAAAGCGACGAGAGATTTCCATAGCTTTAAAACTGCACTGAAGATGATAGAACTTGCCCACACGATAGAAGATTACAAAACCATTGGAGATACAAAGAGGGTACAAAGATTACTCTCACGGGATTAGGGACACATCTGTTACATAACAAAGCATCACTCCGGATACTTGACGAGGCGAGGACAAAGAAGAAACATTAAAAAGATAGCGACCAAAGCGCAAAAGGACCCCAAGCAGATCCGAAGCAGATGGGATCGAGAAGGAACAACATGTCAAGAAGGCACGGAGAATAAATCCTAAGGCCATAAGCTAACTTGATGTAGACTCGACCTTCTTAGGGCGGAAACCGGACTTCTTCTTCAACGGCACGCGGCAACCTTTGGCAACCTGGATCTGCGAGTAAGATCTTGATCTCGAAGTACTAGCTCCCACGTCTTCTTCTCCGGCTCGGTTACTTCTTGAGCTAAACCGCTTCACCTTGGAGAAGGAAATCGACTCTACGATTCTTAAAGGAGATTTGCGATGGGTTTGGAGAGATGGAAGTGGCGAAGCAAGGTACCCAGGTTGCGTTTTATAGCGCTAAGAGCGGATAGAGATCTTGCTGACGTCTTGAGGAAGAGGAAGCCGAGAGAGAGTCAAGGTTCACGGGTGGAGCGGCCACCGCCTATGGTGCGCCCGTGCTCAAGCTTAGGGTGACAGGATTCATGGCGACGGAGACAGCAATGGACAGAAGCCTTGAGGGTGGAATGCGGTGCAATGGCGGACGACGAGCAAACATGGCTGACAAAGAGAGGAAGAAAGAGGGTGTGGTGCGGGAGAAGATACGACCCGGCAGAGCGAAAAGGGGCACAAATGAGATCGCAACACGGAGCGAGTGCGAGAGGGGGCGGGATGCTCACGACGTTCGAAGACACGTGGCGGCAATAGAATGCCTGAGTGATCCCGTCATGAGGGACCTAAAATAATTATAGCTCGGTAGATCCCCAAAAGAATTGTAATTAGCGGTAACACAAAATTACATCGGAAAGCAGGACAACTTTCCGATCCTTCACGTCCTTTTGATTCTACAAAGATGGCATAAGTTGCTTGTGACTAGTCAATGTTACCTTTAGATATCATTAAACAGAGTCCCTTATCTACCACTTCTTGTAGTGCATTAATGTTGATGTCGGTGACTTGCTCTTCAAGGGTCACCTTCCTTGTAACTTTCGAAAAAAAGAACTCACAAAGCAAGCGATCCGATATACGAGGTCCTCGGATAGAATATAGATAGATAGCCAAAGAAAAATTTATGGCGAGGAAATGCTTTAGTGTAGTTTTGTAATGGGTCATGATTAGAAATCATTAATCATAACACCACGGCCAAAACCACAACCATGGAGAGAGTCCATATGATAAAAATTAGTGGTGATCAAGGATTTTCAAACGAATGATAGCAAACAAAGGAGTTCCAAGGCGTAGAATCACTATGGAGGTGATTCCAGATCAAAGTCAAGGATATAATACTAGAAGAGTTTGGATAGAAGAGTTTGGAAATAATCAACCAAGATTCTAGGATAGAAATCAAGGAGTTATCGAAGATCAAAGAGAGATGTGCATAGCAAGAGTCGTCTAAGAGACCCAACAAAAACTTGGCTTGATTCCACACGGACGCAAACACAAGTCGTGGCAAAACTTACATATAACATCCTATTTGGACTAGGGTTGATAAAAAGTTACACACAGGACTAGCGGTAGAGTACAAACAACACCCAACATTTTAATAAATTCCCAAAATTTTACCAAGCTCTCAATCAATAACAAAAACCTTATTTCATAAAACATATGAAACACCTCATGTGCACTATATAAATGCTAAAATCAACATATGCAATGCAATGATATCTACTTATAATGCAACAAGATGATCATGAATAACTGGAATATGAAGATCTTTCCCCCTTAACAAAAATCTAATTTACGAAATTTCAAAGGCGACAATTCCCGTGGGGCAAATAGCGGACAAGAAAATATGGCAAGCATATGGACTTGCAAGAAGTTTTCTAAACAAAACAAATTGATATCTTGATTGCGGTCGGAATCAAGAGATGGTTGCAATCAAGATGGTTTTCAAAAATTTCAAAGAATTATGGATATGAATTTTTTTTTTTTACAAGGAAAGAGAAAGTACATTAATTGTGGATTATAGTGAATCATGACCATAGACCCCGACATGTTAGCGCCGCCGGTAATTCCTTATGGTCGCAATCCATAAGAGACCCGGGTTTTCGACGCTTTTTCACGATCACGGATCATGGTTTCACTATAGGACACAACTATTGTAACTCTCAACCAACACATGTCGACTATCAATAGAAAGGATTAACATGTGTCGAGGCCGAAAGAATCGAAACTCAACACATGCATGAATTAAGAAATCAAGGAATAATCTCGGGGCTTTTACATAGAGTTAACATGGCAAGGTACAAGCTCCCAAAGGCTGAAAGCCCGATAAAGCAAAGATTATCAAATAGAAGTCCATTAACCAAAAAACACGGTATAGGGACGAAATTTAGGACAATCAACTATAAAGAAGAATAGTTGTCCGAATGAAAGGAGGAAGAATCAACATTATATGGATGATATGATGCATGCTCGTCCTATACGTCTTCACAATGTTAAGCGCTACTCTGCCTTCATCATGTTAGATGTTAGTAGGTTATAGGGCTTTACTTTATATACTATCTTCACTTTGCACCAATGAGATGTTGAAAAGCACTTAGCGTAACATTGTCGGTGAAGTTGACTCAGATTGTTCTTCAAAAGATGACATAAAACTTCTTGAAATCTTTTTACTTGACTGCGTCGGAAAAATCTTCATGAAAGCTTCCGGCAAGCAAAAGGAAAGAAAAGATCATTTTTAAGTTGTTACTTTCAAAAACTTTTTAGATTATAAAATCATTTTGAAGTTTTCAAAAGTAATATTGTATTTGGTCCTAAGTATGAGCTCGATACCATTCTCAGAGCGAACCTCCTCCTAATTACGGGCCCACCGCTTTTGTCTTTGTCCCAAAGACCTCGGCAGTGACTTGCGATACACCGATAACTTAAGAAGCCCTGTTGATAACTCATACCAGCATCAACGAAGGAGTAGCTACAACATTACAACATTTATTACAAAAAAAAAAATAGATCGAGTCGCGGAAGAATAATAACATTAATTTTACAAAATGTGAGTAGGTTACATTTGAGTAAACTTAACTTAATCACGAAGTAGAGTAGAACTATAGGGGACAACCGGATCATGTCGAGCCCACCGACCACGACCTCGGTTAGCAAAGACGCGAGTCGGTACCTACAGGGTTAACAAACCCCGATGCGGGAGTACTCAACAAGACTTACCCGACAAGGAAAAGAGGAGAGGACTTCGGGGAATGCTTTGGTCTTAGGAGTCAAGGTAAGGCTTTAGCAAGAATCAAGGACTCTTTTGCGAGAAAAGCTTACTATAATTGAATCCTTACTTTCAATATTTTAAATTGATTAGTAGCTCATATACTCTAGGTTATCCTATTCTAGAGCAAACATATTTTTTTCTTATTCCAACTCTCTTTCCTCAAAAACATATTCCATCATTTACTACGATGAAGGTCGGGGAATCGGGTCTCCTTCTCCAGAAGCAAACGGCGATTCATGAACCAATTATACCCGGCTGGTTCACGATGATCAAGCTTCAGAGAAGATCCGTCCGTGGACAAGGATAATGTCAAGTTTGACTTCGATAATCTTTCTTCAGAATCTAACTTTCCCTGCAACACAGGCAAGCCCCGGTTCATTTAAACATTTCCTTGTGTTTTACAAAGCTTTATATCACCTTTGCTTTATGCTTTGCATTAGGTGATAGGAGTTGAGTGACAACCTAATTGATGCATTATCCATCCTTGATTATTTCGATACCTACCTTGATAGCCGTTTTGGTAAAATGCTAGAACGCTTAGCCTTGCTATATTAGTTAGACTTTTGAGTCAAAATGTGACAAGTCTCTTATGATAGCCCGAATGGGCATTTGATGAACAAGGATGTTATATGATGAAACCATACTGGGTTATGGTGTTTAATTTGAGACCGGTCGGGTAATTTGCATTGAGAATGGAGTCTCAGTGTAGTATTTCCGGCTTGTCGATTAAGGACCGAAGCGTGTAGGCCCGCGGTAACCGAGACTATGGAACGCATGTCTGCGCCTGAGGTCTTTTGGCCAATGGCACGCGTCGTTTTGGGCGTCGCCCGGGGACGATCGAAACTAGTTTTGGACACATACTCCGGTAAGCCCAATCTCGGGGGTGTCAAATCGGAAACGTACAACCGCGCACTGGGAGTGGAGAGATGGCGGGAGTACATGTTACCCTCGTGGGTTAAAGTCCTGGATTGGAGGTGTACGGTACTCTCGGGTGGCGTAGGACGCGGTTCCGTTTTGAGTATCCAAGAAAGGGTTGATATATGCAAGCTTAAGTGCTACATATGTCGTGTGGAAAGAACTCCCTATTTGGGTTAATCGATTTCGAAATCGCCGTGCTTTTCGGATATGGAGACTTCGGTTTCCGACTTATATCGTAGATTAATTATGGAACAGAGAAGAGTTGGAATAAGTGATGGAGTATCTAAGAAGTGTATGCTCTAGTATAAGATCACCTAGAGTAGGTGAGAAACTAAATTGGAATTAAAATGTTGAAAGTAAGGATTCACTTCTAGTAAGCTTTTCTGCAAAAAGAGTCCTTGATTCTTACTAAAAGCCTTACCTTGAATCCTATTAGACCAGCATTCACGAGTCTTCTACTATTTTCTTTAGTCGGGTAAGTCTTGTTGAGTACTCCGTACTCGAGGGTTTGTTAACCTTCATTTGCAGTCTTGACTTCGTCTTTGTTTAACCAAGGTTATGTCGGTGGGCACGACATGATCCGGTTTATCTTCGATTCTACCTAGCTTCCGCAATTAAGTTAAGTTTACTCAAATGTAACTTACTCACATTTTGTAAAATTAATGTTATTATTCTTCCGCACTCGATCTATACTTTTGTACCAAATGTTGTAATGTTGTAGCTACTCCTTTGTTGATCCCTGGTATGAGTTATCAACGGGGGCTTCTTAAGTTATCGGGTGTCTCGCACGGCAGTCGAGAGGTCTTTTGGGACAATGACAAAAAGGTGGGCCCGGTAATTAGGAGGGTTACATTACAGAGTGGTATCGAGCTCAAACTTAGGACGGCTACAATATTGCTTTTAAAAACTTCAAAATGATTTTGCAATCTAAAAGTTTTTGAAAGTAACAAGTTAAAAATGATCTTCTTTCTTTTCCTTATGCTTCTTTCGGAAGCTTTTCGTGAAGATTTTTTTCCGACGAGTCAAGTAAAAGATTTCAAGAAATTTTCATGTCATCTTTTGAAGAACAACTCGAGAATTAACTTCACCGACAATGTTACGCTAAGTGCTTTTCAACATCTCATTGGTGCAGTGAAGATAGTATATAAAGTAAATCCCTATAATCCACTAACATCTAACATGACAAAGACAAAATACTTCTAATGTTGTGAAGACGTATAGAGGCGAGCATGCATCATATCATCCATATAATGTTGCTTCTTCCTCCTTTCATTGGACAACTATTCTTCGTTATAGTTGTTTGTCCAAAATTTCGTCCCTACACCAGGTTTTTGGTTAATGGATTTCCATTTGATAATCTTTGCTTCATAAGTTCCAATCTTTGGGAGCTTGCACCTTGCCATGTCAACTCTATTTAAAAACCTAACGCTACTCGTTGATTTCTCAACTCATACATGTGTCGTATTTTGACTTCTTCCATCCCGACACATGCTCTTCTCTTCACTATAATTTCACGATTACCGTGTTTTCACCTTCATTGCAAACTCTTTTCGAAATTAATATCCGAACTCCTCTAAAATTTTGAAAACCCTTATCGGTTGCAATCACCTTTTTTCTTCTGGTTGCAATCTTGATATCAACTTTGTTGTTTTGCAAAATTTCTTATAAGTCAATATATATTTGACACATTTCCTTTGCCGTTACTAAACCCTAGGCTTTAAATCTCGGGACGAGATTTCTTTATGGGAAGGGCATGTAACACCCTCGGTGTTACTTTTACTAAAAACAGGACATGTCATCATGATCATTGCAAAGCATGCATATTTAGCCCACTATGTCTTGCATTGAACTAAAATGAGTTTATTTTATGTTTGGTTTTCGCTGCCGTCGGTCGAAAAGAGGCGAGAGGAATCGGATTCTCGAAACTATCCCCCTTGTCGGAAACCCTAATTTCTAAACCCTAGTTTGTCCCTCTTTCTTTATTTCAAAATTTATCAAGATTTTGGGTATGGTTATTAAAGCAAAAAGGTAGATTTTTCAAAGTTGTACAAAGTTGGTATTTTGAGTTTTCAAAGTTTAGTTCAAAATTTTAAAGTAATTTTGAATTCCAATGAAACCCTAACTACCCCTTTTCTATATTTCAAAATCTAAGCAAAATTTGAAAAAATTCCAAAAGCTAGTTTGTAGATCTTGTTGAGTTGAACAAAAGTCATGTACAAAGTTTTTCAAGTTCTTACATGATTTTAAAAGTAATTTTGAATTCAAATTTCAAAATTTTGAACTGCATTTCAAAAAAAGTCATATTTAGAGGCCAAATTTGAAAATCTTCCAATTGTGAAAATTGTAGATCTTGAAAAATTAAGGCAAGTTACTTTTGGAGATTTTTGAGTTTAGTTCAAATTTTGGGAGTAATTTTAAATTTTCAGAGTTAGGGTTAGTGAGCTACGATAACCCGACCTATGGCCGGTTGCCATCGCCGGCGTCAAAGCTTGCGCCGCTGTCCACCGGGCGGCCGCATAAAGCTGACCACTGGAGACCTTCGCGACGTCGCCGGGCCACTGGTCCAACCCCTCCATGCCTATAAATAGCCCTCCATCGCCGTCTTTTCTAATTTTCCCAATCCCACCGCCGCCGTAACCGCTTCTCCTGCCCGCCGCCGCCGTTCGTCGCCGTCGAGCCCCTTCCACTAAACCGACTTTCCCAGCCGCTTCGCAACTTCCTCACCTTCCTCTGGAACCCGGCCGACCCACGCCGTCGGAATCGCCCGCGCCACCCCGTCTTCCTCGCTGCCGGCCGGATTGCCGCCGTGCTCGACCTCGCCGTCGTCGGCCGACTCGGTGAGTCTTGAGCCCAACCGCGCAGTGGAATCGCATTGCACGGACATCGTAGTCACGAATTTCGTCGGTTTTCGCATTTGTGATTGACTCCGCCGGAACGTCGTCGTTGTCGCCGCCGTCGCCGCCGCTGCCCTCGCCGTCAACCCATCCCCGCCTATCTCCGCGTAGCCAAGCCCCGTCCTAGCATTACGGTGAGCTCTGGCCACTTCAGTGTATTTAGTTTTCTATTTCGTCCATCGCCGGCGCCGGGAACGCGGCCGCCGCCGCCGCGCGTCGCCGGTGAGCGCTTGCATGTTGGCACGTGAAACGGTGCCAGTCCAGGCACTGTTCCACCGGGCCGGCCCAACACCGTTATTAAGCGGGCCTGGCGCCGCCTTTATTCATCCAAGCCAGCCCACCAAGAACGATTCGGGCCATGAACAGTAATGGGCCACGCCGCGATAACAGGCCAATTTCAACCCAGCCCTTTTTCATTTATGAAATGTTTTATTCAATTTCTTTTTATTTGAATAGTGTGCGATTTTCCAAATTTCATATAAATTCAAATGCTAGCTCAAAAAATTCTGAAAATTTTTGTGTAGCCTTCCCATGTGTATGTCTATCCATGAAAATTATGAAACTTGAATTTTGAATACTTTTGGCATGATTTAAAAATACAAATTTTAATTGAAAAAAATGCATCTTCCTTGATTTTTAATAATTATTTTATTTATCCAAAACTCATGAAAATTATTTTGGTATTGTTTTATGACATGATCTACCTTTACAAAAATTTTGAGCTTGTTTAGAGAAAGCTAAAATATTTATTATTTCATGCCCTATTATTTTATGTGTTAAACAAATTGTTTAGCGCTTTATAACTTAGGGTTTTGGGTGAATTTTGGATTGTTTTGTGAACCCTAAACCATGCCTTTATCAAGTGGTCCTTGAGAACTCCTTAGGTAATGGTGATGATATCTTGTAGAATAGTTCAACAAGTTGGTTTTGTTGGGTTGCAACTTTATCGTGAAGGAAAGTTATACTCAAGTATTTATTATTTCATGCATCATCAAGCATCATGTTTACCATTCCATCACGCTAAAACATGCATCATCATCTACGTGTAGAGTATACGAGAGTGAGTCGGATCGTGACGACGAAGCTTTGGAGAAGGTGTTGATATGGTTCACGATGATCAAGCTTCAGAGAAGATCCGTCCGTCGACAAGGATAATGTCAAGTTTGACTTCGACAATCTTTCTTCAGAATCTGACTTTCCCTGCAACACAGGCAAGCCCCGGTTCATTTAAACATTTCCTTGTGTTTTACAAAGCTTTATATCACCTTTGCTTTATGCTTTGCATTAGGTGATAGGAGTTGAGTGACAACCTAATTGATGCATTATCCATCCTTGATTATTTCGATACCTACCTTGATAGCCGTTTTGGTAAAATGCTAGAACGCTTAGCCTTGCTATATTAGTTAGACTTTTGAGTCAAAATGTGACAAGTCTCTTATGATAGCCCGAATGGGCATTTGATGAACAAGGATGTTATATGATGAAACCATACTTGGGTTATGGTGTTTAATTTGAGACCGTCGGGTAATTTGCATTGAGAATGGAGTCTCGGTGTAGTATTTCGGCTTGTCGATTAAGGATGGCGTGTAGGCCTCGTATAACCGAGACTATGGAACGCAATCTGCGCTCGAGGTCTTTTGGCCAATGGCACGCGTCATGCAGGCGGGCGCCCGGGACGATCGAAACTAGTTTTGGACACATACCCGGTAAGCCCAATCTCGGGGGTGTCAAATCGGAAACGCATACAACCGCAAGACGGGAGTGGAGAGATGGCGGGGAGTACATGTTACCCTCGTGGGTTAAAGTCCACGGATTGGAGGTGTACGGTACTCTCGGGTGGCGTAGGACGCGGTTCCGTTTTGAGTATCCAAGAAAGGGTTGATATATGCAAGCTTAAGTGCTACATATGTCGTGTGGAAAGAACTCCCCATTTGGGTTAATCGATTTCGAAATCGCCATGCTTCTCGGATATGGAGACTTCGGTTTCCGACTTTATATCGTAGATTAATTATGGAACGAGAGAAGAGTTGGAATAAGTGATGGAGTATCTAAGAAGTGTATGCTCTAGTATAAGATCACCTAGAGTAGGTGAGAAACTAAATTGGAATTAAAATGTTGAAAGTAAGGATTCACTTCTAGTAAGCTTTTACGCAAAAAGAGTCATCGATTCTTGCTAAAAGCCTTACCTTGAATCCTATTAGACCCAGCATTCGAAGTCTTCTCCTATTTTCTTTAGTCGGGTAAGTCTTGTTGAGTACTCCCGTACTTTCGAGGGGTTTGTTGTTAACCCCTTGCAGTCTTGACTCGTCTTTGTTTAACCAAGGTTATGTCGGTGGGCACGACATGATCCGGGGTTTATCTTCGGTTCTATCTAGCTTCGCAATTAAGTTAAGTTTACTCAAATGTAACTTACTCACATTTTGTAAAATTAATGTTATTATTCTTCCAAGACTCGATCTATACTTTTGTACCAAATGTTGTAATGTTGTAGCTACTCCTTTGTTGATCCCGGTATGAGTTATCAACGAGGGCTTCTTAGGTTATCGGGTGTCTCGCACGTGATCGAGGTCTTTGGGACAATGACGGGTGTGTGTGGGCCCGGTAATTAGGAGTTCTTACATTACACACCGAGATCCCGCTTACCTGAGTATGTGGCTAGTTAGGGTCGACCGACACGGGGTGATCGCTACCGTCGGGCGTGCCATTGACCCAAACGGCCTCGGCGCAACTTGCGTTCAAAAAGTCCCGATTTCACTCGGGCCAAACAACGGGCCGGTCCTTAAAGGACCAACACGGGACAAGCACGGCTAGGTATCCCGCGGCTTTCAACCTACGCCCCGTCCGATCTCAAATTCATCACTACATCTCTTTCTTTTTCCGAAAACAGTACCATCTTCTCAAATAAAACATTTTGATGAAAAAGCTTAACTAATTAAGCGAGGGCTAAGCATCACTAAGCATTTTCGAAATGAAACAGGTTATCAAGGATGGTATTGAAATAAACAAGGATGGGAATGCAAAGCAATTAGGTTATCACTCAACTCCTAATTACTTAATGCAACATAGCATAGACATAAGTGATATAAAATTTTTAAAACATCAAGGAAGGGTTTAATGTTAGGGGCTTGCCTGCGTGTTGCGAGGGGGAAAAGTTAGATTAGAAGTTGGATCACCGAAGTCACACTTGACACCAACACATCGGGTGTATGCACCTTCTCCAAAGTTTGGTCATCGTAAACCACATCACTCTCGTTTACACTACACGTAGATGATGCATGACTTAGCATGATGGAATGGTAAACATGATGCTTGATGGATGCATGAAATGATAAACACTTGAGTACAACTTTCCTTCACGATAAAGTTGCAACCCAACAAAACCAACTTGTTGAACTACTCTACAAGACATCATCACCATTGCCTAAGGAGTTCTCAAGGACCATTTGATTGTGATATGATCCAGGTTTCACAAAACAACACAAAAGTCACACAAAACCTAAATCATTCTACACTAAACGTTATATTTAAACACATAAAATAATAGAGCATAAAATAGAAAATAATTAAAACATTTCAAAATGACTCCAAAATTTTTATACAAGTAGGTAACATCATAAAAACAGTACCAAATAAATTTTCATGATTTTTGAATAAATATTTTATTTTATAAAAATCATGGAAGATGCATTTTTCAATTAAAGATGGTATTTTTAAAACATGCAAAAACTACTCAAAATCAAAGTTTCAAAATTTTCATATATACACATACTCACGGGAAGGCTCTACAAAAAATTTATAGAATTTTTGAACAAGCATTTGAATTTATATGAAAATCACAAAATCAGTACTATTCATACTTAAGAAAATCGCAAAACAAAATAAAATCGAATCGGCCATTGGGCCGAAATCGCCCGACAATTTTGCCTGCCCAACAGGCCGAAGCAACGATAGGTGGGGCCCGGCCAGCCAGCCGAGGAGCGAGCTCCCGACGCCGGCCCGGCCGGCGGCCGGCCGCCGGCGCTCCCTCCGCCGGCGGCGAGCTCTCCGACCACCGGGACTCCTCCCCACGACTCCCCTCCTCCCCCCGCATCACCCGACCCGACTTTTTCCCTTCTCTCGAGCATGGAAACTCCATGACCGTGGCCATGGCGGCAACGGGCGCACGCGGTAACGACGACGCGACTCACCGAGCCATCCCCGGCGACGCCGGCGTAGCAATAGGTTCGGCAAGCACCGGCGCAGCAAAACCCCCAACTTAATCGACCTATATACGGCCTCTCTAACGCGCGCGACCCGGCGCGGGGCGAGCAGCGGAGCTCGTCGGCGGCAGCGTTCCGGCGATACTAGCGGGATACCGATCAAACCAAGGAACGCGAGAAAGGGTTAGGAGCTCACGCGACGCCGATGCTCCGCGTTGGTTTGCGGCGTGGAAGGGGCGGTAGTCTACGGCGATGGCCGCAGCGGCGGCGGCGTGGAAGCGGCGGTGCGCGGCGTTCGGCGTGGCGGAGCTCCGGCTGCTTAAGCTTCGGCGCCACGAGTACACACGACGAGGAAGCTAGGGCTCAAGGTGGTTCGTCTCGAAGCTCACGGGATGTTTGTCGGCGAGGTGGTTGGCCGACACGGCCGGCCGGCCGTGGCCGAGCGGCGGCGGGTGCTTCCGGCGGCAAAGGCGACGCGGCGGTTGCCGGAGCGCAAGTGTGAGGCGGATGTGATGGTTCGGTCAAACGCGGCGGTGGGACTTCGGCGACGGCGGCATGGCGCGGCGGGACAAAGACCGGCGGCACGGCGAGAGGAAGAAAAGAGGAAGAAGAGGATGGTGGCGGTCGGTTTTAATGGAAAAGAGAGAAACGATGAGGTGGCTGGCGACTTCGCGAGCTCGTCCAGCTGTTCCAGACGCGCGCTCTCCCCGGAACCAGCGAGAACGGCCACGGCGGACGCCGGACGGCAGCCCGGCATGGGCATCCATGCCGGTACTGTAGCGCCCAAAACCCTAACTTTCGGATTTTTGCCAAATTCTCCCAAAAATTGAACTGAACTTGAAAAACTCCAAAAGCAACTTGGCTTAAAATTTCAAGATCTACAATTTTCACAATTGGAAGATTTTCAAATTCTGCCTCTAAATATGACTTTTGAAATGGGGTCAAAAAGGGATAAATTTGAATTCAAAATTACTTTTAAATTTTACTCAAAAACCACGAAAAACTTTGTACGTATCTTTTGTTCATCAAAAAAAGATCTACAAAGTAGCTTTTGAAAGTTTTGTCAAATTTTGCATAGATTTTGAAATATAGAAAAGGGGGTAAAGAAGAGTTAGGGTTTAGGGTTTCCGAGCAAGGGGGGTAACTCCCGGATTTTGATTCTTTTCACGTCTCGTCGACCGACAACGTAATCAAGCATAAAAAGAAGCTTATTTTTGTCCAAACCATGGCTTAACTGGTAAGTAACACCTTGGGTGTTACACAAAACCTATTAAAAACCACCACACCAAGTTTTACATCCAAACCTTAGTAATTATTTTTCTATGAATTTCTAAAGATCACATAGCAAAAAGCACATAAATAGAAAATCACATTCCTTCTACAGAACATACCATGCATGATATTTTTCCTGGATTCTACTCACAAAAACAAGCACTTTTCATACAGAAAGCATATTTTTATCTTGTACCAATTAAAAGATATGATTTTCCTCAATTTCCATGCATTTATGGCCATAAATAAAAAACTCTATATAAAAGTTCTCAGAAAATATTGTTTCATAATTTTATACTGTAGCCTATCTTCTAACAAGCATAGCAAAATTTGTCTCACTCAATTTGGACTCAAAATGACCAAGATATGAATTTCCAAAGCTTTTCAACCAAAAACGGGAAAACAGTAAAAAGAAAAAAAGAAAAAGAAAACGGGTGGGGCCCCGTGTCAGCCGGCATTACGAAGCGAGCAGCACGCGGCGCGCGGGGCGGTCGGCGGCGGATTTTCACCGGCGATGACCAAATCGCGCAACCAAATACTCTAAAAGCATCTACGCCGACGAGACTAACACGTTGGTGCACTTGGTTTGTACCGAAAATCAATCAAAACCCACCAAAACGGCGACGACGGCGCGACGGCGGGCGGCGGCGGCGCGGGACGCCGGCGCCGGCCGTTCGGGCGATAAACGGCGACGCGGTGGCCGTTCTCTACTCTCCTAGGCCTAACGGCGACATGCAAGCAACCTAGAAGCCTAACGGAGCAACGACGGCGAAAACGGACTTGGGGCGGCGGGCCGCCACGGGCAACTCGTCGGGCGACAACACGCCCCCGCGAAACGGCGGCGAGATTCACTCAACCATCTAGCTCGAAGCTCAAGCACATCTAGGCGGAGCTAAAACACGAAACTAAGCGATCTAAAACCCGATCTACGAGCTCGGACGGCGGTTTGCCCCATCGGCGGCCATGGCGGACTTCGCCCGGTGGCGTGCGGGATGCGGAAATGAGGTCCGTACCTCGCGTTTTACCTCGATTCGATGCTAGCTTTAGGTAGAAAGAGCCCATGGCGATGCTAGGGATGCAGTTTGGGGCGGATTAGCGCGATGGTGACGGGGGGAACACGGCGGGCGGGGCTCGGGATCGGCGGCAATGGCGTAGCGGCGGCGGCGTTTCGGGCGGGGCGGGCCGGGCGGCGCGGTGGAATGGGGCTAGGGTTAGGGCAACCCGTTGCCCGCCTTTATACTCTGGGCGTAGCGACCGTACCGCCCATCCGGGCCGTACATCGGCGTTCACGCAGCGTGACGCCCACGTCGGCGCAAGGGCGGTGTCGGCCAGCGATGAGCCGATACCCCCTACTCTGTTTTTTCTGAGTCAGCGTGGGTTTTTGGCCTGTGCCTCGAGATTCGTGCAGAATTTGGAAAAAGTCAAAACATCAACTTTGTAGAGAATTTCATAAGCTACAAAACACTCAATATGAACTTTTTCTAATTCGGCCCAGATTTGAAACTAAAAAATAAAAACAGCAAGGGCAAATCAAACATTCAAAAACAGAGTTTGGATTTGACTCAAGTTTGACTCAAACTTGGGGGCTCTATTTGGGTCATTTCAAAACCTTTTCACAAGAAACTTACAACTGATCATTTGCTCTACAAAAAAAAATACTTCATTTCATCTATAGAAACTTTTTGCTAAAAACACTTCTATCAAGCACTTTTTGAAATGAGTTTCAAAATGGGTCAAAGAGGTTTGACACACTAGGGCTATTTTATAAAAATTTTCTAAATTGAAACACAAGCTCAAACATGGTCCTAAATTATGTCAAAAATACATCTAAGCATAATCTAGGTCCAAAACATAATTATAGCAAGGATCCTATAGTAGCTAAGTCAAGCAAGCATGAAATGTAGCAACTCGAAATTAAAAGCTATTATGAACTTGCTCATGCATGAAATGATAATGATGCTATGCAAATGATCATGCCTTCAAGATGCTTAACACCTAGGGTGTTACAGAGGGTGGTCAGGGCGGTGAGGGGAGCGCCACGTGAGGGGGAAAGAAAGGAGAGAGAGCCGCCAAGAGAGGGAGTGGGTGGGAGTTAGGTTTGGAGAAGTGGAGGACTGGAGGCCGGCTGGGTGAGACTCGTGAGAGAGTGGAGTGGAGCTAAAGTTTTGGGGTTGTATATATAAACGAACGTGTTGATAGGCCGATTGAGCTTTTGTAATCAGAGTGGGATTTTAACCGTGACAGGCTATTTACAAAAACTAGTAATAGACTAGTTTTGTAATCAGAGTGGGTTGTATCATACTTTGCATCGTTGCTAAGGCGTAGTAACCCAGGCAATTAATAGTTAATAATAAAGTGAGCGTGCAATCGGAAATCAGATTTAATCCGCCGACCCTCACACATGTGGGGGAGATCATATCACCGATCGAGTAATGGACTAGTACTAGATAGCTAGCTAGTTTGTTAGCCACGTACGTTACGTACGTCTAACTAGCAGCCAAGCAGCAGCTAAGCCTTCCTTTCCCATGATGAATCCGTCGGCGGCGTCGAATAAAATCTGTCATCTCATCATCTGTGGCCACCAGTCGGAGGAACACAACACAGAAGCTTCCCCGCCCACCAGCAACCACGCAGATCGAATTGCAGCGGGAACAATGATGGATTGGCCAGATGCAGCCGCCGATCGAGTACACAAGGCCGGCTGGTCACGCTCGCCATCCATTCTGTAAAGTTTACTAGTTGGGGCCAGGGATATATGCTGGGGGCGTGCAGTATCTCTATCAACTATCATGCTCATGCATGTGCTCCCCACCCTTAGCTTAATTTCTCCAACACCAAGTGCAGCTGCTTCAAGAGCTCGAGACCTGTAAATAAAACAAGAGATCGAGAAGATAGCCGATCGATCAGGCTTAGCTCCGACGGACAATACGAGATGCATGGTTTTTTTTAGACGAACAGGTATGGTGTGATCGACGACGTGTGTCCCCTGCTTGACTAATAAATTAATCGTATCTCAGATGCATATCTATCTGAGTACTGTATATATAGTATATATATATATATCTCGATCAATTGCATTGCGTCCATCCTACTCGACACAGCTAGCAATGCATGCACTTGACATGGGATACGTGCATTCAATTTGTTCGGTTGGTTTCAAGGAAACCATCTATCGGTCCGGCCGCGTTGCGGTTTCGGAGGCAGATGGGCATACAAATTACGATTTATCATCGCTACCTTCCTAGCTAGCCAGCTCCAACTATTGTTGCTTAGATCACACGCCTTTTTGTTTACCTTATTACTGCTTACTTGCATTTTCAAGACTGCAAATAATATGACTAGTATATATATACCACTGTGCTTGCTATGTATATAGTTTTGAATTATCTGTACTTGCATTGTCGTCAAAACCCTGTATGTTTTGCTCTCACTCCAATAATCATCTCTGCAAAATGGGCACTGTGCGTTGCAATGGAGTACGAGGGAGGCATGGCCCAATGCAAGTGTATCTACAAAACGACACTAGATAGAGTACGTGTAGCAGTACATTCTTAGATATAGAACAGACATACAGTACTCTGTAGGTATACAAAGCATGTCCGGTCCTATCCAATCCAAAGAAGGCATGGCCACTCCAATCATTTGGAACACCCAGTTAATATATATCCTCTCTCACGTGAGTTAAGCTGGAGCGAACATGCATGTCTTCCATCACTGGTTACATACTACCACTCTTGTCAAGGAAGGCTGGTGGAAGGGAAAATGAATGAACAAATCATTATGTTCTCGTCCGTTTTCCATCTTTATATCGATGTTAGAATTATCTGTACAGTGTGAAGGAAATGCATGGCGAGCACTCAGGCAATAATGGCATCCAAATTAAGTAATCGTCATCGCAGACGACAATAGATCATGAAGTAAAATCCGACCCAAGGTGCTGCACCTGCAATCCAATGTAGGAAAACCCAACTGATGACCAAACAAATACCGACCCCTGCCTAAAACGTCTTCCGATTGAGCTCACGACAGTAAGAACAATTTACCTCTTTTAACTTTATAATTTAATGTTTGCTCATGTAAAATGCCGTTTGAGGTCTAAATCACCATTATCAACATGAACACCGCAATCTTGCCCGTACACCACATAAGGATAATGTACACGTGCTGATGAAGGATATTTCGTTCTTGATTGGCTCAGCATGCAATGATATATATGGGATCCGAAATCCAAATTGTAGGAGTAATTATGAGCTAATATAGAGATCTAAGGTATGGATTGTTTGCCGAAGAACTAGATCTAAGCGTGTTCCTCATATATCAAGCTCCAAGTTGAAACGGACGTACAGTTGCCGTCTTGTGCCATCCTTTGGGTAAATAAATTCGATCGGTTGGTGAAGTAGTCGTAGCAACTTTGTAGATTGATGAATCGTTAACCGGCACCACCCTACCCTAGCTGGACATTTTTTCTACTCCGTATACTAGATGATAATGTCACCACCCTAGACTAGCGAAAGTACCTGCAGGGACAAAGTAGCTGGTTGTACCAAACTACCAACCAGCAGCATCTTTGAACCGTGATGAACTGTGAGTGACTGACTGGCTGAGCGTTCTTTTGGTTTTACCACCACCGCCGCATGGTACGACGGTGGCCCGGTGACCGGGCGTGGGAGGGACAAGAAAAGTGCCTTTCGAGAGGCCACATGCAGCAGAGGTCGTTGATACGGCCATGCTCCTACGGAAATGCAGCCGGCCGGCGGCCCCAGGGGGCAGGGGCAGGGGCAGCCAGCAAGCAGAGAAAAAGTGTCCTGACAACACAGAAAGAGAGACTGATATGGTCGGATTTTGACCTTTTGACAGAGAAGAAAGATGCCTGCTCTCCTCTCCTCTGCTGTGCTCCTCTCCCCCCAAAAGATCCTGTTAACTGCCAAAACCAAAACGGCAAGAGAGGGCAACAAATGCAGAGGGCTGAATCCCTCGCCGCATCTTGTTCTTGTCTGCCGATGAATTAATGCACGGAGACAAACAAAGAAAGCATTTTAGTCTCCCCTCCCACAAGGATTACTGAACATCAAGTACAGCTTGATAGTACATAGAAGAGACAAGCAAGAGGTTAAAGACTGTTGGCTGTTCCTGTTTGATGAAACAGTGTTGGAAGCAGACGAGGGCGGAATTGTGATTGCTTTACAAGTACGTACTCCAGCACTAGTGTTTTCTTTGGTTCCTTCTTCTGCCTATAGTGTGCTATGCACAAACCATTTGGCAGGTAATCAAAATTTAGCTCTCCTACAATTAATTTGTCGGATCAAACCCTTTTTTTTTTTCAATCAAGTAGACGACAGAGGTATTCCACTCTACTATACTCTACTGTACCACCAGTCCACCACCCTTCTTTAGAGTATCCACTAAAGAAGCGAGAGGAGGTGAGGTCACATTCCTTTGTGCGCTGGCCGTTGTGCTCCATTTGGAATCCCAGAGCTCCCCACATTGACCGCCTCCGTACCAGCGACAGCCTTTCCTTCAATCATCCACTGCCAACTCGATCCATTTTCTTGGCCCCCATCACTCCATTCACTTTGCATTGCAGCTACCTCGAGTTGCCAGCTTCTCCTTCCTCCCATCCCGCTCGCTCACCGCCACCATGCCATAGCCATCGCCCGCTTGCCACAACCATCGCCTAATTACAATTGACAGCAGGACGCTAGTTTCTTACCTTACCTTAGTGATCCGCTAGCTGCTACAGTCCCACTAGCTAGCTCGATGGTGGCTATGAGCCAAGAACTACGGGGAGGTCCGCGGCCGCGATGGCGGCGGCTGATCGTCACGCGCTGCCATTGGCATCATCATCGTCCCCTTCCTGGGCGGTCTACTACCTCGGCCTTTCTTTGGCTCTGGCGCTGCAGGGGAGAGCTGCCGGCGGCGGCGTGTTCGATCTTGGTGGCACGAGGCGGCGGCGGGTGTGCCGGTGGTCGCGCGCCGTCGAGCTCGCGCTGCGGGAGAAGGTGGCCGCGCTGGAGCGCCAGGTGGAGGAGCTTCGCCACCGGCGGGCCGAGGACGCCCGGGCCAACGAGAAGGTGGCGGGAATCTTCGCGTCGCACGAGCAGCGGTGGTTCGCGGAGCGCAGGTCCCTGCGGCGGCAGGTGCACGCCGTCGTGGCCGCGGCGCGCGCGCGCGAGGAGGAGGAGGCCGCGGAGCTGAGGCGCCAGGTGGAGGAGCAGCGGGAGACGGTGGCGCTCAGGGACCGGGCGCTGGAGCAGGAGGTCCAGAGGCGGCAGGGCGCGGAGGAGCGGCTGCGTGCCGCGGAGCGCGCGGCGGAGGAGGTGCGGGAGCGCGCCGGCAGGGGAGGCGGTGGAGCACGCGGCCGAGGTGCGCAGGCACAAGGCGGCGTTCGTGGAGCTCGCGTCCGCGCAGCGGCAGCTGGAGGCGGACCTGGCACGCGCCCGCGCGCCTCGCGGACACGGCGGAGGCCGAGCTCCGCGCCGCGCTGGAGCAACGCGACGAGGTGGCCGCCACGGCCGCTGACCTCTCCGCCGAGGCCGCGCGCCTGCGCCGGGACGCGGACCATAAGGACAAGATCCTCTCCGCGATGCTGCGCAAGTCCAAGATCGACATGGAGGACAGGGAGATGCTGGTGAGGGAGGTCAAGATGTGCAAGGCCAGGCGGAAGCAGGCGGAGCTGGAGGCCGAGCGCTGGCGCAAGATGTGGGAGAACCGTGGCCACCGCCGGGGCTCCTCCAGGTCGTCGACGCGGGGCGCGGCTGTCGACCTGCTGCTGCCGGTCGGGAGCTCCGACAAGCTGCTGGCCCACGACGCCGGAGCGCGCGCCACCAGTGACACCACCAAGATACTGTTCGTGGACCACGTCGAGGGCGACGGCATGAAGGACCACCGGCAGGCGCCGGCGAAGGAGCTCACCACCATTGAATGCGTCGACCGCTATGCTAGCCATGTCAACGACAAGCCTGGTATGTCCACCTGTTCTGTCTCGTTGTAGTACTCAGATCTTGCTCCTGCTCTGCTCACAAAATTGTACTACTACCAGTAACTAACTGGTCAGCATATGCTGCCAGGATTCAATTGATAGAAAAAGTTTGTTTTTATTGTGTTCTATCCTGTTTGAGTACAAAATACAATGCAACTGTCTTCCAAAAATGCAAACTAGTTCTTCATTAGAATTTAGAGCAGTGTTTCAGAGTTGTGACTACTAGGCCGTTCTTGTTTCTTTTATACGTCGTGATGCAGCTGTGGAGGAATACCAAGGCCTGCAGGAGTGGTTCCAGATGGAGACGGAGAAGTACACGGCCATGATCAAGCACCGGCACACGTCGGAGATCGAGGCGTTCACGGAGCAGCTGCGGCTCAAGGACGAGAAGCTGGAGGCGTTCCGGTGGCGGGCGGTGAGCATGGACGTCGAGGCGACGCGCCTCCGGAGCAGGATCCAGGAGCTGGAGGGCCGTCTGGCGCGGCACGAAAAGCACAGCGCCGGGCTGGAGGCCCTGCTCCTGGACAGGGACAACGAGAACAGAGCACTCGAGGAGCAGCTGGAGACGCTCCAGGCGCAGCCGCCTGGCTTGGAGTTGGAGATCTGCACGCCGGCCGGTGGCCAAGACGACGGCCCCGACGACCAGTGCTTCCCTTGTTCGCCCGTGAAGGTCGTCCAGAGGACAATGTCATCCGGAAGCTCGCGGCATCAAGAGGTCAGCAAGTATCAGACGAAGCTGGACGAGCCAGTCTCCTTCTCATCAGAAGATCACAAGGAGAGTTGGAAGGAGCTGGATGTGCATGCGACAGAGGCGCTTGTCGTCTCGGTCGGTGATCTCGTCTGCGCCGCGGCGGTGGCGGCAACGTCCATGGAGCACGAGCGACATGGTAATGCCCCGCCGAGCCGGCGGTCTTTCAGGTCAGAGATCGAGGAGGAGAAGGAGGTCTACACGGATCCGGGCAATGCACAGACGACAGGCAGTAGCAGCTCCCATTCCCAAGAGCAAGAGGCGACGTCTGAGCTCGCGCTAGTTGTCTTGCCGCCTTGCCAGAAGAACTCTACTGCGTGGAAGACGGACATCCACGCGCTGGCGGTGTCGTACAAGATCAAGAGGCTGAAGCAGCAGCTGCTGATGCTGGAGAAGCTGGCCAACGAAGAACGCAAGGTGGAGGAGGAGGCCGCGGCGACGAAGCCGTCAGGGAGTGAAGCCAGTTGCAGTAGCAGCAGCCGGCAGCATCCGAGGTCGAGGTACCAGACGATGATCTCGTTCCTGAGCAAGCACGTCAAGCGGTACCAGTCCCTCGACGACAAGATCGACGACCTCTGCGCAAGAATGGTATGTACGGGGAGAAGATGTGGATCCATTTCCATCATCAAAACGATGGTTTTTCGGCGTTCCAGGTCCAGGATCATGCGTTGATGTCTCTGTTTGATGCCATGCAGGAGGAGAGCAAGAGGAGCGCGGGGCGGGAACGGCACGGCGCGAGGGAGGAGAGCCAGAGCCAGAGCCAGAGCGCGGCGCTGGGGCAGTTCCTGGAGGAGACGTTCCAGCTGCAGCGGCTCATGGTGGCCACGGGGCAGAAGCTGCTGGAGACGCAGTCCAGGATCGTGGCGGGCCTCGAGCGCGACCGCTCCGGCGGCGGCGATGGAGACGGCGTCGACATGAAGAGGCTGATGGAGGTGGCCGGGGCGCTGCTGAGGGACGTGCAGCGAGGGCTGGAGGTGCGGATCGCGCGGATCATCGGGGACCTCGAAGGAACGCTCACCTTCCACGGCATCCTCCGCACCACGCGCTGATATGCCCATATAGTTATGTACCCGACGATGCTGTTCTCGATCTGTATTTCTGACTTGCTTGAACAAATGGCGGCAGCACGGTCATCTTCCACACACAGTAAACACTCTAACGACACTAGTAGTGGAGTATTGAAGTATTAATCAGACTTTTTTTTTTGGCCTTCGTGCTAATTCTCTGAGAGAAGGCTAAACAAATACTAGTACACACAAAAGAGCAGAACACTGGATCACCCATTTTGTATATCCACCGAACTTGATTTGCTTCTAACCCAAGTACAATCTATAACTCTTCTCTTTATTATATCTACCCTATATTGTCAATCTACGTTACTCTTTATATATTGATGGTCGTTGCAATTTGTTTCACCTGCAGGAAAGTTTTGAATGAATTGGGAGGAGCCAATAATATGTCGTTTGAATTAGCTCCACACACGGTCATCTCTATAAAAGGATCATAAACGTTCAATATTTCTCTAGATATAACCACTACTAGGAATTGAAAATGCACAACCCCACAATTAATTAATTGATCCACGGGGATTTCTGTGGTCTGCAAATCTAGGGTTAATCAAGGCATGGATTAGCACCAAAGATGGCCATCATTGAATCCAAACAGGAATAGTTCCAGGGGCATGATGCACTTCACCACTAATGCTTAAGTTGCCATAAGGTTTCTAGAAGTGCTTGGATTTAGAGTGGTATTACAGTCTTACAATGTTCCAAAACATTGTGCGACTTTGAGTAGAACGTACCAACCATACATAAACAGAAACATAGTAACCATAGCTACAAGAGTACCAACTGGCAACTAGCACTCACGGAGTTTTTGCTCACGGAATATTGTTAAATAAAAAATACTAATCAAGTACTAGCTGATAAGGGTTGATCATGTTGCTTGGCACAGACAGGTTCCAACCTTCCAAACTGAACAGTTCTGCTAACCTCCTTTGATGTAGTCGGCAGTTAGGCGTCTCTCCCTTCTCATTTTCTGTAGTTCATGAATAGAATTTCAGGTTGAAAAAGACAAGTATCAGTGTGATCATTCAAGAAATCAAAAAAGAAAACCAAAACAGGTGACTAATAGTCTCATCTAGAGCTCACCCAAGGAATTAGAAAGCCTTTTTGTGGTAGTACCTACATGGCTTGCCATTCACATCAGCCAATTATTCAGTGTTGTTTGCTCTCAGTCGCTTGCTGCGTCTCACCCTCTATGGTAACTGGAGGAAGCGTTTTGGCTTTTCTACCACACTTCTTAGCTTGCTTTGGGATAGAAGGTGCTACTTGCTGGTTCGTGCCCTTTTCATTCAGTCTGCTGTTGCGTCTCAAGTCCCCTGTGGTAACTGGAGTAAGAGTAGTTTTGGCCTTTCTACCACGCTTCTTGGCTTGCTCCTGAGGTGCTACTTGCTGGTTCTTGCCTTCTTCATTAAGTCGGCTGTTGCGTCTCAAGCCCTCTGTGATAACTTGAAGAGGTTCAGTCTTTCTACCACGCTTCTTAACTTGCTCTGGAGTAGGAGGTGCTTCTTGCTGATGGGTGACTATTTCATCGAGTATAGGGCATGTTTGAATGCTTCCTCGCCTGAGAGCGTACGCCAGGCAGCCACATCTGACCCCTTGAACGCCTGGCGTTGATGCCTGGCCTGGGCGCGTTCCCCAGGGTGGGAACCAAACACACCCATAGTCTGTCCTTGTGGTTCGTGTTTAGCTAAATTATCAGCATGAGGATACTCAACAGCGGGCTTGAAAATTGCTTTCAGCACCTCTTTCTCATCAGTGACATTGAAAAACAACCTCTATCCTGTGTGTCCTCAACAATCTTCTGCCAAACGGAATTGCTTTTTGACAGAGTGGTTCCATTCCCCACTATCCATAAGCAATGCCTGCAACAAAAATTAAAAAATACATTTTTTATCACCATGCACCAGACACAAGATTAGGAAGTAATTGAAGTGAAACTTAAATGCTTGGTGCAGAACTTACTTGGCCCTTGTTAGAGCCACATTAGTCCTCTGTAAGTTTTGAGAGAAACCCAACTGAACCAGCTCCATTGCTCCTGACTGTTGATATGATGATGACATCTTCCTCTGCGCCTTGAAAACCATCCACAGATTTTATTTTCACTGAGAAATCAATCATGCACCTTTTTTATTTGAAAGAAAGGTCTTCCCAACTTTTTCCTGGATAGCTCTAACTTGAGCATTGTATGGGCATATAACACCAACAGAGAGCTTGCTTCCAGTAGAAACTGTCTCTGCAATATATAAAAAGGGGGAAGGATAATTGTAACCTGCCCAAACATAAACTGACTTGATCTCGAATGTACATCAAATGAAATGTATTAGAGAAAGAAATGCAGCATACAAATACAGCACTGTACATTATGGACGACCCTTACCTTTTAACAATCTCTGCAAGATCAACACAATTGTATCAACTTCTACTAAATTGTTAAAGCTCTGACCATGCTTTTCATTTGTTTCATGGCTTCCATCAATATTTATAAATAAATATGGCCTGAACAGTTTTCCTACTAAAAACATCTTATTATAGTCCTTATGACTGACATTGGGGCCATCAGATAGCTTGCCATCATAAAATTCACCAACTGGAAACTTGCTTATTTCTGGATGCATCCTGTACTGGATATTGAGAAGGTGCTTACTGTAGCCTAGGGAACTCAACCTCTCAAAAAGGCTTCGACCAAAGTTAGCACTATTAGATATCTGCAGAACCATATTACATGTCAATACAAAGAACATAATCAAAAGAAGAATTATGAAATTGAGGAGCTTACTTTGCTCTTCACAAGGGCAGGTAATTGGTACTCGTCACCGATGAGAACAGCATGCCTTATGCCAGGCAGCTGAAGAGGAATTAAGGTTTCACACTCTTTGAGCTGTGCAGCCTCATCAATTATTAGAAACCCAAAGAATCAACTCTAGCAAAGGTTCATCTACATTGTACAACTTGAATGAGCTACAAACTGTACAGATAATGCATCGAGTTCTTGACAGTAGGTACAGTCGAACGTCTCGTGCACTGGAACAAATTGGGAGCTCCAAGTTTGTACGAAGATATATTAATTCTTGCACACACAAAGATCTTGCGGCCATAAACTTGGATTTATTGCATGAGTTGGTCCGTATGCAGGCTAGCTGTGAAGGCCAGAGCTCAGGGTTGACCTCCTCTACTATAGTGCTTTCAAGCAGTTCATTGGACCATATATCATCTTTCTCAGCATTTATCAAAGCATGAAGAATTTTGATCAATTCTAGGACCTCCATCGTACATTGAAAGCTCTGTCCTGTTTCCATGTTTCTTGGATGATCATTGTATAGTATAGTTATGTAACTATGTAAATTCTGAGAAAGTTCATTGTAATCATCTTTCAGATACTGCTTCAATGTTTTACCCTTATTTTTTCGACCTGATGTTTTACCCTTATTGTTCAACTGGTATTTGGTCACAGGATTCACAAGAAGATCTATCAGTGAGCATAAACAATGGCTCCAGCCTGTGAAGCATGGCAACAAGCGCTCAGCACGAGAGTTAAGATACACCTTTGAAAGATAATTGTCATCATCTATCTTCATCTTATTTTCGTTTCCAAACAGAACAATATCATTCAGAAAGACGGTGCCATCTGAAGACTCTGCAGTGAGCTTGACAATCCGAGCAGCAATCTCTAACACAGCAGTATTCGTAGGCGCACAGGCAAGTGTCCTTCGGCCCTTCATGAGCATGGCCCACAATATAGAGCTGATAGTTTTAGTTTTACCTGTCCCAGGGGGACCCCATAATAGCTTTATGGATGAAGACTTGCTATCCATTAATGTGACACAGTCTGCTACTGCATTCAACTGTGAATCATTTTAGACCGAATTTCTCAAGGCCAAGACATTCAATCAACCTACGGTCGAAAAATTGAGATGGTTGGGAGCACTGGGAGCTACCAGCTTCCACTGCCTTCAATGGAAAGAATCAAGTCAGCCATCATAAGTAATGTGTGATACATACACTGAATTGTACAAGAACAAGGTAGGGTTATCTAACTTCAAATGCATAAAAAATTATCATTATTACCAAATTCAAAATGCTTGAGAAAATCTTTCATGGAAAAAAAGCAGGAGGATAAATCTTGACAAGACAGCAATTTGGACACTGATTGTGATATTAAAAATTCTAGGCCCTATATAGATGTTCATATTAGGAAAAATAATATGTTGAAAAGTCAAGGAGCGCCGCTTACTTCGCGTGCATCTGACCAACATATCTTTGGCTTGAACTGCCACACGTTAGTTACGAGGTCACTACTCTTTCTGTTCTGAAGCTCAACGAGATTACTACAATTTTGTCCCAAAAAAAGGCATCTCCATATGCGATTGTATGTCTTCATATTTATAAGAAACACAAGAAACAATGGCCTTTTTGGAATCTTTGTATGACAGTCTGCCTCAACAGGAATGGCAGATGACAAGTGAACAACACACCAGTTCGGGAGGGAGCCCATCTTCTTCTCCAGCTTTAAGAACTGAACCTAACACAAATGAAGCTTTGTTTTGTGTCAAATCAGTTGGTTTGTGTGAGGACAGGACTATTATATCATTCTCAGCTGGTACATATGTCTCCCTTGACTTCTCATGCTTCACTGGTTCTGCAACTTGAAAACCAAGTATTGGTTTATTATCATCAAGACTTCCGACCTTGGTTACTTCTATAAAGTTTGCCTGAGAATAACCATCTAGTGATGAGAATATATCAGCATGTACTTCTTCAATCAGCGGCCAAGTAAAGGAATTCAAGTAACTCCCAAATGTCGTGAAAGTATCTGGTATCTGCTTGACCTGCAATGAGTGTACAGATGGCCTTTTAGTTCAGAGTTAAGAGAGAAACGCAGGAAAACTCTGTGATCTTAACAATATAGTGGATTTAATAAAGTCTGTCATCTGTCAGTGATAAAATAGACAAGACAATAGAAAAAATTTACTTAAACTATAGATGACATTGGCGTTCCCTATAATTAATTGCAGTGGTAGAATGAAAAAGTATACGGCGCTATGAATTATTATATTGATTTATTTTTAACTAATATCAGGATCCACTCGTGTAGGGCAACATGATCCATGAAAATAAGAACGGTTCATGACATCTGTGTAAAAAAAAAAAGAGATGTCCCTGTGCTTATCCACTCGATGAGACAACTTATGTTTGGTACTTCTGTGCAATAGAATCTATAACTAAGACAACTGACAGCAATCCACCATTCGAGGGAACTTCAAAACAAAAACCTTGCATAATGATTGAATCCTATCCTGACGAAAATCCAACTAAAAGAACATTACCAATTTTAAGTCAACGTATCAAGCACAAACATGGAAAATCGATCACTCAACTATGTGTACAACACATATATCTCCTTTCTCTATATGACAGCAGGGTCTCACTTTGTTTTTAGTGTTTAGGGTCTAGAGTGAGGGGTTTAGGGTTAGGTTTAGTGTTTAGGGTTAGGTTTAGGGTTTATAATTAGACTTTAGGGTATATGTGTTGCCACACATAGTTCATAGTTGTGAGAAGTAGGTGTTGCACAAACACCAGAATCGTTGTATCAGGAAAAATCTTGTTTGAAACCTGTCAAGAGAACCAACTGATTTTATGGCATATCAAAGTATCAACCGCAAACACCACTATAAGAAGAAAAAGGGGCTGATAACAATTGCAATGGAAACTAATTTTGCGCTTCGGTTTGAATCAGCAGTCCCTGTTCACGAAAAAAGGCCAATATACTACTCCGTATTGATATAAATACCGATATAAACAGAAAACACACACAAAAAAAACACAAAACAAAAAACAGCTGGAGTCCTAAATTCCTAGTATTCACCTATTCAAGCCCAGTCCAGGCCAAATTTCTGAACAGGGGCAGAGAATGCGGCAAGCATATAACTTCAGTAAAAATGGAGACAGGATATAGAACAAATGAAGGTGCGAGGCAATACCTTGTCCTTGAGGAGATTCCTGTTGAAGTCTGTGACAGACCAAGAGAACACTTGATTATCTAGGTAGCTGAGACCAAACTTGCCGTCCTTGTTCGCCCTCGCCCAGTACATGGCCACATCCTTGAAACCCCCGTCTTCCCTTCGCTGCTTCACCCACTCATACTCCGCCCTCTGCTTTTGCGTCCAGCGGTTTGCCCTAACCCTACCGGATGATGATGAACGGGAGGCGATGCAAATGGAAGCATGAGGATTGAGGCCGAAAATAATGGGTATCAAGCGCTTCATTCCGTTGCACTTCCCCATGGTAGCAAGCGCATGATAAATGCAGCGAGCCGAGCTGCTGGTGTACGCACTTCTTATCGAACGGTAGGAGGAGGAATGGGAGACGATGCAAATGGTATAGGAGGATGATTGAGGGTTTGGTTGAGGGCAGGGCAGTAAATAATGGGTATCAAGCGCTTCATTGCTCTCGAAAAACCGTTGCACTTCCCCATGGTAGCACCGAGCACGCCCATGATAAATGCAGCGAGCCGAGCATGCTGTACATACGCACATCTACCGAACGGCCGACCCCCCGTCCTATGAGATTATCGTTTTTGACTTCTATGTATCGTGTTTATCGCTCATTTTATTCAAATTATTTTGCTAAGTTATAAAATAAATAAGTTATCCATATTTACCAATATAGATGACTATGCAGCCCGCCGCCGGCCCGTCCGGGACGGAAATTTGCCCGCCCGCGCACGGCACGGCACGCACGGTGACGGCGCCCGGGCCGCCGGCCCGGTCACCGGTCGCCACCCCGCCCGCGGCACGGCAGTGGCACGCATGGCCGCACGGCGCACGGTGGCGGGCAGCCCATGAGACCTTCTGCTCACACTCTTGGCCTACTTTTAGCCTAATAGTCAATCAATCCATCAGAGCATCTCCAACAGTTTTACATTTTTTATTTGCCATTTGTTGTAGTTTGTCAACTCCCAAAACAAAATGCCAAGTAGGAAAAAAAGTCATCTCCAAAAGTTTTGCATAATTGGCTTGACATTTATCAAATTGTGGACCCAACTCAACTCAATTTGCCGCCAAATTTTTTCTCCCGCCGCAGCCGCGTCTTTTCTTCGCGCGGTTGACTCCGCGCGCCGCCAGTCCATGCGTGGAGATCGGTCTCCTTGGCCGGTTCCCTGCTGATCTCCATCGCTACTGGCACTGCTGGACGCCATCACCAGTAGCGCTTGCAGGTCGCAGCCATCACCTCGAGCGCTTGCAGGTCCTTGCAGCCAACACCACGAGCGAAATTGTTTTAGCACGCGGCAGGTTCCCGTCGGCTGAGTCCCCGTACGGCGGCTGCATCTCACGCACACATCCATCTCCAAGGTACGTACATCTTCTCACGGTCTCACCACGCACGCATCGATCGAGTAGCTGTAGTTAATATTCTGTCGTCAGTTCCATCTTCCCTAGAGCATGCATCAACTCACCACGCACGCATCTATCTCACCACACACGCAATTCCTCATTCACTAGCGCTTCCATCTTCTCACCATGTCCTTTGCAGCCCGGATTCCAGGTTGTCGGTGACTGGATCAAGCGGTCGTCGTGCACGGCAGATGAGGGCCTCCAAATCACGTCTCCGAAAACAGTTGGATGATGATTCTTCAGATGACGATGATTACTTCATCTTCACAGCTGCTCGTATTGTGCACGCATTTTCGAATATCAAAAGAAGACCCGGTGGTTCGGTCCCTGGCCATGCTGTCATTTATCGCGATAGACAAGGCCTATGGTCCAAGATTATTTGGCGGATAATCCGACCTATGGTCCAGATTTATTTTGTCGGAGGTTGTTGTTCTCCTACCTTAGATAAATTCATTGTATCTATCCTATACCTACTAAAGTCGTAGAACCCAACATCTCCGCCACAAGACTCATCTTACTGTTGTTCCTACAGTGACCCTCCCCAGCCGTCCGATTCAATGCCTCGTGATCGCAGCCGTCCACGCCGCGCTCCTCCCTTCTCGACCCTTCCTTCTCGCTGAAGTTTCTCTCCGACGCGTTCCATCTTATCCCCGCCAACCCCGGCTCCTCGTTTGTTTAATTTTTATACTAGGTGTTGAACTTTTGTTTCTTTTCTTCAGATTCAGAATGAGCAAGGGTCTTTTCCTACGCATCATGAATGCTGTTGAAGCACACGATAAATACTTTGTGCAAAGGACGAATTGTGCAGGTGTGCACACGATAAATAGTTTTATCTTCCTCTTTGTCAATTTTTTTTGACCTATGAGACGCACCCTTTCCAGCACGACGGCGACCAGCAACTTCTGATGCCTGCACTTCCACAACATCGTCTTGATTTTCATCAGGAAGAACACTACTGGTTTCCTGAGTGCCTTGCGTCGTCGGAGAAAACAAATTCATCAAAGCCATCAACGTCAAGATTATCTGATGTGAGAATGCCCGTATAGTATCCCATGTTGTCCATATGAACGAATCTACATAGGCAAAGAACAGCAACTGTAATTGTGTTTGCAAATAAGAAAGAACAGATCGGCGTGGACTTAGATTGAAACCAATTCGAAAAAAAAAAAAGACATGTACACCTACACATCGGTATATATACACCTTGACAAATCAAAACCAATAAAGATCCAAAAGCATGGAACATATAGTTCTGTTCTGTACGTACTACAGAACCCTAGCATGGAACTTGATGACCCCCTTCCCATAGAACCCTAGTGTTGACACCCAAAATTGGCTTCAGGAGTTATAATATGAAAATCCCAAGACTTAGCCGATTCGGGGGCCAGACAGGCGCCTTTGGAAGGCACCGAACGCTGGCAGCGGTGCGTCCGGTGCTTCCCCATGCGACCGGTCAAGCGACCGGTCGGGCTGGCCACTACAGGGCTCTCTAGAGCCGACCGGACGAGCCACCGGGCGTGTCCGGTCGGGCACGACCCAGTTTGCTGTAACCGACCCGGACGCGGCCACCGCTAAGCGCCCGGTGGTAATCAGCTTCGCGTCGGTCGGCCCGACGCCGCCTTGTCCGTATCGCGATCCGAACCGCCTTGTTTCTAATCGTGTTTTGGTCGCGTTTTAGTGCTTGGAAACGTCCAGGGACGGTTTCCTAAAAAGATAAGACCACCTCCTCTATATAATAAAGTGGTTTATGGTCGATTTGATCCCATCTACATCCAATTGTCACAAGACACCTACCAAATCCTAATTCTCTTCTTCTACCTCTCTACCTTGTTGTTCGGCGGCGTTCTCCGCGAATTTCGTCGACGTCCTAGGCGGCCTTTGCTGGTCCTAGAGCACCCCTCGCGTGTGTCCTCCCGATGGGTCTTCCCGGAGATGCGTTCGGAGGTCTTCCAGCCGTCACCGAGCTCTATGTCGCCCTTACCGAACCCTAAATCGGTTTGGGCGGTCACGCTGCAATGCTCGCTGCTTCAAGGTTGATCACAACCTTCGTGGGCGTCCAAGGCCCTCCCGATTATGCATGTTTAAAATCGTAGCTAATGTTCAATCATATTTGAGCCAACGTGCTTTAAATCGTGCCTTACTTTGTTAATCAAGTTTGGCCGATTAATAGTGTTAATCGTGCTTTTGCATGTAAAGTATATGCAAAGAGCAAACTTGCTTGCTTAACATGCATCCGACTTTGAGGTAAAAGATATTTTTATTTACAACATTTGCCAATGCATGAAAGTTTGCTTATTTCAGATTCTAGTAAAAATTCGGTTCAACCAAAGTTAATTGGATAAACCGATGTTATTAGTAATTTGGGACAGCGAAGGAGAATTTTTTAAATCGGTCTTTTTCTGTTTTAGACAGTGGTAGTACCGATTTAGAAAATTGGAGAACTCCTCTCTTGTCATTTTTGCAGGATCCTAGCTGATAAGAATGTTCGGCGGCTTGCTTTCAAGTATACATTATGCAATGGTGAGCTATATAGGAGAACTGGCGAAGACTTATTGCTAAAGTGTCTAGGGACCAATCAAGCAAGAGTGGCAATGTGAGAAGTACATGAAGGCATTTGTGGTATGCATCAATCGGCTCCGAAGATGAAGTGCTACTAAGAAGGGCTGGATTCTATTGGCCTACTATGATGGCCGATTACTTTCATTACTACAAAGGCTGTGAAGAGTGTCAACGGTTTGGGAATATTCAGCTAGTGCGGGCTGCTATGCTTCATCCTATCATCAAACCGTGGCCTTTCCGTGGTTGGGGCTTGGATTTCATTGGGCAGATTCATCCTCTATCTTCGAAGGGGCATAAGTTCGTCTTGGTTGCTACCGATTACTTCACCAAATGGTCGGAATCAGTTCCATTGAAGAACATGACACATAAGGAGGTAATTGAGTTTATCACTGAGCACATTATCCATAGATTCGGCATCCCACAAACTTTAACTACGGATCAAGGAACGTCATTTATGGCGAAGGAAGTAAAAGAGTTTGCCGAATCATATAAGATTAAGATGCTCAAATCATCTCCATATTATGCTCAAGCCAATGGTCGAGCAGAATCCACTAACAAGACTTTGATGAAGCTTATCCAAAAGAAAATAGATGAACATCCAAGAAGGTGGCATGAGGTCTTGTCAGAAGCTTTGTGGGCTCATCGTGTATCAAGGCATGGTGCTACTGAAGTTACTCCTTATGAACTGGTGTATGGCCAAGAGTCGGTGTTACCCGTTGAAGTAAATTTGGATGCATATAGATTTGCTAAGCAAAATGATCTATCTCCTACTATGTATCATGACTTGATGATGGACAACATTGATGAGGTAACCGACAAGAGATTACAAGTTTTAAAGGAGATTGAGAAAGACAAAGCCCGTGTTGCAAGAGCCTACAACAAAAGGGTCAAAAGCAAATCGTTTCAAATCGGTGACTTAGTATCAAACTATATTACCGATAGGATCAAAGAGCAATCAGTTTGGTAAGTGGTCACCTAATTGGAAAGGTCCTTTCAAGGTGGTCAAAGTGACATCCGGGAATTCTTATGAGCTTGAGTCTACAAATAATGGAAAACGCCAAGGCAATGCGGCTAACGGGAGGTATCTAAAAAAGTATTTCCCTAGTGTTTGGCAAGAGGCCTAGTGCTCTCAAACAATGGCGATGCATGCATCGTCCTTAGAACAAAAATGACCTATATAAAATGTCGGCGACAACCGATACGATGGGCATTCGTGTTGTTTGGTTTTCTTTGGCATTCGTGTTGTTTGGTTTTCTTTGTCATGTTTTGAGGTTCGTGCCCTCCCGCCTGAGCGAGGGGGCATATGTTGACACTCAAAATAGTCTCATGCTATTTTTAGAATGGGCAATGTGTTACGAGAATGAATGGAATGCTATGGACAACGCCATTTTTGTGTGAGAACACGTGTCAAAGAAGTCCTAAACATAGCTAAATACATGGCGAGGCACAAACATGGAAAATCTGGTGGAGGAGGTTCAATGCATGGCCAAACATGCGCCTCTGGACCTGACCGGACGCTGGCACCGGCGCGTCCGGTCACCACCTGCGCGTCTGGTCCTACTTCCGGTGCCAGCGTCGGTCAGCCATGCATGCGCGGCTTCGGTTCAGGGCCAGGAATGCGGACGAAGTGGCGTCCGGTGGTCTCGGTGGTCTGTCCGGCGTCCGGTCAGCCCGATTCGGGCTGTGTCCGTACGATCTACGATCCCGAAAGAGATCTCTTTCCTAATCGCGTTTGGGTCGGTTTTTGGTGTTTGAAAATGTCCAAGGACGGTTTTCTAAAAGGACAAGACCACCCTCCTCTATATAAGAAAGAGGTTCATGGCCGATTTAATTCCATCTACATCCAATCGTCAAAAAACTACTACCAAACCCTAATCTCCTTCTCCTTCCTCTCTTCTTTTTCATTGCCACTGCCATGAACAGGTTATCGACGACGACAACGCCCTAGAGCGGCCAGGCCGGCTAGGGCAGCCCATTGCCGCCGCGACGCCTAACGAGGTCCCTCCGGGTGTGTGGGGTTTCGGGTTTCAAGAGACCGGCCCGGCGTGTCTTGCGTGTCGCGCTCCCGGCGAGGCTCCTCCGACGAGTGTCTTGCATATCGCGCTCATCGTTGGGGCACGCGGTCAGGTGTGGACATCCCTAGGCGTTTGCCGATCCCGTTTTGGGCTGGCCCCCACGTAGAGCAATCTAGCTCTTGTTTTGATGTGTTAGCGCGAACCCTAATTTGCGTCAACACTAAGCTCTAAGCACGCACGCTCAAAAGCTCATAGACAGCCCAAAAAGAAGGCAGCTGCCCACGGTCGAGAACTGGGCCTAGCACATTGCATATACGTCACTGTGCATCTCCTTGGTGCTGTCGCCCATCTCTACAACGACACTGAGAAAATGGGTACGAAGAGAGTACATCATATATTTTTTAGAAAAACAAGTTTTCCACTCAAAACCGAAGACGGAATTATTAGCATGCCACGGTAACTTCACTTGCACTAATTAACCGGAGGAGTGGGAGATGGATGGATGATGCAACAAGTGTATGTTTGTGCACAGAGGAGAGGACCCTATCGATCTGTATTATTATGTAACGAAATCGTATGCTGTTCTCGTACGTACAGGCCATCTGTTCGTCACCGGGCCACAGTCCACACTCCACACACACAGTTGGCGGCCATAGTTAATCCTATGGGAGCTAGAGGACATGCAAGGAGCTCCTTGTGTGTGCTTGAGCTCACGCACGCCAATGATGATGCCGGAGCCAGAGCAGAGTCCCCGGTAGCAGTTTGTAAATGTAAAAATTATATGAGTAGATTTGTTTTTAAAAATACTGTACACTTGTCCTGCCGTGCGTCCAGCCTCTGGACTCTTTGGGCACCGATCGTATCGCGCTATGGTGCGTGGTTGCCCTGTGCAGCTAGCAGGGAAAGTAGCAGAAATATGCACGAGACTAGCAGTGCGTGCTTTGGACTACAAATGCATCATCCCCTGTTCGTTATTTTTTGAATGAATATACAAATGATGATACATGGTAATTAACAGGCATCGTTCGTCATGGAGATTTGAATTAATAGGGAATGCAAACATAGTACATAATACTAACTCACACAGACACTGCCCCGGCCGGCGGCAAACAAAACAATGTTTCTTCTTGTAACACGTCGTCCATCGTCTATCCCTGCGTGCGCGGTTAAGGGTACGTACGGGCTGCTGCTTTGGCAGGCGTATCCTTCGTGGCCACTAGCCTATATATTGTCAGGTTAGCCCCTACCCACCCTCCAAAACCCCCTTCGTGCCAGGCCTACGCCATGGTTTCCTTCATCGTCCGCTCCGCTGGCTCGTGCGTCCTCCCGGTCGCGGGACCTCGCCGTTTCGGCGGCAGGAGGCTGCCTGTCGTGGCCACCACCGCACAGGCGTGCAGCTTGACACCAGCAGCAGCGCAGGCCTCGGCAGTCTTCGCCCCGGGAAGCTGCTCTCCACGGTTAGCTTCAATTCAGAGCGAGCACGTTCGGTCATCTTGCATTTTCTTCCTCTTAATTTGTCTACGTTTTTTTTGTCCGGTTAACTTCTTCTCTAGATTCTTGTTTGCCTAGCTATATGCATGGATTACTATTTGCTTCTTTTTCTTGATCAAAATGTGCCTAATAAGCACGGACGCGATTGCGATGAGAGTATATATTTCTGGATATTAGTTTCTCGTGGCGCGGTCATCAACACACAACACTGACTATATGCTTCTTTCATTCATGTTGGATGTTGGAAGGACGCCACTCCATGGGCACTGAAGGCTGCTGGGCGGCCACCAGGTGACGAGGAAGATGTATTGCCCTGCCACCGATCGACCACCTGCATGCATATCTTAGTTTTGATTTAGATTTCTACTTGATTTCTGTTTTGTCTTATGCATGCTATATGCTGTTTTTCGCTTAATTTTGCAGTCCGAGCTCGTCCGGCAGTTCAAGGTGGCCCTCATGGCAGGACAACTTCGCCCAATTACATAAAGTTGCCTGGACTCGATTATCAAGTGATGATCGGGGACCTGACCGAAGCGTTCGTTTGCTCTATGGGTGGACGTGGCCAACGCCTGAGGCCCCATCAGATAGCAAGATCCGGTAACTACTTACGTCGAACAATCCAATAAAGTTTTTCCTACTGTAGCTTGCAATCTGATTATTGCAGGGTCTTTTTATATATCTATCTCGGCTAGCTGCTCTAATATTTTGATTCTATACATAGGATCGATCGACCGATAAAGTTTTTCCCATTTGTAGCTTGCAATCGATTATTGCGAGGGTCTTTTTATTATATATCTATCTCGGCTAGCTGCTCTAATATTCTGATTCTATACAACTATAACATAAATAAGACTATACTCTAGTTCATAAGTTAGACCATGATCATAGAAATATAACTTGCAAATAGAAGAAATATCCATCGAAGATGTATATTACCAAAGAACTCTTCCTTCTATATTACAAGCTCTCCTTGTAGCTCTTCTACTCCAACTCTAACCAAAGAAGAAGAAGAAGAAGAATGTGGTGGTAGAGAGTGAGGTGGTGCTGTTGTAGGTGGACTCCAAATGGTGTGTGTGGAAGAAGGAGAGGGGAGCTACTTATACACAAAGGAGAGGGACAAAAGTACCTAACTACCCCTAAACCGACCTAAGGAAGGCGTCCAGGTACGTTGAACCGGCCATCCCACCACCGCACCGCCCTCCTGGGGAGTAATGGAACCGACCGACCCAAAGTCGGGCTGAACCGCCCGGGGAGGGGTGCGGGGTGCGGCCGCACCCCCTATGGGCCCGGGCCGGCCCAGGTTTTGGCAGGCCGTCGTCTTCTGTCTTGAAAAGTTGTGGTGCGGTGTTTGGTTGGCCCAATTCTATAGTTTTGGTCCAATTCAACCCTGGGCTTGTGATCTTCTAGAGTACACTTTCGGGGGGCGCCTTTTTATTATATTTCCACTTTTTTTATTATAAATTTGCAAAATACATTTCGGACACTACAAGTGAAAATATGTGAGTAATAAATGTATATGAGTATAAAAAGGTATAATGTCACTCCCTTTATGGTAGTATGTTGACGGAAAAAATATGTCGTTAGTGACCGTCAACACTCGGCTATGGCTCGAGGTTGGGAACTTGGCTGACACATGGTCTAGGGGTGGTATCGAGATAGGACATAGGGCCGACTCGTCAATCAGATAGAGAGAGGAAGATAATGAGTGGAGATAGAGCGAGGCCTTGTCCTGTTGCTGGTCTCGTGAAAGGGAAAGGGGCGCGCCGGCTTGGCCGCTTGGGCATGTTGTTGGGGCGCGACACGGGGAATAGAAGGAGTTGGGCTGCTAGTTAGGAGAAAAGGGGAAAAGGGGAAGCGGGCTGAGAGGGAGACTTAGGGTGTGTTTTGGTTGAGCTGTAGCTTTTGGAAAAGCTGGCGTGGGGGGTCGTGGGCACGTGGAAAAGCATTTGTGGGAAGCGAGAAGACCGTTTGGTTAGAGGTCTTTGTCAAACCGAGAAATGCACTGTAATATCCCTATATGCGGGACATGTTTATATAAAAATTGCTAGTAATAAACTAATTTGTTCATTAATTCACATAAAAATAACTATTTAAAAAAGATAATCAGTGGCAGAAGACCGTTTTGTATGTAATCGATGGCGGGTGGGTAATTTTTAGGCCAAAAGCGGCAATTTGCGAGGGGGAGGGCTGCTTTTCAATTTGTACTAGAATGAAAGCTGCTTTTGGATGAAAGGCTGCGTGGCTTTTAAGCCCTTTGGTTGGCTTTTGGCAAAAGCAAAAGCAGATAAAAGCCCAACCAAAAAGACACCCTTAGGCCAACAGGAAAAAACAAAGAGGAGGTTTCTTTTCTTTTCTTTTCCCTTTTCTTTTATTTCATAGCCATTTTGAAATCCTTTTTTGAAAGCAATTTGAATTGGTTTGAATTTTAAACCAAAATCACTCATTACAACAAACATATGCACTGGCATGTATGCAAGAACAATGTTTCAACACCCTATGATGAATTTTAGTTTAATAAAAAATATTATTTCCTAGGTTTTCATGAGCACAAAAATACATAAATAAATCACTTTTACTCTATTTTCAAAAATTGCTAATTTTAGGGTGTTGTCAGACTATTGAGCCATCAACAAGAAACTCAACCAAATATAAAAATATTTTGGTCGGACTAACAAAATTGTAATAAAATTTTTTGGAACAAGTCATGATGTGAAGCATTTGACCCATCATGTTTTCACACAACAGCCCATGAACGTCCACTCTGCCCACCAGGCACTGGCCTGTACCCACTGCGGTACAATGGCCCCTGGTTGGTTTTATATTATACAGTATAAAAGAACTGATCTACTCTTTATTTGGATAAAATAAATAAAAATATTTATAAAAATATCAGTACCTGCCCTGTATTTTGGTGCTTTATTTGTTCCTACCTAAAAATTTGGTATTTCTCAGTATATTTTCGTACTTACTATTTTTCCACAATTTGATTTTGATCCATTCGATTTTGATTTACCATTTATTTAGAAAAAATATAAATAGAAAATATCTAGAAAAATAACTTGCCCTTCGCTTCGATCAATGGACAGCGCCTATACGTTTTCCAACCACTATAAAACTTGATTAAAATGTAGGTTTAGACAACATAAGTTCAGAGAGATTTTTTATCCAACAAAGTAACACTGCTCTCCACCAAAATTCTGGACATCTGAGTGGTCTTCTCTGGATCAAAGGACCACGTCCCGAAACCCGTGGTTACCCTTGCCGTGGAACCACTCAAAAAACTACTTCGTTACCCTTCAAGTTCTAGTGGGAATAGAATAGCAGAAACATAACACCACAAGATTCTGTTGTTATATAAGCCAGGCTGCTTTGCCCAGCCGACCAACAAGTCTCAAACCACTACAAGCAGTTAAGGCATAAAATACAACGTCAGACGTACTGAACCCCCTCACCCTGGATCACCTCTCCAATGCGATAAGCAGGATTTGATCCATGGGTATCTTCCATAATTCTGTCTGCTGACTCTGTGCTTACCACAAGAACCATTCCGATGCCCATGTTGAATGTTCGCCGCATCTCTGAATCATCAATGTTTCCAGCCTACAAAATACACAATGACAACTGTTCAAATACACAATGAGTCAATGACAACTGTTCAAGGTAACACAGTGTATCCACCGCAAATCATAAGTGAAGCTCACGGTGACGGGTCAATTGTTCTTACCTGTTGAAGCCAGTCGAAGACAGGAGGCACCTCCCATGACCTGGTAAAATTTCTTGCCCCGAGTCCAGAAGGAAATACTCTTGGAATATTCTCAGTAAAGCCACCACCCGTAATGTGGACTAGTCCTTTGACACCACCCTTGCTAATAATCTCAAGCACCTTTTTTCATTTCAAACAATTTAGATTAGAAGTTGTGTAAAAGTCTGAAGGAAATAGGATACAAAGATGCACAAGCAAACCCAACCTGCTTTACATAGATGACAGTTGGTGCCATTAGAGCTTCACCTACAGTAGTTGTTATGCCATCATTTCGTGGGAGATGGTCACTCAAGGAAACTCCGCTTTTCTCCAATACTCTTGAAAATTAAGGATTTCCAATCATCATTAACCAGATACATATAATGTTCAACAATAGGAAGTATAAAAAGATCTTAACACACCGATATATTACAGAGTTGAAATAAGTGGAATTGAAAAAGGTATGATACCTTCTAGCAACAGAGAACCCGTTAGAATGAACCCCACTGGAAGGAAGACCTATAAGGACATCGCCCTTAACAATGTTTTTTTCCATCAATGACTTTATCCTTCTTCACAACACCCACAGCAAAACCACTTAGATCATATTCACCCTCTGTGCGAAACTAGGCATCTCTGCTACCTGTAATGATCAATCATTCAATATTCAGTTCAATTGTTTTGGATTTTCGTAAAATTAATACATATGGAATTAAAGTATAATAAAAAGAAAAACTCATAAGCTGAAGCCAGCTGAAGCCGCAGAGATGGACTAACGAAAGGCAGGTCCTCATTGTTGACTCTCTTGACCAACTCAAGGTAGGGGAAAGATTCATGATGGGCGTGGGCGTCGGGCCATGATGGGTGGTGGCGCTGGTGTTCGGAAGGGAAAGGATTGGGAGCTAGGAGCTGGGATGTCGCGATAAGCCATAGTGCAAGATATTTGACCATTCATATACAACTTTTGTGACTTACAGGGATAATACTACAACAACAACAACAACAACAACAACAACAACATAGCCTTTAGTCCCAAGCTAGTTGGGGTACGCTAGAGATGAAACCCATATGAAACAAGATAATACACAGGGTGGAATTACTAACTCATGGTAATTTAATTTCCGGAAATCTGACCTTCTCTCCTAGAAGATCACAATCTGATTGTTTGCACCCATCCACAATACCCTTGATAACCTACACTACACAATGTGTAAAGTAGTTATGGGCAAAATCAAAATGGTCCATGAGCATAAGGCAGGAAAATAAGTATGAGCAGAGCAAAAATTAGTTTGTTTCAGTGAGAAAATAAAGTGTCAGTACCTTCTCTGCAAGATCAACATCAAGCTTGCTCGTTATATACGAATCTAGGAACAGTAAAGGTTGTGCACCTAAAGTTACAATGTCATTGACACCCATTGCCACCTGTCATAATGACCTAATCAATTCAGACAATTTGCAACGGAGATAAAGAAAAGAAAAAAGCATACTCCTACATCGCAACTAAGCTCACCAGGTCAATGCCGATTGTATCATGAATACCGGTTTCAAAAGCAAACTTGAGCTTCGTCCCCAATCCATCATCAGTGCTAAGGTAATCGTCCCCTGTTAAAACAAAGCAAAGTTTCAGAAACAGCACCACGAGGCATAAAGATGAAGTGATGCCAGTGGATTACCTAAGGGGAAGACGCCCCGGAACCCGACGATTCCCGTCCTGGCGACGCGGCGTACGAGCTGAGTGCCACCGTCTCTGTCCTTGTACGACTGCCCCGCCTCCCCACCAGAGCTGGTGCTCGAGCAGGACACGGACGCGCACCGCATCCACGCAGGACCCTGCAAGAAGTGGAGGCGCTGCGTCTGAGGAAGACCCCGACGGGTGGGGGCGGCAGCCGGAGAACCTGTCCGCGAGCCGATGAATTGGAGGAGACGGTCGGCGGTCATGATGAGGAAGAAAAGAACGTACTTGTGCTGTTACTGCTGTAATCGGAGCCTCGGAGGCGGCGGCTCTGAAAACGGTGTTGTATGCTAAGGTGCCGTTTGGTTGAGATTTTTTTTAGTCTCGGGGACTAAAAAAAAAAAAAATTTCTTTTAGGATTTTTTTTTTTCTTAAAAGAATTTTTTAGAGGAACTTTTTTTATAGTTTTGGAACTAAAAAGTATATGACTTTTCTAAACCAAACAGCCCCTAAAACCCTTGGGCAGGACGATCCTAAACGGCAGGAGCAAGACTCCGTTTTGCATCAGAGCTAAATTTGAAGCATGGGCGAAGATGGAGCTCACCTCTTCTTCAAATGCAAACTGGCCAAGCACATATGGAGGCTGTCGAACATGGAAGCTGATCGTGCGACCCTGGCTGCGATTCCAAATGCTCTTGGTGTACTGGATTGGATTCTGTCACAGAAGGAACCAAAGAGAGAAATTGTGGTGATTACTCTCTGGTTCATTTGGTCAGAACGCAACAGCATCAGAGAGAATGGTCGCAGGAGGACAGCTGCGGTCATAGCCAGAAGCATTGAGTTGTATTGGCATGAGAATGTGCAGTCGATATCCAAGGAACACGCCCAGGGACTGAGGCAAAGGAGGGAAAGATGGAAACGTCCACCACCCGATGTGCTCAAACTGAACACTGATGGCTCCTTCCGTCCACTCGAAAAAGAAGGCAGCTGGGGCTTTATAATCCGTGAATGCGAAGGTGATATGGTGATGACAGGCAGAGGTAAGATAAGCAACCTGCTGAATACTTTCCAAGCCGAGCTTGTAGCCTGTCTCCACGGCATTCAGAAAGCAGCAGACATGGGCATAGGGAACTTAATCCTGGAAATGGATTCACAAGAAGTGGTGAAAGCTCTGAATTCGCAGGAGTATGACAACTTTGTCACAACTTTGTCGTGTCGCAGCTGGTGAAAGAAGCGAAGTTTTTAGCACATGTAAACTTTATCAGCTTTTCTTGTATTCATGTCGCAAGAGTCTGTAATGAGGCAGCTCATGAGCTGGCCGCGTTGGGGTATGTATGCTCGGAGGGTGAGGAAATCGTCTCTGATTCCGTACCCGAAGGCATCTCTGTAATCATTGCCAGTGATCTGGTAGCAAATGAGTAATGAAAAGGCCCCGATTCAAAAAAAAAAAAAATCAAAGTCATTGATTAAAAAAAAGCATGAAACGGAGCTTCCTTTGCCACCGCGTGGAAAATCTGTATACAACTAACGATATCGTCCTCGTCCCTCGCCCCGCTCCCCACTCGACACGTAACCCCGGTCATTTGCGAGGAGGACCGTCCAGGGCGGAGCACGCGAGGTGAGATCTTGGAGCCCCCGTTCTCCCCCGCTCCCCTCCGCTCCATCTCGCCAGTCCTCTCCGTCCCCGATCCGGTCCTCTGCTTCCTTTCCCCACTCCGTCCCCGATCCACCGCGGAGCACCTGCAAGCTGCAATGGCGACGCCTTGTCCTCTCGGAGATTGGGAGGCCCCTGCGTCAAATTGGATGGCCGGCCACAGCTCACGAGCAAGGCCACCGTCACTATTCCTTTATGATGCTGTCGTCAGGGATTAGCACTCTCTAACTATCAAACATTTTTAGCAGTAGAAATTTAGCTCGAACTTATGGTTATATGCTTCATTTTCTTTCCTCTTAGTTTCAAGCTAAGCTATTCCAAGCACATAAGTTTTGTTCAATTGTTTGGATTGTTCATTTGGTTTTTCAAGAGCAGATAACCAGCTCTTTTTAATTTTTTTCATCTCCGTCTGTAAAAAGTACATGAATTTAAGCTCTTAGCAGATAACACAAGCTAAGCTATTCCAAGCACATGAATTTTTTACTATTATTAACTCGTTGAGGCATAGCAACACCAGTTTATTCGTGGCAGCTTTTTTACATCACCGGGCCAAACTAGCGGCATCTTAGTTTTGATCAAACTTGAGCTGCACATTGTATTCCAAGCACATTGGTAATTTGATGTTGATCTACAAGATATATCTCATGAAATGTTTTGACATCCCATTGCAGGCGGAGGAGGCCATCGGCCGCGGCAAGCACTCGGTAAATCGACTACGAAGGCAGCCAGCCAGGCTCCGTCTCCGGCCCCCTCGCTGCAGCAACCGCCACCAACTTCACCCACGGCGAGCTCACTGCAGCCCTCCAGAAGGTATCGATCCAAATTAATCTTGTTCCTCTCTTCGTGCTACTGGATTTGCATGAGAAAAGATCGAGCTGTTAGAGTTGATTCGGGTTCCAAAATTTGGTTCAGGGTGTATGAGGCAAATCATAGATTTGCCTAATCTTGTGAATCATTACCTCATTTCTTAAATAGTATTCCCTCCATTCCAAATTATAAGACTTTTTGGCTTTTCTAGATGCATTTCCTTTACTACGGATCTAGTTATACCCATGTCTAGATACAAAGTAAATGACATGTATGTAGAAAAGCCGAAAGTCTTATAATTTAAAATGGAGCTAGTAGCATTCAGATGCAGATGCCATATTATCTTGTCTTGATTGCATGCCTTTGTGCTTGATAGCCATCTATCAACACCTGCAAATACCTATCATCTGACACTGTTGTGCTTGAATGAAGTGGTTTATTTCTTCGCCTAGAAAATACAATCAACTGGGTTATGAATATTGCATCTGTTTTTTAAACTATGAACCACTTTTTGTCGATTTGCTTCCTTCTAATACCCTGACTGCCCGTGTGTGCCTATTTATTTTTGTGCCCTTTTAGTTGTTAATCAGCCAATATTCTGCTAATTGTGTCGATTTGCTTGCTTCCTTTATGGTAATTGACTATCTTCAGACACATGGGGCCATTGTGCTTCGGTTTTGTATTACAGAATTGTAGCTGGGCATATGACAGAAGAATTGTAATTTTGTATGACACATGTTTTCCTAATCCCCAGCTCTATAGATTAATCCATCAGCTGCAGATCCGTGCTCCAACACCATCTTTGGATCGAATCTGGGCGGCTATAAGGTAACATGAAAAAGATGGAACAAATATTTTTTTATTCATTTTTTTGCTTCAATCCTTTCCCTCAGAGGTCACGAATTGGATGTGGGCTATCAATTTTGATGCAGGCTATGGGATTTGATGAGATCTTGGCGAAATCTTGCTTCAGCCCCCTCCAATACTCCAAGTAAGGCCTCGTTCGGCAACCTAGGAATGGTTCCAGAACAGGATTGTAACCTGACATGGTTTGAGTGATTCCACGTGTCTCACTCAAACCTGACCTAGGTGCCATTCCATGTGGTTTAATTCCCATACTTTAAAAAATTATTGTTCGGCAGACTTCAAACCAGATCAGGAACATGCAGACACACGCACTGACACACTGAACTGTATAGTACTTGGCATGCAAAATTATACCATGCAAAGTCACATTCAGCCAAGTCTTCTGTGTTACACACATAAAAAATAATAAAAGAAAAAAGTCCCTTGCTACTAATGACTTTAATGATACACTAAAGTATACTTGGTCTTGTACTACTCAAAGCTTAATTAGATGGCCTTCTTTGTGTCACTCCGAGCTACTTCAGGCTCTCAAAACTCGGTGTAGACACTGTATGAGACCGTGGCATTTGTATCTAGCCTCCTACAAAGACAAATCGAGAACAAACAGTTACTCCAAGGTTACAAATTATACATGAGCGAATTGGTGTTCAGAATTTCCAAGAAAAATATTTGCTTGCTACTACACTGCAATGGAGGACAATCAACTTAGTCATAAATTCTACTTGCACAATATTATACAGGCAAATCTAGCCGGTGACTGAAAACAATACGAAAACAGTCTGAGCTAAACTTTTTTGTTTTCATTCATCTAGAAAATTTGAACTAAAATGAGAACAATAGTTGAGCACCCATTGAATCAAGGCAATACATTGCGCAAGCTGACAACTTTCATCAACAGACTGAAACTGTTGTAATTACCTGTACAAACAAAATAAATATATGCAAATATAAAATGCTCTAGCCAGCAGAGTTGGTCATGCCTGCTTTATAGAACATGGCAATTACTAATAATTTGTCTGAGAAAAGAGCAGCCTTGTTCTAGAAATAAGGAAAAGAGCACCTCAACCATCGAGCGAACATTCAGAACTGATTCTTACAAGTGCTGTTGTGACTATGCCTACATGCCTACAAAATGGCCACTCCAGATCCTGTAGATCTGCTTAGTATTTAGTAAAGATGTAACTTTTTTTTTTTTTTTTCATCTAATTGCAGTCGGGGCCCTACTGAATGCTACATTTGGGAATGCAACGGAAATGATCATATCAATACATTAGTATTTAGGAAACACAAATGTAGGTGCTCAAGGCAAGAAGGTGGGCACTACAACACCGTTCTGCAGCTTAGGCAAACAAGCATCCCCTAGGTTTCTTAAAATTCAGAAGGGTGCAGACCATTTCAGTTGTAGCAACATCGTTACAGACCAAAGCACCAAGAGTGGTGCAGACAAAAAGTGCAGAAACCATAGAATTGAAAGACTGAAATTTTTTTCATAATACAACTAAAAATACATCAATGTGCATGGTCACTGGTGAGATGGACTATTAGGGAAGAGGAAAGATACAAACAGTAAGTAGATAACAGCTATTTAATGTCCTGTGCTAATAAGGCCAACATGGATTCACAAACAACATTGATGTATTGAAATGCTTTTCAAACAAATAACAGCTATTCAAACAACATTTCAGGCGCTAGCTCTATTGCATTAATGGAAATAAGATGTGGCTGCAGCCTTCCTGCTGCTGCACAGCAGCAGCTGCTTTTAAGTGCAGCCGAACAGACTCTGCCTTCCATATCCTTCTCCTAGCTGAGATGGAAAGCTTATAACTAAATACTAGTCATTCTGCCTTCCATATCCATAGAAGTCAACTAGACAAAGATTGAAGGCAAATGGAACCCAAAAAAGAGAATTAATGGAAATATGTAAAATTCAATCGATGGTTCTGTACGATTGTTACTACATTAAGATGAAAATGCTACGACACGCTCTTTCAGTTTGTACTTAGAGGCATCAATGAATATGAGCTCCTAAGTTCTCTGTTTTATCCAGCCAAGAGGAGATGAAAACTTAAAACAAACACAACCATTTTATTATATCGTCTAAAACCAAGTTGACAAAGAAAGCAGGCAACAGCTACCATATATGTGCTTTCCTAAAAAGCAGGGCATACCTTTATAAAAAAAGAATATGGACAAATGTAAACATGTAATAGCCAAGAGAAAAATAATGGAAATATGCAAGTTAAGTAGATCAATGCTATATGGTAGTCAACTTTCTAGGAATTTTACTAGAGCACAATGCAACTGAAAAGAGATTGCTGGTAGCTGCAAGGCCTCTGCATAGTCAATTGCAGGGTCAGGTCCAGAGTAGATAGTTATTGATGTCACTATGGTTTGTGGCCGTCTATGGTGCTGTTATCAGAAATCGTGCAGACATTCATCCTTGCAGATTTCTGCTACTACTATGTGAAGAGGTAAATTCAGTATCGCTGTTAAGTTTAGTTGGCTGTTCCTTCGGACATCGTCTAATAAGTGATTGTCGTTGTACAGTCTGGTTGGTGGGCAACTGGTACTACGGCTTCCCTCAGGGGTGGTTTAAGAAGTGCAGCAGGATACAAAACTTAGTGCTTCATCGATCGATATGTACTCTGAATAACAGTTATACTCTAGTGCCCAACCTGGGAACCTTTTTTTAGTTGATGATGTTACGAGTTATGACTATGTATGACAAAATTGCTGCAAGGGTCCTCTGAAGATAGGTTGCTGTCATTGAGATTGTTTATAGCTGTGCGTTTCTTGGTACCCAGTCTCTGAGTACTTAGCTTCTGCTGTATGACTGTCGTGGTCTTAGAATCAGGTGGCTAATGAATGGTCTCCCGTTGGATTATATAATTCTAGAATGCTTTCATATGTTTTTTTTTTTTTGCCGCAAAAAAATTGATCCTGATCTATCCAGAACTGGCCACGCGAAAATCGTCGGACCAAGGCCGTCAGTCAGGTCGTATTCACTTGGCATTGGTTCACCTCCCAAGAAAATCGTCGGACCAAGGCCGTCAAGGGACCAAGGCCACTTGCGAGCCGCTGTCGCGTTTCTCTCCCCTCCCAAGAACAAGAACCCTAAATCTAGAGGAGAGGAGAAGGACGCAATGCTTACCGGAGAGAAGGCGGCGGGGAGCGTGTACGCCGGATGAAAGGAGGTCGCCGTCGCCGGGCCGCCGCGCCGTCTCCTCGCACTCGCACCGCCACTCGCCGCCTCGGCCAGCCGAGCGTCTCCGTGTTGTCGCGTCGCCCGCACGGATTGGAACCTGAAGGTCCGAGGTGAGGATTGCATCCGGCCAGGGACGGGGTCAGGAAGGCCAAACCGGGCCAGTTTTCATGCAGAGGAGAATTTGGGCACAAATGCTGATTCGTGCGACTTATCATATCATTGCGTCGCAAGGTGCGTGGTTCCAGGCCAGTGCAATAGTTGTTGCAAGGGGAGTGGGTATCCCCGTGGGAAGTGTTCTTTTCTAGAATGCCAATGCTGCACCACTTAGAATATTTTATGCACAAGAAAATAACATGAGAGAGACTATGTAATAATGGGGCTACATGAATGGATCGGTGACTCATCATTGTCAATTTCTGTTTTTGTGTTATTCTTTGGGTCTATAATCCCACTCGCATGGCGATCGTGGTTCATCCCTTGACAACGTTTAATGCCCAACAACCTATGTGATGTGGGCTCGTGTTCTCTTGTATTCAGAGCCCTATAAAATCCAGAGCAATGAACCTTCTCAGCCCTGCTAATCCAGTCCTCTAAGCCCTCTCCTTCGTCGGTTCTGCCCAAGCGGATCGCCGTCAGCCAACCATTGTTTGGCATGGATGCTCACCGCCATCGATCTCCCACGACAATTTTCGCCATGGGTGGTCACCCACATTGCCGCTCGCTGGAGCACCTTGCCGCTGCCTTTGGACATTCAAGTGCTGGTAAGAGGCTCCATATGATCGCTGATTTTCCCCTCGAGAGGCACCTAGCTAGAGTCATCGATTCTATCTTTGTTTTCATCACAGAAACATCAGCTCGAATTGGAGGCCTCGCTCCCGAGCTCCTCCTCTCACCGTCATCGATCATCTCTTACCGTCAGACATCAAGTGCCGGTGAGAAGCATGCACCCTCCTGCTAGCCTTATTCCTGTTTTAATTTCACCGAATTTATCTCGCATAACTAGCAGCCGATGACATTCATGGCCAAGGAAAAGTGCAGAACGTATGTTCCTATCCTTGTATGCATATTTAAAGAGTAAATTGGTTGTGGAGAAACGGCGGCCTCACGCTATCCACATCGTCCAAAATATTTCTGGCCCTTGGATCCTCGATCTGACGGTGTCGCTGCCTCCTCCACAGCCAATATATATCCACTCCAACCCTAGCTCACTCCGCCTCCTCCCTCTCCCTTCCTCTCACGGTGGCGGCTGGGGCGGGCCCAGAGCGGCGGCGCGGCTGCGCACAACGCTGAGCGAGCGGCTGGCCCGGCCGGGGCGGCGCGGCAGCCCCGGTGCGGCCGGCGTGGTGGCAGCAAGGGAGGGGCCGGGCGCGGCACCGGCGCGGGCGGCGCAAGGGCGGAGCGGCGCGGCGGCGGCGGCTGGAGGTGCGGGCGCGGGTGCTGCGGCGGCGGCGGTAGCGGCACAGCATCGCGGCGCGGCGGCTGGCGAAGCGGGTCGCGGCGGCGTCTTGGGCAGGCGAGCCCGGTCGCCCGCGGCCCCGACATGGTGGTGCGGCGGCGCGGCCCGGCGAGGGCCGGCGGCGTGGTGGGCGGCGCCACGCCGCAGGCACGCCCGGCGGCGGACGCGGGCATGGGCAAGGTCGCCGGCTGCTCGCAGCTCCCTCCCTCTCCTCTAGGTGCTACGAGTGCGGGTGCGAGGCGAGGGCACCCGGGGCGTGGTGGTGGCTTGGCGGCTCCCATGCTCGGCCTCCCGCCGTCTCTCCCCGGCTCCCATCCCTCTACGTTTGCAGCCCATGGGAGCCGCTCCGGTGACCCATGACTGGATTTGGTGGCTCCGTGGACGGATCCGTCTCCTAGGTCAGTTATCACACAATCGTGCTCTGTTCATGCCTGCGTCCAAACGACCGGAAACTACACAAATCCTTCAGAAACAAGAAACAAGAATCCTTCAGTTAGCTAACCGGATCGCAGATCGAGCATTTGTGTCAGTGGGTATTTTTTTTGTGTAGTTTGTTTGTCCTTCATTTTAGCAATACTGCGTCAATGTTACATTTGAACTGTTGTCAAAAAAAAAAAAAAGTTCTGTTTGAACAGGAAAAATAAATACTGATTATTTTCTCTCTCTGATATTTTCATTCAGGATCGGGCCTTCGTTACGGTTCAGCCGAATAGAGTAACTTTCTGTCTGGCCAGGACATTATTGTGTTGGTAAGCTCTGTTCATGCCTACGGCCTACTTGCTTCCTGATTTTTACATTGCTTTCACTACGCATCGTGCACCATTGACTACTTACTATATCTGTAGGTGCTGTGCATTTTTGTTTTTAAGAATTTTTCTGTCACCTTTTAAATAATAAAGTACCTACAGTTCCTTTTTGAGTAAGTAGCAGCATATTTATAGCCAAGACATATAGTTCAATTTAAAACCATGGAATAGCTCAGGCCGTATCAGTTACAACAGAGATTTACCATGGTTTAGTTATTTAGAGAAATTTCTAGGCAATAATGTATTTATTTACACCAATTTCTAGGCAACAAAATTCTCTCGAGGTCTATGGTGCTCCATGCTTTGGACTTCCACTGGGTTCTGACCACGAGCTGCTATCATCAAAGCAACCAATGTCACCCTTAGAATAAACATGCATACGAAAAATTATGCTACAAACCGAGAGCCAGAGATCTCTGAATTTGTTGTCTATGAATCTGTTATCTCTGAGGCTATGACATATGTGCAGGCTGTGCTTGTTTGAGGTAGCGCTGCAATTGTGCAACTTTCTATGTTCGGGGTTTCGAGAATGACTCAACCGGGGCTGTTATTTTTAACAGTTCCTGCAGTTCAGTCTTTCTTTTCTTTTTGTCATATGTGTTTGTAAAATCACAATATACCACCAACACCTCTCCTTCCTTGGGGCCACCCAAGCAATGGCATCGTCATCCCTCTCGGTGTCCCTTGGCATATTTGGTCGATGCGAAAAGGGCACTTCATCTCTGAATTTTTCTATTGAACGAAAGAGTTAATACTCACCCGCTTTTCCTGAAAGAAAAACGTGTTTCCCCATAGGCTGGCCAAAAAGTATTTCCATGTGTAAAAGAGGTTTACTGAAGATGACATTCCTCACTAAATGAATTTCTGTAGGTTGGCATGATGGTGCAGGGCATGGAATTCGACAATACAGGCTCCCTATATGTTGCTTCGGGGAAAATATACAACTCTGAAAAGATACATGGCTCCTCTTTGCCACATGCTCTGACTGACCATCTTAGGTCCAACAGATCCTAAATGATCAGGTATACATCCTGCTCCCTCGAATTTAACTCCTGAACCAAGTGAAGTCTGCTACTTCCCAGTAAACCATTTACTTCAATAACCTACGGAGCACAAACTGTAACCTCTTCGATTTATAGTGTACATGGACCAATAACCTGTTGTCCATGCCGCAACATTTGCTTGTTTTCGCCTTTTATACAAAATATTAGGAAACACAGTATATTGAGAATCCTCAAGCGTATATAATTTGGAATAGACGGAGTAGTAAATAAACCCCTTTGGTAAATGCTATTTACATGATAATTTATGAAGCCTTGTGTTTGAGAAGTTCTGGAAAACTTGAATCATGTTCATGCCACTCCTTTTTTTGTTGTTAGTTACAGTCCGATCATCGATAGCCGGTATGTGAAAGAACTTTTCGAATATATGATGAACTATGTAATTTTTTGAACGAGAATAATGCGAGAATGCACATAAAAGAGTGCACACCCTTTAGAAATATGCGTAAAAAAACTGTACACATCCCTTTTTGGTTTCCAATGAAAAATGGGATTCGCTTTTGTGACTTCCTTATGCATTGATGCCTACTTCGGTGTTCTACTTTATAGTCCATTTTTTCAGTGCTCTTTCATCTTGGAACAACAAGATGCTCGTTAGGAAATTCAGAGGGCCTTTTGCCACATCAATTTGTCATGTTGGTCATATTGCACATCGGTAAGATGCTCTACACATGGTACTTTTCAAATACGTGTTGGCTTTACTCAAGTAGCTTCGGTATACCTACTAAAATATGTTTACTTCAATGTCCATGACATATTCGGAAATTTAGTTTTCATCCCTACGAGTTATATCTCATGGTGAAAAGTTATCTACTATCTATATGAAGTTGTCATATTCGGCAAATCTGTTTTATCTTGCATGTTCCGATATAGCTCTCGTTCGAGTATATTAATATTCAAGTTTTCCTGGTCTTACATTTTGTTGTTCCCTTGTATTTTCTATTTACCTTCCTGATATTGGCAAGGACTATTAAATACTTACCATTTGCTTAGAGGTTTGCAAAATTTTTATGGTGTTTTATATTGCTTTTTGTTTCTGCAGTGCTATTGGCACGGCATGGGTGATTCCTTGGAGTAGAATGGGTGATGAAGAGGGAACCTTCTACAAACCAAAAGCTGCAGCAAATATTGTGAGATTTTAGACATCTATTAGGTCATGTTGTATATTTTTGGTCCATTTGTAGTGGCGTCATCATGTTCTCTGTCATTCCAAATAGGAAGCATATGCTCGGGATGTTATGGAGCTGCATGGTCCGAATTTGATGTGATCTGCCTCCCTTGACAAAGTTGTACGGGGCTAGGCATGCCCAACAAATGTCTCCCTGTGTCTACCATTCAAATTTTTTTGTCCACATGCTACCTTATGAAGAAGTGAAGAACTAAAGTGTTGGCTTATTGATAACAAATGTCTCGTGTAACATGTGTTTATGTAAACCTATTATATATCGGTGTAATGTGCAGACCATCGAGAATATTATGTCTTATATATCTGTCATAAGTATATCAATTATTCCATTTATCAAATAGTCATAAACTATCATGTAAAATTATCACGCCGCGCATGGGCGCGCACAAATTACTAGTGTGCTTACATTACATGCTTACATTTCCTTGCGAATTGTGATCCCGTACAAAGCTTTTCTTATTTGATCCTCCTTTTCAAGAGTTAATTTTGGCGAGGTCTTCGCGCCTTTGCCGCGTCGTGGGGCTCCGGTCCCTACTTTCGTGGATGCGGTGGTGGCTGCGGGTCTTCGGGAAGATTGGTGGTTTGATCGGATTCGGCTTCACCGCGCCGGAGGATGCCATCGCCGCGCCGCCATCGTCGTTCTAACTCCGGATAGTGATCCTGATGGATGGACGTTCAAAGACTTCTTCGCCTTCACGAGATCGAACATCATACGCAATCCACCTCAACGCCGGCGGGTTCCTCCGGCCGAGGTTTGGTGGCGGTACCTGGTGTCAACGGTCTTCGATGGCGGCGGTTGCGGCTGGTGTCCGTCTAGAAGAGTCTAAGGACCAATTTGTAATTTTCTTATTTCTTGGGGTCCTTGTAGATTATAGGCGGGGCAGCTGTCATACGTATTCTTATACGGTGTACTTGTATTGCTTTTCCCTTAATTAATACAGGTATACTTTATCAAAAAAAAGTAATAGTTTTTTTTAATAGGTAAGATAGTAGTAATAGTAAAACTTATAGGTGAAGACACGTTCAGCAGCCTATCACCTTCATGTTGTCATTTCATCATGTCCATTCCATATATATGTTCCTCTAATATTCCACAAAAAATTCCAATATTTCTATGAACTTTCCTTCTGAAAAATAACTCATGTTCCTTTTGTTCTCACGCATCTTGTTAGCCGTTGGCATCGCATCATAATTCCTTTCCGTGCATTAGATTTGTTGTTCCAAAAATATTTAGTAAAAAACATTTTTCCTATGTCTCTGTTGAAAGAAATCATCCAACTCTATCTTGCGACGTGTTAGTTGTGATTTGTGAGAACACACACCTTTAAGTTGTCCTTGTCTTTCCATAGAAAAAAATTGTTAGTTGTGATTTAATGGTACAAATATATAAATTTGTGCTAGCTAACACTTTATGCGTCTGAGTCTTTGATGATAGACCCCCACCCTTGAATGATGATCCAAGGGTTTAACACGTTGCAAGAAATGTTTGTTATTTTTTCTTAGATATAGCAACTCCCTCGCGTTATATTCTATTTGTAATTTGTGGTGTACTGCACTACTAAAGGAATCTTTTTCCGAGACGGACGAATTTTGTTTTTCGTGGTGGGCAACTTGCCCGTCGTCGTGGTATGGTCACGGTTAATCGTGTCCATTAATTGTGTGTCGCTCGCCATTTGTAAATCAAGGCGTCCCGTCATGGTTAATGCATTTACCGTGGCGACATTATTATGTGGCCACCTCGGATTATTTATTTTTCAAAAAAAGAAAATAAAATAAAACACTAGTAACATATATTACTCATGCATTTCAATTCAATTCACATTCAGTTTCCCAAACATATACACAAGACACATCATGTATAAGGCATTCATGATATAAACAAGTCATTCATATATATACATCATCATCCATACATGAAACAAGTCATTTATCTCCTCAATTTACCATAAAAGATAATCGTAATCTAACTCCTCTTAATCAAGTACGAGTTAAGCTCGCTTTCGAGAAAAAAAAAACATTCATAGCTTGGTGCTCTATAGCCTGAGCGGTTCATAATCTTGCTGGGCAAAAATACACAGCGAGAATGTCGGGATACCGAGCCTAGAAAAATGGAATAAAGGATACGGAGACCGTTGGAGTGGCTTTTTTTGCCATAATAGCTAAATCGGGTTTCACATATGCACGTTGTTTCGCTAGGCGCTAGTCGGATTCTAGGCGGTGACCTACTGCCAAGCGCCTAGGCATTTTTTTATATATAGTAACATGCATATAAAGATACAAAAACAACCGAACAATGAGTTTAGATAGATAGAAAGGCTAGCCTAAATAGATAGAGAGGCCCAAGAAGTAAGGGCCCAACCCATCTCCAACTCAGACTCCAACCTTATCCATCCATTTCTCGCCCAGGCCTTCTCCCATAACCTTTTCCATCCATCCATCCATCCACATCCCACAGGTAGACTCACGACTGTAGCCTTCTCCCGCATGTCGTTGTGTGCCCACCGCCCGCAGGTTCCTCTCCCTATCCGACCCCCTCTGTTGTGCGCCCGTTGCCGCCCGCCGTAGGTTCCTCTCCCTCTCCGGCATCTCTCCCTCTCCTGTATACCGCTGTGTGCCCGTCGCCGCCATCGCTGAAAGGTCCCTTGTGGTTTTTGGTAATTGAGTTTTAACATTAGGTGGACTAATAATGTGTGATTGAGATAATACACAGGAGATTAGTTCACATGTGATGGCGCAATGAAGGAGCTTTATTGCATATGTGATATGACATGGAGTCATGTGACCAAGATGGTGAAGATCAAGATGAGGCTTGGCTTGATGGACCGGTTGCAAGTGTGAAGGGCAAGTCGAGGCAGTGAAGTGATGGACCGCGAGACGGTGAAGCTTGGGTAAGACTTGGCACCGACGGACCGAGGCAACGGTGAAGAGCAAGTGAGGTCAAGATCGATGGACCAAGAAGGTCATGTGATGATATGAAGTGGATCATACCATTCTTGATCGAGTTGGTGCATGTGTTGCATCGACACTTAAAAATGGAGCGGAATGGAAATGCGCAAGGCAAAGGTACCTATAGGGCATTTCATTTCGCCGGTCATGAGGAGCTTAGAGAAGTTTATGACCGGGTTTAGGATAGATGGCCGTACTATCAAGAGGGGCAAACTTGTTTGCATATCGGTCATCTAGTGCCACTTGTGCGATCTAACTTTGCGATTTGTTAGGATCGAGTGGCGTGGTGAGAACAAGAGCTAACTTCGTCTTTGAAATTGTTTATGAAAATACTAACACACTTACACATGGAGATGTACACTTAGTGGTGCTGGCACTTTTGCTAAGGCGGAGGTGTTTGCAGGGTTGAGTTGGGTTTGGGAACCGCTCGGCGGGATTCGGTGCTTTTGAGAAAATGAAACGTCTATTTTCTATTGCGCCGGATGCAAGTTTGTGGAGAAAACGTGCTACCCGTGGTCCTGAAGTTGTTATACTTGTTGGGTAGCATGGTGGAGGAGCAACGGAGAAGAAACGACGTCGCAACGACATTTTTGGGCTGGTTCTTCTCTGACCGGACGCTGGGTCTACTAGCCGGCGCGTCCGGTCGGTAGAGTCCGGTCATTTCAGGTCTACTCGACCGGGCGCGTCCGGTCGGGCATCGGCGCGTCCGGTCATCCGCGTGGATTTGAACCGAAAGTAGCCGTTAAGCGGCCTGTCTCTTTCGACCGGACGCTAGATCGGACGCAGGGGCGTTTCGACCGGCGCGTCCGGTCAGCCCGTTGCTGGCAGCTGTGTTTTGCTCCCAACGGCTATTTTAGCCCTTGAGGGTATAAATACTTGGGGTGACCGGCCTTGGTGTGGTGCTGAGCACACTTGAGCCTTGGTGGCTTGGGTTATGGTGCTTGAGAGCCCTTCCACTCACTCTAACTTGATAGTGTTCATCAGAGTGAGTGAGTGAGCAATTCTAGTGCGATTGCTTTGAGAGATTGCATCATGTGACACTAGGTGATCGTGTTGCAAGCCGGTGTGCTTGTTACTCTTGGAGGTTGCCACCTCCTAGACGGCTTGGTGGCAAGAGACTTCGTTGAAGCACGCAAGGAAGCTTTTGCGGTGCTCCGAAGGAGGATTTGTGAGAGGTTCGTGCTCACCTCGCGGGGATCGTGAAGAGCAACTCTAGTGGAGCGTGTCATTGAGTTACCACATTTGGGTGTGGGTTCTCGCAGTGCCCTCTAGAGGATTGGCTCGAGGATTCCCATCTTGTGAGTGATTTGCTCAAGCTCCCACTGTGGGATTTGGCACCGGCCATTTGCTTGTGAATCATCAAGTGGGTGAATCGTCAAACCGTGGAACCATCAAGGTGTCGGTCGACACAACGAAGAGTTGGGGAAGTTGACGAGCTTCCTGAGACTTCGGTAAAAAATCACCGGTGTCATCTTGTGTCCACTCTTCACGGTGGTTTGCATTCTCACTCAAGCTTCGCATTTACTTTGTTATATATATCTTGTGCTTGCTTGTGTAGTATTGTTGTAACTATCTAGCTTGTGTAGCTTGTTTAGTTATTTTGCTTAGTTTGTGTAGCTAAGTAATTTGAGCCTTTGGGTTAGGTGTGTTTTGCCTTGTCCATTGTGCATCTAGTGAGCTTAGGGCTTTGTGCTTGTGCTTACTAAAATTGTAGGAGCTCACCCGTGCTTTAAAGTACTGGTGCTTAGGTTTGTGTGACCTTGCAATAGAAACGGTTAGGAGTTCAAGCTAGGCTTGTCACCTCACTCTTCTTGTGTATGATCTTTTGTGAGCTGATTTAGAGTCATAGATAGAGGGGTGCTAGACCGATAAGTTTACCTCCGCATTAGTTTCGGTTAGCCGGTGCGATTAGTTTTAAAAAGGACTATTCACCTCCCTCTAGTCCACCATCTCGATCCTTCAATCGTCCCCCTACCTGCACCACTCTGGCTGCTTCAACACCACCCCGTCCGCCTAGGAGCCCGCCTAGCCCAAATCGATGTCGTGCCCCTCCGATTAGCGCCTAATCGCGCCCAATCGCCGCCTAGGCGACGCCTAACGGAACCGGGCATATGCATTTAGTCGTTCTGTTAGAGTTCCTCTTATATTTGGACAGGGTGAACTCATATCATGCCCAAATCTTTGTCTCTCTCTCTTTTTTTTTTTGAGCAACACCCAGATTTCTAAGATGTAAACCGAGTGTGTATGCGTGTTGGACATCTGCATTCTAATGTGTAATCTAAAAATAATAGAAATATTTCTAATGCCCAGCAACTAAAAGACACTTTTGCTAACAAAAAAAAGCAGCTAAAAGGCCGTTCAGTTCCCAGCTGCTGCCACTTGCCAAGTGTGGCACCGCCGCCTGCCCGCACAGTCACCGTCCTGCGCTGTGCTCCAGTATCCAGTGTAGCCTGTTGATCAAGTGCTTACCTGCTTGGTCCTTGCTGGCTGCTTCCTTGGTCCCTTGCTACTGCCATGTGCAACCAAACGCAGGAAGAGCAAAAACTGCCACGCGTTGTGCCTGTGCGCTCGTTTGCTGCTTGCCTCCTGCTTTGCAGGCAGCCGGAAGCCCGTAACTCAATTGGCCCAGGTGCAACGCCGTTGCCTTGAATTGAATGGGCTGGCCTTTGCACTTGCATAGGGGCACTGTACCAAGCCATGCACACTCATTCACTTGTGACATTTCTAACGACTTCGTTGACATTGTTTATTGTAGTATTATTATTGTGATCAAATCTAATGTGTATTCATGTGACAAACTGACAACTACCCCCTCCATTCCTAAATAACTGTCATTTTTTACTTGCGAGGAACAACTTTGACTAAATACATGAAAAATAATAATAATATTTAAACAACTTTGACTAAATATATGAATAATAATAATATTTATGTTACAAAATTAATATCATTAGATAGATCGTTGAAACTATTTTTTGTAATAAATTTATTTAGAGAAACAAATATTACACGTAATTTCTATAATTCTAGTCAAACTTACGGCGGGGAAAACCAAAAGCGACGGCTATTTTGGGATAACCGGGAGAGTATGTGATATTGTTTATTGTAGTATTGTCTTAAATCAATTGTAGAGAAAATGTAATTATATTATGTATACTACGTTGCAAATTGCTTAGATCGTCTAAACACTAAACAAAGAGTGACTGATCATATTGCATCTAAGATAGCAGTGGTCTAAAGATGGTACTACAAATTCGACAACTAGACGAAAATACTGAAATCATTGTGGAGACATTCTAGGCTGTCAAAATTCAGCTCTCATGACAGTACGACGACAGGGACTGCCGAACTAAATTCTGTACATATTATGCAAGGTACCAAACTAGCATATGTCTCACGTACGTTCTCTCCTTTTCAATCAGCCTCGTCCTATCTGCTCCCTATGGAAGCGTCACTGCATACATGCAAGAACTCGGTATTATGGCTTTAAATTCAAATAGGCCTTCTTACTTAGCACTAGTAATAATATGCCCAGTGGCAATTTCCTGTTGGCGTTGTTGGAGGTTAACCCATCTCCTGCAGGCACACAGTAAACCGGGACTTCTTAAGCCTGTCTCTGTCAATCAAATCAATACAGGACTGTAAACACCAAGCACGATTAGTTGTACTAAACCAAAACCACGGGTGGTTCTTTTTTCCTACGGCTGAGAGCCTGAGACAGTGCCGTCCCAACTAGTGAGCGTGATTTGCCAAGCTGCACTACCATGACCAGCATATCCTCGGCGTCTAGGCAACGGTATCCCGGCGGGCGTCATCCATCCGAGAACGGGTCAATTGCGCCGATGAAAACCAAGGCCAGGACACCCCGGGTGGGAAATGGAAAAGGAAGCGTGCACGTCGTCCTCTGGTGCCAAAATTCTCTGATTGGGAGGTTGCGCCGTGGACGAAGGGCGCCATTTGTGCTGCCGCCGAGCGGCGTAGGAAACAAGGCAACGGCAGAGCTGTAAAGTACAGAGACTAGCGAGCACGATTTACTCATGACAGGGACCTCTGTATATCATATTTTGTAGTATATATATGGCATCTGGTATATTTTATTTGGATGTTCTCGAGGGAAGGAGACAATCAGTGGTGAGATAAACACAGCAAATGTAATGGATCCATGCCATGCTATAGTACAAACTCGACAAATGCAGTCATTTTTGTGTGTGTGTTTGTCTGCGTATAGGGAAGTCTTTTAAAGTGGAGCAATGATTTTATATATAAAAAAAATCAATGTATTGTATGCATCCAATTATCTAACATTGCTAGCAACGAGAGGATACTTCAGAGTGAAAACAAATTTGTTTGCAGCTGCTCATTTGGTAAAGTTTTTTATGGTGAAATCCGCGCTGCTACTCACTAGATCCAACTTGAAATGACGTACGCACTTGAGTAATTCTTAGATTTAGTTTTTTCAAAAATTAGTAGCTTTTGTATTGAACACAACAGCAATAACAAAGAGAAGAGGTATAATGCCCTGTTATCTTAACCTAAACCATGAAGCCACCAAACGATCCCTATCTAAAACCTCCGAGGTCGATGGATGTTTCAAAGGAGTTCCATTCTCATTTAATGTCGTGACACAGTTGGCGTGATAATTATAATGAGCGAGACAAAGAGTTTCATCTGATGAACCCCATTGTCACATTTACTAATATATAAATGTGTCATGAAATTTCTTATTGGCACTAGCCTAACAGATAACCCCTAGCTAAGAGCAAGTGTGCGTATCCCTCCTTATCTATAAAAAAAGATAGTTCAGTAAAAAAAATATCCTCTCTAATTTTTTTTTATCCAATATATTAATTCTCTATTCTAGATTTATCTGTAGCAAAAAAAAAAAAAAAAAAAAGATAGGAATGGCTCTCTAGAGTGCGCACAAAATATACAAAGAGTTGTTTTTGGCGCAAAACCGTGGGGAGTTCCCCACGAATATGCAAAAAGGTTGGAAAATGGAAACATGTAAAAAACCGTCTTTTATGCAAATAAATCTCCAAATGATGATTTAGATAGTGAATTTTAGAAAGATTCTTGAAGATGCTCTAATAATTGAGTCAAATGTCTTGATGTCTAGCTTCAAGAAAATAATAATAAAAAAGTATCAGCATTTTTACCATACAACCTACAGAAATTACAATCTATTAACAGATTTGAGGATGGTCCGCCTTAACTCACATCCATTGGACTTCTTCCTCGGTTTCAAAAAAAGAATGCCAAGCAAATGCAAATCCCAATTTAAAGTGTGTTCGATATGGCCGGTGGTGTTGGTCGAAAGTGATCATGGACAGGTTCGTTCCTTCTGTGTCTATCTGTAAATAATAAACCGTTCCATTAGTAGACGGACGGCACACTGATTTTATCCGTTGTATATACGCGGCGGTAGATAAGCAATCACGTCACGTCTATTGGCGCCATGGAATGCATGCACGGCAGGGTCTTTTGTTTCATGCATCGCTCGTGCAACGCATAAAAAAGCTAGCCTGGTGCCGGGCCGGCCGCGCGCGTTGCGTTGCGTTCCCAGTGGCCAGTGCCGGTGGTCCGTTTTGTCTTTGTCCAGCCAGCCATCCTCTCGATACATCCTCGGTCGGTCCACAGGTCAGGCCCCAGCTGTAGTCGCATGTCGTCACGCCTCATCGCGGCTGCCATTTATCAGGGCAGGCCGGGCCGAGCGGGGCAAGGTCACGCGTTCCAACGACGACGACGCTCCCCTCCCCTCCACTCCCGTCTCCTCCTCCTCCGCTCCTGCGTTTACCGTGTCGCCGACGCTGACGCGTACGTCTCCGTGCTCCACTCACCTCACCGGACCGCGCCGGCCTGCGACCGCGAGCCATCTTTATATCCATCCACTACACGAACCCAGAGTGCGCTGCGCCTGCGCACGACACCACTGCTACACACTGCACCATGGATGCGGACGCATGGAGGAAGCCATCGCCGACGTCCCACTCCCTCCCGCCGCAGCAGCCACCGGCGCTGTTCCGCGCGCGCTCCGGCCGGGTGGCCGACCTGGTGGGCGCCGGCGCCGGCGCCGGCGCAGCGTTCTTGGGCCCGCCGGACACGCCGCCGCGCAACTCGTACGTCACCGTGCCGTTCCTCTGGGAGGACGCGCCCGGGAAGCCCAAGCTGGCGCCGTCGCCGCCGCCTGCCGCCGCGGCGGTGAGTCCGGCCGCCGCTACCAACGACGGCGTCCCCGCTCCCGAAGATGCTGGCGCGGCTGGCGGTGAGCACCAGGACAGCGGCGGCCACAACGCGGGTCCGCGTCCGCTGAAGCTGCCTCCGCGGCTGCAGAAGGTACCGGCGTCGTTCGCCGCGTCGGCGGCGGAGTACACCCCGTCCCCGTCGCCGTCCCCCAAGACCGTGCTCCATGGCCCGGGCCCCTACCACGGCTGGGCCGGCAGCGGCAGCGGCAGGAGCAAGCCGCCCAAGTGGGTCCGGAGCGGTGGCGCTGCGTTACGGAGGACGCCGAGTGCAGGCGTGGCGCTCTTGTCTCGGACCTTTAGCAAGCGCAAGGCGTCGGGGACGGTGGCGCCGTCGTCGGCGAGCAGCAAGAACAGAGGCGGCGACCATGAGCGTGATGCACCGTGGTGCTCACCGGCGTCGTCGGACTCCTCGTCGTCCGTGTCCACCCGCTTCAGGCCAGCCGACGGGCGCGAGGCGGCCTCCTCCTCGGAGGAGGAGGAGGACGACGGCTCCCCGAGGACCTCGGTCAGGTTCACGAGGTTTACGAGGAACCGGAGCCTCCCCACCATGAGCACGTCTAACCTCTGGGTACGTCGTCGTCTCTGCCTCTTTCTGCTCTGCTTTCCTTGTGCACACCATGCTCTGTTTGTTTTATTACAGCATATAGAAAAAAACATGAGTCGGCTTATCTGCCGCAGAAACCATCGTACCAACGGTTTATATAAATTTTCACCACAAACCTCAAAATCGCAGCTAATGAAACGGTTTATATAAATTTTTCACCACAAACCACATAATCGCAGCTAATGAGGATACAACATCATCAGAGTACAGGGTATTTATACTACTTTAATAGTACTATTACATATATTGGAGGTAAGGAATCCGTTGGTGATGCTCGTAAATCCATCCCATTGTCGTCCACTCTTTATGACGTGAATTCACAGGCCAACGCAATTTTTCGTTCCCATGGAATTGTTACAAAGGCCTCGCAATTCAAATTTGAATCTAAACCTTTTTTGTTCGAGCAAATAGTGTGTAGTGTGACAAAACACACAGTATATCCCTCTACACTGAGGCATGACAAATTCAACGCATGGATAGATTCGCTGTAATGGATAATCAACGCTGATGACCCATGATGGCAGCTACTTCCCAACCAAACCCTGAACAAATGCCCACTTCGTTTTCACTCATCTTCACTCTGTCGCATTATATCTGCTCCGTTGAAAAATTGTAACACAAATTATTGCCACATTATCTAGAAGGTACATATTGCCTAGAAAATCAAAAAAAAAATCAAAGGCTGAATCTGAACTCTTGGACAGATAAAGGATAACTACTTTTAATGACTCTGACCGTTGACGGATTTTCATAGAAAAGTGCTAGGTTTGTTATCAAGTTTTAAAATTAATGTAGTACAGTATTGTATTGTCTCTTCCATGTATATCAAACGAAATTGTTACAACTTGTGCAAGTTTTGATTTCTGCTTAGGTTCTTGTAAAACATTGTGCTCTTCCAGTGGCAAGAATGGACTTAAACGCCAGAATAATAGCTTGGCTTGCATGATGCCTATCCTCTTTTTTCTTTCTTTCTTTCTTTCTTTTTTTTTTTTTGACAACATCACATAACGGAAATGCAATTTTTGGCAGGCAAGCGTCCGTAGGAGTGTCAAGCAGATAACTCCAATACTCCATGGAGCTAAAAGTTGGGCGACGACGAGGTACGGACACTAGTAAAAAAAATAATCGGGAGCGCCAAATTGCAGCCTGTGGTGTGCAGGGTGCTCCTTGGAGATCGGCAAGTATACAACTACAACCTCAAACAAGCCATGTAGCGAAAAGAAAGACTCTAATGCTGCATAGGCTACATATATACGAGTTTGGAGTAACCTAAGCATGTGTAGGCCGGTGTATGTGGATCGATCGTGTGGTACAACTAGGTAGGGGCCGATTGAGTCTTGCTCTTTCCGCAAATGTGAATATGTGTGATCCGATGATAAGAATAATAATCAAGAAACAGAGGGTAGAAGTAGTGTATAGTAAACGCCATCACAAGTTGGGTCTCAGCAGCCAAAATTTGTGGTATCTCCCATGTCAACGGACAAAACCTTTCCATGGTTTCCATTTGTACCCACGGACAGCCTGGTTCAGGGAAAGAGCGCAAGAGGAGGCTTCCATCTAGCGAAGAATACCGGAGGCTGGGGCTTGTCCTGTGTACGCGCACAGGTTAACACAGAGGAAACACAGTGAGTTGTTGTAACGGTTTTCACCTTCCCTGACGTTTTCACGACATGGTTCACAAATGGCGCTCCTCTTCTGTTGATGGGGAAATTCAAATATTTGACGTCGTTCCGGTTGTCACTCCTTCAGTTGCCAACCTTAGATTGGCAATTAGACATTGGCTACCTGAACAGTGTCTAGTGCTTCATTTTTGTCACTTTTGGCCTCTTACCATGGGTCGGGCAAGGAAAATGACATTCTTTGCTTTCTCGTGTATCCTCTTGCTCGAGCCCCTTTGTCGGCTCATTCCCACTCATTCCCCACCATCCCCTCACTCATCCCCGTTCTCTCTAGCTCCAGAGTGATTGAGACCTGCTCGCCATGTCTAGGTGCGGAAGCTCTGCTACCCAGGCCGGTGGAAGTGGAGCGTCGAGGACAGTTCAACAAGAACTCCCAGAGTCAAGCTCGAGGTTGCATCTAGAAGAGTTTCCTCTTGGGGAGGAAACTGGGCTCCCCTTGATCCCGTGCCCTGATTGTGGGCTAGCACGGGTGATAGAGAGGTGCTTAGTGAAGGAGACGAACAAGAATCACATGTCTGTGTTCTTCAAGTGTCCGCTCAATGTTAACGGGGTAAGCATGTGTTGTTTGATTGTTTTGAGCAGCGCCCCATCTCTGTGCAAGATTGGGTTCATGTGCCTTTTTGTTTGTTGTAGTTTCCTAAACTGTGTGGGTTCTACAAATTTCAAAGGGAGTATTTGGATAAACTGAAGGAGTTGGGCATTGTAAAAGTCCGTACATCGCTAGCATTGGAGAGTGTTGATGAAGCTACAGAGGGAGGAGATGCAACGTCTAGGTACACTGAAATGGAAATTAAGGTGGAGGCAAAGAAGGAGTCAAATCTTGATGCAAAAATGGAGGATATGTTGAGGAAGTTCAACATGATGTTTGTTTTTGTAGTTCTTCTTGGTGGTGTGTTCATATATCCTGCATTTGCAGTGAAGTAGTGAACTAGATTGATGCATGAAGATGTAGTGAACACTAGATATTGGATATGGTAGTCCCTAGACATGCATGGTTGTCACAGTGCATGCCCTTATGCAATGTAATAACAATGGAAATCAAAGCATTGTAATTTGGTGGTTGGTTGAGCACATGTGTAATTCTATTGGTTCTTGAAACCTTCACTGGATGACAACATATATGTATGAACATGTGCACATCAAACATGCTTGAAACATGCACATAAATCTATATGAAATACTTATAGCAAACATGCACAACAAAGGCACACCATTAGCACATGACTGTTAATCTTAAAGTTTGGTCTCCTAGTAGGGATACATGTTTCTTGTAGCACAAATTCGGGTCATTTAATAGTTTTTGCCATCATAGTGACTTAAGGGGGGTATTTAATAGTTTTTGGCCAAACTGACTTACAAAAGGTGGCCATTTAACAGTATCATGGCCAAACTAGTTATAAAACAGCACAAAACCTCCACCCGAGCTACTCTAGCTTCGGCTTTAGCTTGTTTCTTCTTTTAGCCTTGCCCTTACTAAAGCTTCCCTAGCAGCTGTTGCTCTTGTCCTTAGGGTGGCTTGTTCAAGAACCGAGATGACCTGGGTCTTTGCCTTGTTTCTCCTAGGCTTCACACTTGTCTTCTCCATTCTATTCCCGCAGCAAGAAAAAAAAATGAACACATTACATGCAGCAACTGAACAAATAATGTGAAGTTCATACCTTCTCTTAGTTCCTAACAGTTGAGACCTCTAGTTACCTTGCATGTGACCATATTCACCACATCCTTTACCTATAATGCTTGTTTGGTGGCTTTAGCTGCTGGTTTGGTCCTCATCTTCTTTTATCCTCCTAGCCCTCTCTTTTTCCAATTGGAGGCTAAAGATTAAATCCCTTGCCAACTTCTGGCCACTAATTTATCCATGTTTGTCTAGGACAATTCCTCCATAGGCAGCTTGGAACCTCTCAACAGAGTAATAACTATCCACAAATCTATCCATGTTTGTCTGCCTTGTAGTAGTGATGACTGATAGAGCATGTGGACATGGTTTCCCACTTACTTGCCACTCTCTACAAGACACTAAGTTAGATATACAACATGCCTTATCACCTCTTCATCATCGTTATAACTCTGCAACAATTGAGTTAGATATACAACATGCCTCTCCGTAGATCTAGTATAACGCATGAGGAATGCACTGAGATGCTTGCACTAAGTGCTAAAGTTGTTAATAGCCAAATGCATCGTATTAGTAAATTTATGGAGGGTTTGAGTAAAAGGGAGGAAAAGGATACAAAATTTCTATTTCCTCTCATGATGTATCTACTTATGGATTGGCCTTGATTGCTACTCAACTTCAATAAGGGGGTATCATTAGACTTTTCCATTGGCTAGCCAACACAAATTAGCCAATTTGGTAGCTAAAAACCGATAAGACTGGTTTAGGTTACAACCACTTTACCAATGGTTACTTTCACACGGCCACCACCCGTGTCGATAACGATATAGTTGCACAACATGTCTCTTTAGGGAGGAATCATAAAACTCATTATAAGAAAGTCTGTGGCATACATATAAAGACGATCACAAATACTTAATATAGACCATATCCTTTGTATTTTGATTACATAAAAGCTCAAATGGTGAGAGAGTGCCTAACTTTTATAAATTCAATGGTGGAGATAATAAAACCACATTGAAGCTTTTAGTTATATAGGAGTATCGCACAATTGGGTGAAGCCAGAACCATGGAACACTTGAGAATTCACAATTTGTCGTTATGTCTTACTGGTAAGATATTTTCATGGTTTTCCATTTTAGCACCTTACTGTATTGGTTCTTAGGAACAAATGGAAGAAAAACTTCATGAACATTTTTACATTGGAGCCAATGAGATGAAATTGTCCAATTTAACTTCGCTTGAGTGGGGCTTGACGAGCCTATCTAAGGATGTTGAAATATTTAGAAATACTTTTTTTGATTTAGCTTTTGTTGGCTTGCTCTCTTATTAAAAAAGATTAAGCATTTAGTTTTTAGCCATTAATGTTTTTGCAAAAAAAAAGTAGTTTGTAACCATTAATGAATTGTTGTAAAGGGCTGCAGTCATCTGAAGCCAGAGTATTTTTTTAATAATCTCTGAAGTCACACATCATTTGGTACTCCCTCCGTTTCAAATTGTAATTTAACTTTTCTAGATCCATTTTTTTACTATGTATCTAGATATAGTGTATAACTAGGTGAATAGCAAATTCAATGTATTTAGAAAAGCTAAAGTAAACTACAATTTAGAACAAGTATACTTAATAAAGGTTTGGTACTTAATAAAGGGTTACCATAGTATATATACACAGACATGCATGCCATAGCTGAGATGAACTTCGATCAGACTTCGAATCTTAAATTTACCCATGCAAACAGAAATGAAAACATGACTGTTGCACTCATCAACAGTTAACAGTATCTGTCACCAATCACCTAGTCATTTTATACGTACGTCGCTTCTCGATCTGATTTCAGTAGCCAAAGAAACGGCTGTTCTGCTGCTGGTGGCCATGGCGGTCATCAGCATCATCACTTCTCGTCGGCGGCGGAGGCAGCTGGTGGTGATGGCGGCCATGCTGCTGGCCAAAGCTGTAGATGTCGTGATCCATCTCCATGACGCTGACTGCCGCCGCCCTCCTCCGCTTGTAGCTCTCCTTGAAGCACGCCTGCCGCAGCTTCTTGGTCCGCTCCGTCAGCTCGATCCACGGGTTCTCCTCCATGAGCGCGCAGTACGTCTCCAGCGCCGCGAGCTCCTGCTGCATCGCCACCGGGGACATGCCGTTGCCCATCTCCTGCACGCACGCAGCCACGGTCAGTGGACGACGTGGCATGACGATGAATGGTGATTATGGATTGGCACGATCATTGTTCGTGCGTTTTCTGCATGTATGCATGATTCGATCGTGCATTGTTGCATCGATCAGGGAAAAAAAAGTGTGCTGTGATCGATGGTCACCTGGACGTTGGCCATGAGGCATTTGAGGCTCTTCATCTTCCGGTGAGGCCACCTTGCGACGCCGAGCTCGCGGCAGCGCTTCTTGAGCACGGTGAGCCCGACGTTCATCTCCCGCGCCGCCCTGGTGATGGGCATGTAGAAGTACTTGCGCAGCTCGTCGAAGCTGATGTGGTCCAGCCTCGTCGTCTTCCCCGCCGGAGCCGACCGCCGGTGGCCGACGCCGCCGCTCCTCCTTGCACGCGGCTGTGGCATCGACGGCGGCGGAAGAGGCTGCGGCGGCGGCGGCGCCACTAGCGCCACGGCAGAGCCGGCGTGACGACGCTCGTCATCATCATGACGAATGACGGCGGCCATCTCGGCACCACCGGCCATCTCGATGCCGGGCTTGGCCTTCTTGTGATGAGCCGCACGGACGACGACACCTGCATTTTGGCCAACGACGGTCGTACAGTGGATTGATGGGGCTCGTGACGCGACGGCGGCGGGATGGTGATGAGGATGATGAACCGCCGGCGGGATCAGAATCATCTGGTCGACAGGAGGCTTGTGCTCGTCGGCGTTATTGTCGAACGCCTCAAGATCAATGTCGCTGAACGGCAGCAGGAGCGCCTCGTCGAGGCTCGCCAGTGCGCCGTCGGCAGGTAGCGGTGGGAGTTGGTCGTCGGAGCAGTACTGATCGCCGACGACGAGTGGTGGCGGTGGCGCAGAGTACATGGGCAGGTAGAAACTCTCGTCCTCCCTGCAAACGTGCCGCGACTTGTCAATCATCGATCAGTGCACAAGAACGAGCTCGATCGGCAGGCATTCATCGGCATGGCGCGTGACACAACTAAACACGATTCATTCATCATGTGCAACATTTGCGACCGGCCTGGTCTTATGATAAATTGTTGGAACAACGAAAGAACTCAGAACTGACCTCTGCAGATTCATCAGAGCCGAAGACAAGCCGCAGTCGGCGGCGGCATCAGAGGAGACTTCTTCAAGGACTTCGTTCTTGCATCTCAGCAGGTGATCACCACCGGGTCCGGGAGGAGCGGCGGCGATCGGCAGACAATCCTCCGCCCTGAGATGAGGAAGAGAAGAGCGAGGAGATGAGCGAGGGTCGATCGATTGCCGTCAACAGCAGGCGAATAAGCAACAACGTGGCCTGCTGCCGGACAGTCAAAATCTGAACTGACCTGGTGCCGGTAGCCATGGCGAGCGGCGAGGACAAGGAACTCAAGAACAGGTTGAAGTCGCCTAGGCCCATGACGTGGCACCAGTCGGCGTCGCGGTCGCATGGCGGCGCCATCGCCATTGCTGACATGTCACAAGCAGCAGCAACGGACCAAGATGGGAAGGACGAGCAGATAGCGCGCGGCAATGGCAGGAAGTACTAGTACAGCACACTTGTTATATACTCTGGGCAGGGCAGCAGAGAGAGGCCGTGACGACGATGGATGGATGGATGTGAACGTGGGGAAAGATGGGAGATGATGGGAAAGTGGCGCAGTAATTGCGGGGTGATCTTGGGTGGATTTTGGCTGCGAAAACCGATCAAATTAACTGCTCGCATTTGCTAGGATTTGCATGCAAGCATGCAGGCGTACTAGTGGGGGAAGCACAGCACTGCGGAGCACAGCACGCATCCCGCGCGCGCGGTTTCCCGAGCCGATCCATCCATCCAAGATCTCCGGCGGGCGGCGGCGGGCCGGGGAAACGCCCTCGAATCGATCCATCCCATCTCTCATTCATTCATTGCTCCGGTGTTCGTGCTCATAAGCATTTACTTACTTGTACAGTACTATTAGCACTGGTAATTGTATTTTTTAGAGGACACGCGTGAGCTCTTGGTTTAGTGTTCAGTTTTTAATGGCCCGGGGAAGATGGTTGAGATATGACACCACCGGCCAATTCAAAGGTGTCAAATTGTTGTTCAAAAGATTTATTATTGTCATATTGTTGAAGCAATATAGTACTTTGTGTATGATGAATTAAAATGTCAACTACTAGTATTTGGGAACAACGTAACAACATGATGTGAGAAAATAGCCAGAAAATGGACCACACTTTCCACAAGGCGGGCGGCACGGCATCAAACGGTGCCGATTGGCACGGTGCGTCGTTGCCCAGTTCAAACTGCTCTGTTGTTGCCTGCACGGCCAAAGCCTGTCCGTGCTCTGCCCGAGGCGAGAAGGCCTCTCGCCAGGCGCCAGTTCACCGGCGGGGGCGCCGGGCAAAGCAGGCCAGGCCGGTCCTCGCTACAGTACAAGAGTGCGAGTTCACCGTCGTCAGCATCACCCTGCAGGGTGACCCTGAACCACCGTGGGAGGAGAGGACAGGGGGCCCGTCCGTGCTTGAGACTTGAGAGGCTGGGACTGCCTTGTTCCGTTCTTGAAGGAAGGACAAGCAGAAAGCAGCGAGTTCGGATCCCTGCCCTGCCTGTCTCTTGCCTTGCAGGACTGCCGGGAAGAACCAGCAGCAGCAGGATTCCCTGTCTGTTGCCCTTGCAGGACTGGGAACAAGTGCAGCGGCCTGCAGTAGTTGCCAACGAGCAAGCAGCACGGCGACGGCGAGTACTACTGCCTTGGACAATTCGGGTAATTCCTCCTGTCGCCTTTACGTGGGCACTATTGGACGCTAGTGGCGTGGCAGGCATTGCGACGACCAAGTGGATGCTTGCTGGAGTACTCCCTCCGTCCCACTGATTAGCCACCCCGGATTTCCGTGTCATCTTATTCGATGTTTTGTCTTATTCAAAAATTTTTACAAATATAATTTATTTTGTTACGACTTATTTTATCAATGAAGATACTTAAATATTGATTATTTTATTTTATGATTTGCATAAATATTTTGAATAAGACGGATGGTCAAACACGTGGGTTCAAAAGTCAATTGGACGACTTCAGTGGCGTGGCAGACATCTGCCTTCCAGCCGCAGCTGCTGCCTGCTGGCTGATCGATCGCCCAGCTCCAGCTGTCTGGAGCCGTGGTGGTGGTGGAAGACGACGCCGGTGCCTTGGGCTTTGCTACCATCTACGCTCGCTGCGAGCCCGGCCCGGGTAGCAGATACCGTGTGAAGTGACCAAGCCGTCAACAATGCAAGCGTTCGTGGATGCCGATCACCGCGGATCACACGGGTGCGTGTGCGTTGCTGGCCACGCCCAAGAAAACACGGTTCCATGTCCAAGCAGCGGGATGACACGATCGTCCCACGGTGAAGCCACTCGAAGTCGAACCTACGAGAGCAAGCCTCACGCCTAGCAAACAAGGGTTGGTTCTGCTAAAAAAGTGGAGCTCCCCGGTTTCGTGGTGCACCCCGTGACATGCCCAAGACGTTTTAGGACCCGTTGTCCTCGGCGATGCAGTCACATCTTCTCCAGGATTCTGGCAACAAACCGGGTTCAACCAGCGTGGCCAAGTCGCTGTCAACTGCATAGATCTTGCAAAACTCAACCTTACAAAAACAAAGGTCCTCAACCTCTAAAAAGAATCAATTTTGGTCCAAGTCGGGATTAATGGGTTGGGTTGGATACAACCCTCATTTTTTGGGGATGGACTGCACCCATCCAGCCCTGTTTGTTGCACCTCGAATTTGGAGGCCGGAAATGAACCCATTACACGTTTGGTTGAAGGAATTAGGAATGCTGGTTGAATAGCTATAACAAATTTTCTTTTTAGCATTTTTGCATCGGGACCCTTGAACTATTGAAACTAGCTAAGCCTAGATCAAGCAAAACTTTCTCTTTGGTGTTTTTGCATATAAACCTTGACGATTTTTAATTGATTTTAAAACATCACATCTAGGTAGTAAGATGCCCATGCATTTATAGCATAACATCTTGTCACCTCATTATGTATGCTGATACACATTCGGGCAAGGAATTAAGGTGAAACAATTTAACCAACAGCGGCCCACATTGCATGCTTCATTGGGCGCAGAGCAGTTATGAAGAAGCATGTTTATTAGTATCGTCCTACACATCACTCCATTGGACTATCAAAGATTGACAAGCCTGCTGGGACTTCTTTGTTGTTCCTGCAGAAGACAAGCATAGACAAAGGAACAGACATGAACACAAGAAAATAATTTCTATAAGAAAACATGGGCTGCATATTGGCCATGCTGCCAGTAGAAGCAAGCTATTATTAAATTCGCTAAGCCACACACAAAAAAAAAAAAAGCCTCCTAAAAAATAAGTTTGTTGTTCCTTCACACTGAACCTAAACATTGTTGTTTCATAAACAACACAGGAAACAAAGCTAACCAATCTGCATAAAAAAAAAATCCATGAGAAACCAAACCCACCTCCCCAGGGCCATAGGCATGGAAGAGAGGAGGCAGCGATGTGACCTGATCCACCCTCCCTAGGCGCCGGCTTCTGTACACCATGGGGAAAAAAAAGTGGATGGAGCCTGAAATGATAAGAGTTATGCTAATATTCCATGAATTTTTTTTAATTTTAACCATATAGTTTTTTTAAAGATATTTTAAATTTGACAGGATCAAACTTAAATTCTAGATCAGGTTAAAAATAGCTTTTCTTTACCTTTACTTGAAACATTAATCTATTCTTTTGCATGCATCTAAATCAAGAAGCAGGAAAGTTAATGTGGCAAGTGCGCATCCTACCCTAGATTGACGTTACAGAATAAAAAATCAATAGAAAGGATTTTCTTAATTGTTGGAGTGGTCATGTGTTAATTGAGCAGAAAACAAAAGTCGGGCCATGACCAATGACAGATGGAAAATCTTTGCCCCAGTGGTAGGACTGAATGAACCTTTGCTCCTTGAAACGAATCAAAAATCTTGTCAATAGCATCACGGCACCATAGCCTTAGATCTGGGATGGCGGTGCAGCCCCTTGACTAGGCCACGTTTAGTTGGCAGAAATTTCTAACTTTTTCCCCACTTTCTCTCCATCACATCACATTAAATACACCAAAAGACATATGTTTAGAGTATTAAATGTAGATAAAAAAAAACTAATTACATCCCTAGTTTAGATGTACAACCATGATTGCGATTCTTTTGAATCTAGTTACTCCATGGTAGGATGATATTTACCACTAACAATCGAAACGTGCTAAGACCATGCGATGTGACATTCAGTGCTAAAAATTTGCCATCTAAACAAGGCCTAGAGAGAGAGGTGGGGTGGTGTGCCCGTGCATGTGAACCCATGCATGTTAGAGAGAGAGAGAGGATACATGCCATGCAGTGTGTGATAAAGAGGGGATGTAGGGGCTACTAAAATTTATATATGATGTCTGGTACTCACTTCGCCTAAAGAACACTATTCATATTTATAGCTCAAAATTAATTTATTATGAAAATATATTTTATAAATAATCTAATGATACTTATTTGGTATTGTAATTATTTATATTTTTTATCTATAATTAGTCAAGCTTGATGTACTTAAACAAGGTATTGTGTTAGAATTGAATGTTTTTGGAACGGAGAAAGTATTTTCAGATACAAAACTAGCCCCTATCTCTTTCCTCTCTCTCACACCTAACATTATGTCATCTCACATCCATGTGCATGCGCAGAAATGAGAGGTAGGGGCTACAATATTACTTGATATACTTTCTCCGTCTTTTAAATGATGTCATTCTCGCTTCCCAAAAAAAAAAAGTCAACGCTTTTAAAATATAGGCAATTATATCTGTCACATGTTTTTTTCTGAACTCAATTTATAGAAGTGTATTATAAAAGGATCTTTAAATTTAACTTCATATTTAAAATATATATTTTAGCAAAGTTGTTTAAAGAAGTGTAAATAACAGATATTTTAGGAAAGAAAAATATATCAGATACAAATTTTACTACCGGTGTGTTTAGTTTTAAGAGGGCAACAGTATCCACATATCTTCCAAGAGATGGATATAAATATTATTATTCTTATATATATTTTTTATTAAAGTTGTTTCTTCGAAATCATGAACTGCTGATATTTTAGGAAAAAAAGAGCAACACATACCGAGTACAACTCTCACTAGCCCCTGCCTCTCCTGTCACCTCTCTCTCTTCTCTCACGTCACCACCACTCCCTCTCATAAGCACAGTGATGTGACGGGTGAGAGAGAGGTCCTTTGACTGTCGAGCATAAAGCAAGGTGGAGCAGACATGCAATGGAGCACTGCAGGAGCCATGCATGTACGCCAGAAAAGGACCAACACTGCCGCGCCTTAATCTAGGGCGCGACAGAACGTGCCACGTCAGCGTGGACCGCATGCTTTGAAAGGTGCCACGTGAGTCACCGGGCCCGAGCTGGCGGCCACATGGTACCAGGCCGTGCGCGGCAGTGTACACATATGCCGCGTGGTTCACCTAAAGCGCGGCGGCAAAAGGGTTATTTATGGAATATAAGTTTAACCGGGTTAAAAATACATTTTCTTTGAAAAAAGGGTTAAAATTAAAAAAATTCATATTCCATCGGGTTGGCTCCGTCCCCCTTCACTCTCCATCCAAACATCTGCAGTGAAAAAGGGTTCGACCCAACCAAGTTGAACTCCACACTCCAATGTGCCGACGGTAAAAGAATCAAACCTGAAGTCCAAGTCTCCTCTAAGTTTTTTTTTTTTTTTTTTTTAAAAGCCCTCAATCTTTGCCGAAATCCAAACTGCAGCTCAGCCCTGTTTTATGGGCCAGCCAGCTTGGGCCTTTATAAGGCCGGAAATGAACCTCAGTGGGCTAAATTTGGCCCATGCTGGTTATTATTTTATTGCAAATTTATCATTATTATAAATTGGCTAAAATTTTGAAAAAATAAACCTCCTCCTCCGGAAGGCTTCGCTTGGCTGCAAGTGTGAAAATTTGAGTGTGATGACACCCAAGAGTGGATTAATTGGGTAGAACCACGTGCACCACTCGATCCCTTTCCCCACGCGGCACGGGTTGCCTCACTGCTACTTTGGTCATTTGGATGAGCGTGGACAGGTGGGGTTTTTTATTTTTCTTGTACAACAATGGACAGCTTTGCTTACAACAGTATAACAACGTATGTAAAGAAACAAAAGTAAATTAGAAATGAATTTAAAAATAAAACGGAATTTATAAAACTATCAGAAAGAGTAACTCTGTTGTCATGAAATAACATAATTTATAAATTCTGTTTATAAATTATATTGTCATGAATTTCTGTTTATAAATTCTATTGTCATGATTTTGAAACAATCTCTTCATAGTAAGTGCGGGTCCAATTAAAACTATGGGAAATGTGATGTCATTATTAATAAATCTAAAATAATTTTTTCTCCAAATCGTACAAGAAAATTAAAATCATGAAAATGAATATAATAAATAAATCATGTGTCCAAAAAAATCATTAAAGGTACAACTTTACTCGGCACCTTGTCTGTTGCCGGATTGGATTCTCGTCAGAGACAGCACCTGTCCAAACCCCAGACGAATTCCTTTGATAGTTGGAGTTCCATTATAGGAGATGATCAAGGGAAGACGGTGAAGGCTGGCGTGGGAGGAGAAGCTTTCTTGCAGAACGCTTTTATGCGATGAATTACTGGGAAGCGTAGCAGGCCTGAAGGAAGGGGTAAGATGGGTTTGTCCAGAGTATGCCTGGAGACTGACACTACAATGGCGACTCAAGGCGATGAGTACCGGCTATCGGCCTTGGTAGGAATTATCCGTCAACTCAAATTCCTGTTTTCGGACTCCAGCTCCTAGAATCGGTGTGTGTGTAAACTCGAACGTGCAATAAACTGCTCATACTCTAGCAGCTTATGGGAGTAGAGAGTCTAATGGTTCCGAGATTGTGTGGGATGAGGTGCCTCATTTCCAATAATCCTCCTTGTTTTTGTAGCGAAAGCCCATGCCACTTCTCGAGGGAGTTTATCAATTCTATTGCGGTTGTTTGGACTGTTACAACGTCAGCCAATAGAATTGAAGTGTGTCACAGGAACCATTATGGTATGCTTCACAGCTCCCAATCAATAATGTTTTTCGATTCTACCCGACCATCTAGCTGTTATGGCTGCCCGGCAATAGAATCGAAGGGTGTGGGAACCGCTGTGGTATGCTTCACTTCTCCCGATGAGTACACAATTCTTTTGGCAAATGCTTTTCCGAAGCAACATAGGAAGAAACTTCCTTTTGTCGGACATTTTAACTGATTTGGGGAGATTTATTTTTTAAAAAATATTGGCTTCCCGTTAGTCATCAATTTCCTAGAGGCCCTTTTGACTAGCTTAGTCATCAATTTCCTAGAGGCTCTGTTGACCAGCAATTTAGCTGAATCGGATGAGTAATGGAATTTGCATTGCTTAAAAAAAAAACATCACTGAAGCTTCTCGGATAGAAGAACGAAATTGCAAAATGCTAAACATCATACAAGATTTTTGTAGAGTAATTTTATTTCACAATTGTAGCTTCATCAAAATGTGCTAGAACATCGTGTAAATAAAAGTTTCGTCAACATCTGATGCGACACTCAAAATAGCCGTCCTGAACTAAAAAAACAGACGGTAGTGCCTATTTCCGTGGCCGCAGATTGTACTTCCGGGAGACCGACGTCATGATGGAGTTCTCGGCGATCTCCTCCGCCACGACGACTTTGTTGCCCCTTCGAGACAGAGGTGATCGCTCCGGCGGCAGGACGTACGTTGGGTCCATCTTGCTGTCCACCTCGTCTGCCAGCTCGTCGAAAACCCACGAGTAGTCTCTCAGGCTCTCCTCCTCCGACTCCGAACCGTAAGACAGAGCCCTCCCGCCGACGTTCTCCTCCAGCGCCCTCACTTTCTCGACCAGCGTCTGGAGTAGACCGTGGTTCAGCACCTCGTAGTCCCTGAAGGGTGAACACAAGTCAAAATTGCAGCCAAGGCCAGTCCATGAGCGTGTGTGCACCGTGTGATTGTGCAATAGAGATACGCCTACCTGTAGGTGAATATGGAGTGCAGGATCTGAACAGTGGCAGCGCCGAGGAACACCATTCTGACCAAGAACACCTTGGACATGACCCAGAATTGCTTGTCGAAGTCGTCGGCGCCAATTTTGATCAACCCAATCTCCAACACAAGCGTAATGCACAGACCTGTCGGAGCAAAATGTTAGACAAATGGGCGCTCAAATTCAACTGATGATAAGTTTTCAATTTCTGTAGTGATGAAATCATACCAAAGTAGAGCTGGCCCCTGATGCCGAACGTTTGCTTTGCACTTGTGAGCATGTAGATGAGGAACACAATGCAGCAATAGAAGAAGAAGGCCTTGATGAAGCGAGACTCATCTAGAATGGCATTGTGCAGGATGTACAGCTTGTCCAGAGCAGCAAAAATGTTAGCCTGCTTTGCTCTGAACTCTTCCTGTGCATATGATAAAGTTAAGTAAATATAAGCGAAAATGTAAAGTTAGTCTTACCTTATTTTCAATAAAAAAAAGAGAGATATAAGAGCGAACCTGTGCTTCCAGTATGGAGTGAGAATTTAGCATGAGATGCTCATGAGATTGCCGGATTTCTTCCTGCCGGGACAGTAGCTCTTCTTGCTGACGCTGGCCAAACTGTGCAAGTTTCTGAATTGTTTCCCTGCCATTGATAACTTAGTCAATATCTTTCTTTTTATTAGAAGTGCAGCGAGCATTTATGGATATTCAATAACAACACAAAAATAAACGGTATATGTTAATACCTGCTTTCTTCAAGAGCTCGTGCTTGAAAGCTGTGGAGCTTGTTCAGTCCATCCATGGCCTGGGTCTGTCCATTCAGCAGTTGATTTTGGTTCTCCAGTGACTTGTCAAAACCACTTCCAATGTTATCAGCAGTGTTCTGCAAATCCTTCATCTTTGAAGACATGGACTCACTAACATTTTTAATTTCGCTTTGTATAGATCCAGTCTCTTCTGTTAGCTTATCCATCCCATTTCCTAGTTCTTTATATTTATCCTCAACGAGCGCCATACCAGCCTCAATCTTTTCTCTCATCTCTGATTGCCCTTTACTCATTTCTTCCTGAGTGGCAGCGATCTCCTTGGACTGCTCAAAAATGGACTTTGTGTGAACCAGCACATCTTTGATCTGCTCCCCGACGTGCATTGACATCTCTACCAGCTTGTTGACTAGTATTTCAAACGAAGATAGTGTGTCCTTCACTTCAATAGACTCTTTGATGATCTTATCCGACTTCTCCTCGATCACCTCGAGCTTCTCCTCAGCAGACTTGGATGTCCGTGTGAGGTCATTGACGAGTCTCTCGGTGTTGTGCTTGAAAGCTTCAGCCCTGAACGACGAATAAATCAAACGAAGACAAAAAAGAGATAGCGTTAAGTTGTGTATAGAAAACAAATATCATCTGCAACAATTGAATGGCAGGAGAGAAAACAAAACTTACTGCAACTGGTGGCACAGGGTGTTGGTCTCCAAGAAGAACTCGAGGAAGACCTTGCCTTCGGATTCACTGAGCCGCTTGCGGCAGTACATCATCTTGGATCCCTCTGCACAGGACGGGAAGAGCGGCCGCCCCGAGTCCTCCTGGAAGCAGCTGCTGAGGTGCCACGCCAGGCGCGACTGCCTCTCCTTGTCGGCCATGATCTCGCCGCAGCTAGCGAACAGCTTCCGGTACGCCTCCTGCCAGCAGTTCCTGGGCCCGACGAGCTTGTTCCGTGCATTCTCCAGCAGCTTGAGGCCTCTAGGGTCGTTGGCTCCGTCCAGGGCGAAGTCGGCCACCGCACCGTCCAGCTCCATTACCGGAGCGCGTTCACCGCGCGTGGGCGCAGATGGGGAGGAGAAGATGTTCCATGAGACTCCATGGATCCTCACAGGACAAACCAAGAAGCAGATCAAAATCAGCAGCACTGGCCACAGGTTTTTTGACATGATCATCATACTGGTAACTGATCTTGGCGCCGGCAATAAGTGATGCGATCTCCTTGGACTGCTCAAAAATGGACTTTGTGAACCAAATCTCTACCAGCTTGTGACTTAAAATCAGGGGGTCAACAGTCCCTGCCAGGATCAGAGAAGGGTATCATAAAATAAACCGTCGATGTAGTACAGATTGTTATGTTTATATTGGTTACTTCAGATGTTTCTCAAAATTATGGGTGTGTTTAGATCCCAAAATTTAGGTGTAAAATTCCTGTAACAATTGTCAGATGTTTCTCAAAGACGTTTTAGTTTGATGAAACCTAAAAGAATGCCATCAGCGCATGATGTGATCTCCTGCCGCAGTTCCTGGGCAATTAGTTTTTTAAACCTACCGGGCGCTGAATGTTTCGTGTGATGGGAAAATTTTCATGTGACCAAACACACCCTATGATGAAACAGTGACAACCTAAACTGAGTCGTTGCTGCAAAATTCAGACAAGAATGGACAAGAACTAGATGAGATCCTCCAAATCAATCAAGAACAACGAAAGGTAATTGCGGCGCAAGCAATAAGTTGTTGCTAACTCGGAGGGAGCGAGGGCCTGCGCGCCGAAGCCGATCTGGCGGCTTTGTAGATGTCCTGCCGGCTCTCTCTCGTCTTGTTGGGTGCCGTTCCCGTCAAGGAAGCTCAGTTAAGTCGGCGCGAGCGTGAGGCGGTGGCGCTGGCTTACGCCGCAAGCTCCGGGGATCGACAGCCTAGCGGACTGGGACCAAAACTGCCGGAATTCACCGCGATGTCAGGCATCGAGGATTTATGATCAGATTAATCCGACGAAGCATGCATAAACCCAACCAACATTTCAAGTCAAGAGAGAAAAATGACTGACTGTGAATGATCGAATGTTTCAAGAACTCATTCGTCCGCGTCGTCGATGTTGATGTGGGGCTGCAACTGCGGTGCGGTGCCAAGATGAAGAAATGAAGCAGCGCAGAATGGAGATGGAGGGATTGTCGTGGCGACGTTGGGGGGGGGGTTTTTGGTTTAGTGGGGAAAAATTGCAATGAAAAGATGCGATGGTTCACACGCGAAGACACCTTAGCGAACAGCCGGAGATGAAGAGGCACCCGTTCATGGGCTTGCTACGTGTGACGCGTCTACACAGTGGGCTGCAAAATTTGGTCACTCGTAATGCTCATTAGGAGGACAAAATTTGGTCACTTGTAATGCTCATTAGGAGGACACACGTACATATAGATATGTACATGTCAAAATAGATAAAGGCTACCATATGTGCAAACTTGTCAATTTTACAACTCAGTGTAAAAAATTCGCAGTGATAGTTGGTTCACATTCTGCTCGTTTTTTTTTAAGTTCTTACCCTCTCCTTCACATCATTCACAGTAACCTGATGCTATTCCTGGCTAACCAAAAAGGAGGCAAATCAAACATCGGCAAGTTTAAACTTTATGGTGCATGTGGATGTTATATTGTTATAACATTATCAATTATGAGTTATAATTTATGAACTTATAATATTTCATACGATTAGATTATCAGATTGAGACATTGAGTGATTGAGGATTGATTTGTTTTAATGTTTTCTGGTTTCCAAACAAATAGCGCACAAGAGTGGCGCTATAGCGTGGCCATAGAAGCAAAAAAATCGTCTCGGTTGCCTCCGCAAAATGGACGTGAAGCATCTAGGCCCCTAGAATTGGGTTTCGATGATTGATGGCAATATAATTATCATGACTAACGTGTGTTTTGCAGAAACAGGTTAGAGTTAGGTCATGGTAATGGTGATCTCGGGCGATGAGTTTGTTACGCCCCCTGACGATGGAATTCGTTCGGTTTTCCGAGGATGGACGACAAGGTTAAGGACGACTAGTTCCGATTGTCGACGGAGTTGGGTGACATCGGATTAGTTGTTAGGACTTTGTTTTATTTTCGGCCGTACTATTAAGGGGGGTACGAATGAGTAGCTTGACCTAGGCGAGTCTAGAGACGAGTTGTGGTGCACACTTGAGTTTCTTTAGCACTAGGTAGCTCAATTTATGCCTGAGACATGTTGGAGTTGAAGCAATTCACGAAGTCGAGAAGACGGAGCTCAAGAAGTGCTTCCAGGCCGACCGGACGGCCGGCCGGACGCATGACCGGCCTTCGGCCTTTGACCGTGACGCCCCGTGCGTGCTTCCGGTCGGCATTTCCAGTAAGCCCTGCATTCGGGCAAACTGGGATTTCGTGCGTCCGGTCGTGACCGGAAGCACTGACCGGATGCACGGTCGGGGCGTGTCAGAAGCCGTGTCGTTTCTGACCGGACGCACCGACCGGAACCTTGACCGGACTCACTGGTGCGTCCGGTCAGGCTGGAAATTGTGCAGAAAGTGATGATTTCGTGGAGTTGCTTGATGGGGGATATATATACTTTACCCCCTCGATCTTGCACCCTCTCTTGCCCATTTGTTCAGCTGAGAAACACCCTTGAGAGTGCAAGGAAGAGCAAGAGCCCTAAGGTGGTCATCCATGCAAGATTAAGGATCATCCTTAGAGTGTTTGAGAGATTCAAGTGTGCATCCACTCTTCTCCTAGGCTTGTTGAGGTCAAGAGTGTGAGTTCATGCTTGTTTCTCTTGGTGATCGCCATCACCTAGATGGCTTGGTGGCGGATCATGGCTTGAAGATCACCCGGTGGTGCTTGTGGGTGGCTCAAGCAAGCTTGTGAGCGGTTGTGGGCGATTCACCGTGACGGAGTGTCAAAGAATCAGCCCGTAGAGAGCACTTGGTCCTTGCGAGGACTAGGGGGAGCAATACTCTTGAGAGAGTGCTCCAACGAGGAGGGGGGGGACACCTCGATACCTCGGGGAAAACATCGCCGTGTTCCTTCCTCTCTTTACTTTTCGCATTTACATTCCGCAATTCTAATTCATGTCTTTACATTCTTAGAATTGCCATGCTAGAGTAGGATTGGAACCTAGGGTGCAAAACTTTGTGCGATAGTTGCTAGAAACACACTTAGGCACAAGAGGGTGAATATGAGCTAGTAGGTTGTTTATTTGAGTTAAAATTTTAGATTAGCCCAATTCACCCCCCTCTTGGGCATCTCGATCCTTTCGGGACGGATTAAAAATGGTCGGTAATTGCATTCTTTTAATTCTTTTTTTCGATCAAGGGTTAAATGGTAACTCTATAACTACATAATATTGTTTTGACTAGTATAGTTAGGGTGGATAATAATTAGTAGTATACTTAGATTATATTACATGTCGTGTACTTGTAGAATAAAAAAATGTACGGAGGCTAAAAGGCGACCACCGCGCCCCCTTATTTGGTGGCGGAGCTTCGAGGCAAAGACCGCGCGCGACGTCGAGGGCGATCCGGCTGGGAGAAGGCACCGCCGTGGAATGGCGAGGGCGAGGGAGTGGGCGGCGCGCGGACGAGGGCTGGGAAGAGGAGGAGGAGGAGAGGCGGGGTCCTTGAGCGAGGGCGACCGCCACGACGACAGGGAGGGGGGCGGCGGCGGCAAGAAGACAAGAGGGGGCGACCCAGCGATGGCGACGAAAAGGACCGTCGGGATCTCGGGTGGGGGTCGCGGCGGGTTGGGGAGGGGGTGCGTGGTGCCTGGGGGTACCGGGGGGTGAGGGAGTGGGGTTAGATGTCACAATGACAATGCTACCCTTTCACTTGAAAAAAAAAGAATTTAGGGGAGGTAATAGGAGGCAATGCTAGGCAAAATCAAATCTTGTAAAAGACCTCAAATTATAATAAAACTATAAAAATAAAATAGTTTGATTTCCAATGAGCACATAGTAAAATACCACAATAATTAGTCTATATAATAAAATATTAGTAGAAAATTAATTTTAGAGAATCGACCATATTGATGGAGTGCTTATGATGGAAGCGAGGTAAGGTTGGGTTTTCACTTTTTCCGCCTATGCGTCGCCACCGCCGTCCCAAACAGCTAGGGCCATACTCCGCAGTTCAAGTCTAGTGAGAAGTAGGTAACCGGACCAACGTTACACTTAAACGCACGACGAGAGGTCTATTTTCAAGGTGAAATTTCACTTTTAACGTGAAACTATCATGAACTTGAAACACGGGAATTTTCTCAAGGCAGGGGGCATTTGCTACAGAACAACAAATTTAGTAGATAGCCCCCCCCTTTTTTTTTTAGTATAGATAGCTCATTTGCGCTGAACTGAAGATGGTAATTTTCAGTCACTAGTTTCCACTTATACCGGCCTTCTCAGCAAAAGCCAGAAACAACAATGTCTTGCCTCTTGCGAGGAAAAGTTACTGGCAATTTCTACAAGAGTAGTACGTTTTTCTTTAAGACAATATATATTAAAAAAATGTAAACATGCATGACTGTCGCTAGAGGCATCGTGAGAGCGACTATGGCACATCTAGCTAGGATAGGATGGCTAGGACTTTTTGGCACCTGGCAAAAGGAACGCGCCGGTCCGAACTGACTGTGACCTCACGGATCTCTCAATCTATCTATGCGTGTATCCAGCACGCCGGTCCGCCGCGATGTGCGTCAATTTGAAACTGTAGGTGAATAAATTTGGCAGACCCATCTCGCGCGCACACGTGATCCAGATTCCAGACCTACATCATCTGAAACAGAGGAAAGAAAAAGGACAAAAAAGAATTTGGAAAAAAGCATGGCAAGGCCGATCATAGGACTTGCGTCATGGGGTGGGAATATGGGATAGAGAGGACGACACACTGCTTTAGTTTTTTTTCACTTTGCTTAAAGCTAATCATGTCCCAAACATGAGAGACATTTGTTAATCCTAGCGGGATGACGCATTGTTTTTTTCCCTCTCTTACAAATCTTCCCTAAACTGTACGGGTGAGCAAAGTACACAAATATTATAGTCCTAAACAAGATTTAATTGTACTAGTTAACATGTGTCATCAAGTGATAGTAAAAGAAATAGCAATTCTTTTAATTAAAAAAAGCAACAAACATATTGGTTGAGTGCTTATGATGGAAGCGAGGTGTAATGATTCATAAGGAGGTTGGGTTTTCATTTTTCCCAAAAAAAAAAAAAAAAGGAAAGAAACACCACAAGGTAATAGGTGGGTCCATATGCATGGGCAGAAATGATGGCCATGCACAGGGATAGAAAGAGAAGAAGGGTAAGAAAGAAGTGTTCAGGAAATCTCATCTATCAGCTTTTGATTCGCTGCACCGCAGTCGGTGTGAGACCCAACCATCCTGACTGTAACTTACTGAAGGTAAGTCACCCAGCGCTACTACCAGCTACAATTCACCCTGCTGTACGTGTACTATCATCTGGCTTTCTGACTGTTGGCGGCAGTGAATGTAGGGATCACTCGACTTGATGAGCCGATGATAGTACTAGGCTGGAAGTGATTGCCAGCGTAATGTGGGGGGACTGAGTAACAGCAACACTAAGCAAGTACAGTACTCGCTTGTCTTTCCCGTTCCGATGTACCAATCCGAGTTATTTACCATGTTTACCGTTCATTCACCAGGCCACCAAACAAAACCTTGCAATAGATGAGTAGTTGCACCGGTCATAGCTTGTCTTTGCGTTAATTTGCATTATTATATCATAATAATATGTACCTGTTGCTGCCGCTGCCGGAGCATCAGCACAACTGCTTCTATAATACTAGTTAAATATCTGTCGTGCTCATGACACGCGCACCTTCATCTTCCACGATGGTCTTCTTCCCAGCACGGCGTTGAGCTCCACCCCCATCATTGCTTCTCGCCTTATTCTCAGCATCATCCAAACATTCTTCGTGATTGCTCCAGGCACATCTGGTTCTGTGGTCCAAGAGCGGAACAGGAATAGAGGCAAAGCAACAGAGGAGTAGGCTTTGCTGGCGACAATGGTGGAAGCAGTAGGGAGCTTCGAGGGCAGAGGCCCTGGTTTTGTAGGGATGAGCAGCACGCTGGAGGAGGTGCAGATGCAGGAGACTCTCGTCTTCTCTGAAACCATCAAGGTTAGTTCATCCTTCCTTCCACCAGATTTGTGTCCCTCGCTGCATTCTCTCTCCATCTCGTTTCGTTTCTCTTCCAGCTTCTCCAAAAAAAACACTACTAGAACATATCCTGCTTGCTGGCCACTTAAAACAAGGCCACATTGCTTTTCCAATTGCAGGATCTCAAGACACTGAGGTCCCAGCTATACTCCGCGGCAGAGTACTTTGAACTTGCCTACATGCAGGAAGACAAAAAGCAGGCGTATGTCTCGTAGGCAAATCCCTCCTCTCCCTTCTGTTTCCGGCACGAGATCATCAACAAGCAAAATTGCAAACAGAATGCACTTGCAGTTAACCTTTTTCACACATTCTTTGGCTTATGTTGCTCCGAATTTGCTCATGGTCTGGATGTTTATCTGCACAGGGTGACCAAGAACCTCAAGGAGTATGCCGTGAAGGCCCTTGTCAACACGGTTGACCACCTGGGATCCATATCTTTCAAGGTCTCCAGCCTAATCGATCAAAGGTTCAATGAGGTCGCTGATGCCAATCTCCGGATCTCCTGCATCCAGCAGGTTTCAAAAGGCTTCTCGTCCTAGAATCTGTATTAGTCCAGTCGTCTGTCTCTCTTTGGACTGCTAATGAAGCGATTGGTTTCAGAGAACTCAAGTTAGCCAAGCCTGTATGGACAGGGAGGGCCTTTCACAGCAATCCTTGGTGATCACTGCCCCTAAGTATCACAAGAGATACATCCTGCCAGGTAAATGAGTATAGCTACCCTATTCTTTGTTTCATACCTCAACTGTAACTTGTCAGCACATTCTAACTGTAACTTGCCAAATGGAGGAGTGCCTTGGAATTAACTTTGGGATATCTAAATTCCATTTGGCAATTGCAGCTGGAGACCAGTCAATGCCCAGTGCCGTGCCCAACTTCAGGGAAATGAACAAGGCCACAAACAGGGCTTCTCAGATACATCAAGTATTCAGTGGTAAGAATGCACCATAACATCTAGTAGAAAGTCTTCGCCGCTTCTTCAATTAATAGGCCTATGAAGTACCATATATGTTAACTTCATACTGACCTGCCTGAAATGTATGGTGCTAGCAGCAGAAACAAAAGCTAAAGAGAAGCAGCCTTCATTAAGGTCAGTCCAGGATCCACAACCAAGCCCCCTACCCCACCCCCCGTTCTTTCCTTTTGCAGGTAGGTTGACAATTCGTTTACTGTTTGCAGAAAGGTGCAATCAATTGCCCGAGTACCCTCGCAGCGTGCACGTTCAGCATCACCAGCACAGCGTACACATTCCATGGCACCATCTAAGACTGCCATACCCACGAACAGAGGTAGAATAATCAGCATCTGAGCAGTTCATTCCAGCATCTAGTTACAGGAGATTTATTATAAAGAGGCTCCTGATCTGCCCCTACAATTGTATATCAAGATCAGTTGACCCTGCCTAACCCTCTATTTGTTTCTGCAAAAGCAGATAAGCGATCAGAATCACCAATTCCTTTGACAACTCCACTGACAAGGTCTGCATCACTCTCAAAGAAGGCATCCTTGCTCAAGACATCAAGTGTCAGGGTTCAGGTAAATCACATGGGCTTGTGATGGAGTCTTCCAAATGAAATGAATCCTTATGCCGAGACATTTTCATCTGTTATATTGCTTAAAATGCAGGCCACCTCACAGCCCAAGAAATTGGCACCACTGAGGTCACAGGCTGAGAGGAGCAACGACTCGAAGGATGGTGAGCATACCCCAAAGAAGAGCAAGAAGTTCCTCAAGTCCATCCTCAGCAGGCGCAAGTCCAGAAAAAGAGGACCCACTGCCAAGTTATTTTGACGACTACTGAGCCACAAGATTTCTCCCTCCATTGGATTGCACCGCAATCTCTGCATACTCCTACATCAGTGTTTTCATCGAAGTGTTATGTTCTCAATATAAATATCATCATTGTATAGAAATAGCTTAAAGGTTACATGAATGTAGTTGAAGATGGGAAGTTCAAGCAAGATGCCTCACCCGCTTGCCTGTTTCTGTAAGAGATGCTCAGATAAACCTGTAACAGCCAAGGATGGTAATACACAAGTAACACAGAAACATCAGGTGTAATAGAAGCAAATTACCTCTCACACATTGCAACAGAGAGTAGAAAGTAGAAACTACAAGATTTTCTTGAAATATTATAGCTACATAACTATACAGAGTTGATAAGAATGTGACAACATTAACGCCAATGCTCCACTCGACAAATCGCATAAATACTCCTGTACCAAATACAATCTTTGCTTGGTCCATTTGCCTTGCCATTGTACATTAACCCTAAACTCAGCACTTGTGTATTAAGTGACAAAAAACTATTGTAGCTTGGTATCTCCCTACTTCTAGCTTACAACTTTACACCCTCCATCATCAACATCCTGGCCAACAAAACAAGATAACTGACTGTACAAATTTCCAAAGATTTATGGTCCACATTGCCTTGTGCAAAGTGCAAAAACTCATGGCCTCAAAAAAAAATCACTGAGGCAGTATGACTAGCCACATATCAAGCTCATACAAAAACTTCGACGCGTACACATGCTGATGTCAAATTGCCTAGATGTCTCTGCTCTTACATCATATAGCTCCATCCTTGCTATGTCATCCTTGAAAGGAGTAAAGCATCTCAAAAGTCTAATGGACGAAACAAAATAGAATGATATCAAGTGACCAACTGCATCCATCACTGCTTCTTCTTCGCTCTTTGCTTGTATTAGTGCTGATATGCTGCAGTGAGATCATCTTTTATCTGAACAAGCTTCACAGAACCATCACCCCCACATGATACTAAAACCATTAGGCAACAACTGGAGGTCTGTTACAGCAGCCTGCAAATACATAGATATACAGTTAATAAAAGAGAAGTATGTGATATAACTATCTTATCTTATTGTAACATGACCAAAATTTATGAACAAAGTCATTAAACATTTTATATCGTCTTTATAACACTACATACTCTAACAACACCACCAAAACCCCTGGAAGTTGGCTGAAAAAAGGTGTGTCGTTCATGCATCTTTGTCCAGTGAAAGACTAGCTGGGAGTTTTTAGCATCCCAAAGCTTCACATCTCCATCTTTGCTTCCAGTTAAGAACAAGCTGGTACTTGGGATGGTCAATACTTTTGTGACACTACCTGAAGATGGACGATAAAAGATCAGACAGAGAAACCAACTTCATTCTGAAGAGTACAATGCAGTATCACTTAGTTACCTAGATGAGCCTTTGGTATATGCCAGACCATCCCACTGTTGGTACCACCAAAAGTACTAGATTTGATGTTATGCATGGAAGATGCCTTGACACCATGCTCAGTGGTAATTCTATGATGCTTGGACTTTCCAGTAGAAAGGAAGCGGCAATCATGCAAAGCTATATCTCCATTTTTCCCACCAGTTACAACAAGCGGTGATATAGACCCACAGCCTCTATCACTATCAAACACAGAAATAGACCGAGCTCCTCCTGCAAGATGAAGTCCAGGTCAACTAAATATATTATATGCTATACAAAAAGACATCACATTGAGCAAACCTGATGATATGGCTGCTAATACGGCAAAAACCACCTGGGTAGGAGTCAAATTCACCTCCCAAAAACCTTAGGCCACAAGCCTAGTCAGGCTGCTGTATGCAACACATGAACCCTTGTGGTTTACTATCCCACTGTTGAACTTCATGACAATTTGGCCATGTTGCCCAAACTAAGTAATAATAAGAGGTATTCATGACTATTTACTATTATGCATTACGTTCGTATAATTATGTGTAGATTTGAGTCCTACTGGGATTCTAATGTAAATTGGAAAATATCCACTTGATCCAGAGCTAGTGCAGAAAACAAAAACGGCCATAGTCTTCCAGTAGGAAGGGCTGAAGAACAGTGCATGTGCACTCGAGAACAGACAATACAGTTAGTGCTTGGTAGACGTGGGCCTGTTTGGATCAGGCCCTGCTGGCTGGCAGCTGCCTGCCAGGCAACGTATCCTGGCCACAGGCACAGGAAATCGGGAGGCCTGGGGTCCTTGCCTGGCTTTTGAGTTGCCTGGCAGGCAGCAACCAAACAAGCCAGTACTGCCACCAAAGCTTGAACCCTGGTTCTCACAAAAGAAAAAGGTGTCTCATTGTGTGTCTCTTTCAGAGTAGACCTAGGCAACTTCACAGTTGCTTTAAGCAAAGCCCCTAGGTGGCTGACCTTTGGTGCCTTTTGTTGACCTTAGATGCAATGTCTGAGTGACTTCACAGTCGCTTTAAGCAAAGCCCCTAGGTGGCTGACCTTTGGTGCCTTTTGTTGACCTAGGCCACTTCACAGTCGCTTTAAGCAAAGCCATTGGTTAAGTTTTTTTATAATACATTTATAAGCAGAGAACTTGTAACATTGTGAAAATCATTTTCAAGATAAATATACTGTATAATGTTCAACTGGAATTCAATAATAAAATAGATATCAATGGCCAAAGTTATAACATGTCTGCATCCAAACCAAAAATGACACTTTTTTTACTGGATAACTATCTTTTTTTTTTCCTATATTTCTGTGTGGCCATGTTCAGTCCGTGCTTGGGTTCATTTTATCTTTCACTATATTGTTTTGGGAGAAAGAAGGAACAAGATGTATTTTGGTAACATAAGATTGGCCTGCAGGCAACATATGCAAATAAAACTCAACGACAAGAAATGACTTTGCTCACATTATGTATTATGTATGACAAGAAAAACCAATTTACTCAGTTTCTTTTCAGAAACATGTGATGGGGATCACTTTGCATTCAACACATGAGTATTCAGTTATTGGCAACTAAAATATATAGAGGCTGTTTAGTTCAAAAAGTCCTAGGACTTGTTAGTCCTAGAGACTTTTAAAAAGAAAGACTCTCCAAGAGGTACTTTTAAGGACTTCTAAAGAAAAAGTCCCTCCCGTTTGGTTTCTAGGGACTTTATTTAGTCTCAGAGACTAAAAAAGTCCCCAAACCAAACAGGGTGATAGTTGCTGGATTAAAAAATTTTCAAAGTCACATTTACGGGCGCTAATATGTACAATTGTGCAGGCGTCATGACCCCATGCTGCACCCTACAACAACCTTGGATACTGCATCAAGGTGCAGTCACATTACAGAACGGAAGAGCAATTTGGGTTCTACTGCAGAAGAGTTCAGAAAATGAGGCACAAGGTGGGAATACACTGCAAGTCTGCAATTCTCTTGTTTCATATTTGCAAAAAGCAATGAACCATGGAAACTGCTCAAACCTTAAATGTTCTCAACACCTCAAGTTGGTGCCTTCTAGAGTGGTAACTGGATTGTGAAACATTTTTTTTTTGCTCATGTGAAGGATTTTTTGATATATATATATAACAGGATAATAACACCAGAGTGAACAAATAATCTATCATAATCATTTTCCTACTATTATATCCTAATATGAAACAAGATCCTAAGGTTTGTCTGCTATAGTCTTATACATTTAGTGATTTGTCAGACTTACCTTCATGACACATGATAGAAGTTTGAGATGTGGCTGGTGGAGACAGTGTGTCCCATAACACAACATTTGCACCATTTGAACTATATCCAGCAGAAGCAACAACTGATCCACTTCCAGACACATACGCAACATCCCTGTAACCAATAAGAACTTGTCTGTAAGAAAATGAGATCTTTACCAAGCAGTAACTATTGTTGCTGCATAGCATGGGTGGGGTTTGGTACACATACGAGGCATGGCTGTCAAAGCATATAGATGACTCTGTAGGATGGACATTGCTTCTTCCACCCACTTCAACTTGCCATGTGCAAACAGTTCCATCTAATGCAGCAGTGGCAAAAACGCTGTCCATAATAATCAAATTGAACAGCTGATATGGAGGCCAATGCATAAGGCGGTGGAATATTAGCAGCAGGTAGAACACCATATGTAGCCATAGCACTATCTTTACCAAACTGAAAAGTAATAAAGAATTAAAGGTATTAATGGATGTTTAAACATACGGTATATATAGCTTATAAATAGTTGAACGCTAAATGAACTCAGTCCCAAAGTAGAAATTCAAGTGTGCTACAGGAAACTTTACTGGTTTCAGTAAAATTTGATGTTATGGCTCCTAAAAAAGATGCTTTAAAAAACTGCTTCCAAATCTAGGGGGAGAAGTGCTTTAGAAAAAGCCCTGCAATCCAAACAGAGTTGTAGGTAGAAAATGTATACCTCCCAAAGATACACATGTGTATTGCTTGAACCAACAAGAAACAATGGTAATGATGGATGGCGGGATAATGCTCTTGAATGGATGTTCTCAAGTGTTGCTGGAGGATCAATGAAATCCTCAAATTCTTCAGGTTCACCCCACCCAAACCCAGAGGCCCCAATACCAGCATAGCCTGGAATTCCAAATGCTCCACCACCAGTTAGGTCTCTTCCGGGTTTTGCTAACGAACCCAAACCTATAGTCGCTCCACCTGAACCAAGTTGTGACCCTTTTTTTCCGACCAAGACCAACACCAGATGAGATAGAAGTTGGAGTAGGTGTAGACTGACAGCCAGCCCAGCCATCTAATGGCCAATCAGATCTTGACCAGATGTACTCTGAAAATTTCTTGTCATGCTGCTCGTCACCCCAATTGAAGAAAACAAGGCCCTGAAAAGTGGCTGCCCTTAGTTGGTATACAATACTAACAAATAACAATGTAGCAACATAACCATATAACACAATGATTTGCTAGACAAACAGCACACACTGTACAAAGACAGCTCTTGAAATGAGGTTTGGAGAAGAGTATTAATACAATAAAGTTTAATATATTACGAAAATAAAATAATAATATATATTTCATCCAACACAGGTGTAAATTTCTCATTCAAAATATGATATAAAACTCAGATGACTTATGACATAGTGAAGTGATTAAAAATATACCTTTCGATTAGTAGCAACAGCAGCTTGTTTCTCATTGATAGAGTTAAGACATATCGCCTGTGCCACTGAAAAGGTTAAATGCAGTACCAGAAAGGGAAACAATGTGCACCCTAAACGGTAAATGGGTCTCTAAAGGGTCAATAGGCTTATATTTAAATACCTCAAGAAGCTCCCCGCTTCTCCTTAGAATTTCCCTTGGGCTCTGAAACTCTTTTTGTATGATCAACTCCCTCCTTTTAGTTTCAAAAAGGATTTCTCCATTAGAAGAAGCTTTGTCAGTGAATCCCTGTCCCTTCCCATTGTTCTTGGAGCCAAGTCTGTGTTCATGTTCTTCTCCACTTCTTTGAGTAATAACTTTATCACACTCAACCACAGGACATCTTATATCCTTCCAAGATCTAGTGACATTTATGCTGCTTAAGGAAAAACAATTAACTCCTTCATTCACAAATGCATTACAGACATCCACAGGATTAACAGATACTTCCCACAAAATATTAAACAACGCCTCCATATTCTCACTGTTTGAAAGCTGCAAAATTCTCGAGAGGTCATCATAGTTATCACTGACTGGGTGTTGCTTTGACAAAGTGGACTCTAACCAGAAGAGCAAACTCGAACTTGAATTCATCAGTAAATTCTTCCTCAAGAACGGCGCATGCAGTGTTACTAATGAAGATGACACAAAATGAATGGAATCCATAACAAACTTTGCAGCAACAGAAGTGATAAGACCCTTGAATTCGAACCACTAACACCAGCTTCATGTTCAAGTCCCTCTTTTTCAAAGAATTCCCTTAAATGATGTTCAATCACAGATATCAAAGTTTAACCCACACAGAAGCACCTATCAAATGCCATTTCTCATCTTCTAAAAGATTTGAATTCCCACTCTTTCCTAGTTGTGTCTTATTCAATGCAGCACGAGGCATTTCTACTTCTGTATTCGATGATATATAATGATTTTGTGGCGTATAGCATGCATCAGTTGATCCAATAGTACTTGAAAGGGCACACCATTAACAGAAGCAGCTAGGACTGGATTTATCATGATTAGTAATGCTTTTGATGTCACAATACAACCAAGAAAAGGAAAACTCTATAATATACTCAAATAGATCCATAACTGCCAGCATAGCTGACCTGTCATTCAAAATATAATTTCCACTGTTGTCATGTCTAAGAAGTAGCCTACCGATGGTCAGGTAATTTGACAAACCTGTTATAATGTACTTATGAGCACATGCAGTAGAATTGGTGTTCTCCATATTCAGAACAGAACACATGGAGCAGAAGACAACATATCGGGTAAGAAACTTGCAGCTCTCTTTGAATGAAATCAATAGCAGATCATCAATTGGGCAGAGAGATTGACATTCAAGAATACGATTATCAGTAGCAACATCTGGTGATCTAGTACCCCATAACAAAATATACGCTAGAAACAGTAAACCATCATGGCCACAAAAGATTAGGATCTGCAACAAAAGAGGGGTAATATTTTAGATGAACTACCATTCAAAGTGCACCAGAAATGATCAAAGTAAAAGAAACTGTTATCTACCAGCATTACCTTCTCAGCTATATCAGCAAATTTGAGGGAGAACCTTTTATCAAATATTGAGATTACTGTTGTAATATCACGCGTAAGTTTTTCAACTTGATGATCGTTGTACTCATTAAGGACCTTGTCTTCAGATAATGATGCGTTGCATTGTGAACAGAGTGAGTGCTTTCTCAGAAGGCTAGATAGATATTTTGAAGCCATAGTTACTTTATAGTTGGACTCAACACCACTAACGACAGATGAAGATAGCCAATTCTTAGAAGAGAAAGGGGCTCAATAGTCCATCAAAAATCTTGTGGTCTCCATCACCAGGTGAGATGATGCTATCCTTGCCATCTATGCTCGAGTTAGTAGATAGACATTCAAGTGCTTCAAGCTAATTAGTGAAAAAAAAAAAAGTTCAACAATTAGAATAATGTAAAATAATAGATAATTAGATACAAAATATGCAGATACATAGGGTGGATAAGCAAAAAGAAATCCGTCAGGGTAAACTTACAGGTAGTCCACACTTATTCAAGGCACATGCAGCCACTACATATGAAAGCTTAGTTAACTTTGCAGATACACCTTCACCAACAGAGTTTCTGAAACTACTTTTTGTCGAGAGAATTGCACAGTAATGACCCACTTCTGGGTCTGCAAGCACATTTTGATCAGCCAGCAACTTTGGATGGCAACCAAATAGTCTATTGACAGACTGGCAATAGTTCCCTAACATCCACTGAGGATTCAGATGAAACAAAGTTAAGTTGAAGTATCGTAACTCTGGAACCAAAATAATTTATGATTCTCAACATAGCAAAATGGAAAAGCAATTAGACAAGGCCACATGCATATGACACACCTCAAGCAGGCTTGACAGCCAGTTGTCTCCTCTCTCAACTGCATCTGGAAGTAGCACATTAGAAATGAGATTACGCTCCAGAGGCCCTCCAGATCCTTCAACAAGCCGACAAATTACAATGGCGAGCTGTTCATCTTGAAGGTTCTTTGCACAAACATTCACTGCTGATGAAGTATCATCACCAAGGAGGAAAAAGGCTATAGCAAGTTCCCATTGATGCCTTCCCATTAGTACATAAGCATTTTTTAGAGCAGCAGCCTTGTGCCTTTCTTCCTGAATTGATTCATCCAAATAAGTATGATGTAATAATATAGTTAATATAGTCTACAACACAGAGCGTTGTTTTCGTATATATGAAGTTCCTGTTTTTTAACCACTACAAAACTTAGATATTTATTCACAAACATATGATATGCCCCTCGTCTATCTGTGTTGGCAATAGAATGGCAAAGGAAGGTGAAAATGTGCAATTGTCAAATCATTTGGCAAGAAGACTCTAGAAAAAATCAACCTGCGGGGAAAGGCCGGTCCCACAGCATTGCACTAAGAAGAAGCTTCTCTAGCACAGAATGAAAAAAAACCCCTAAGAGTGGCTGCCCTGGACATGCCAACAAACACCGAATACACAGACACAGCCTATGGCCATGTGTATGTATCTTGCTGGAAGCAACTCAGTTGGTTACATGTATAACTCAGGAACACAGACGAGGAGGGGTGTTTAGTCCAGGCTTGTTTAAATTCACTCCCACAAGAGTGGAACCGGACCAGGGGGATGCTACTAATGTTGCTCTATGCCCTAAGCAACAGACACTTTCGCAAATTGACTACATGATGATATGTTTGAACATAAATGGTAAACCAGTGCATTTTAAAAAGGAATATTACAAAAATAATATTTGTAGAAATTAATCGGAAATTCCTTTGTCATAGTATCTGCATCTGGCTCAAGAAAAGGCCAGGACATAATGATAATCTATAGACTGTCCCCTAGCTCATACGAGGTCTTATTTCCTGAAGAAACAAAAAATACGAACAATTCTTGGTAGATAATAATAGGATCAAGCCAAGCATTTGAAATAAGCACAACCACAGAACTGATTTTGTCAAGTAACCAAATAAAAACTTACAGACTGGAATACCTGGAAGTTTCTAGACAGAAAACTCATATAGGCGTTTATCCTTTTCATCTCTACTAATCTTGAAGAGACCAACCAACACTTTTATTCTGTTCAATGCTATGTAGAGCAAAGCACAATCCTTTGGGTCCTTGCTTTTAAGATATTGCAACCTTGCCAACTTCTCCATCTACAATTTCATACATACCTAATCAGCACAGGTGATTATCCAGATAACTGCAAGTATAAAAATCACTCATTATGGTGTTTACACTTTAGAAATAGGGCACAAAAGATCAATGGAGAGTCATTAATGTTTAATTCCTAAAACTTGGAAACTACATTACAACAATGATAAAACAGTATCTCATCAGTTGCAAAAGTCCACAATCCCATCATCGTTCAAATTTAATGACTTCTTTGGGAGAAAAGCAACATGGCATTTGACTCTAACCAAGGCAAGCAGAAAGAACATTAGTGCTTGTTTTGGTATGTGAAATAGACATGAATCTCTAGGATGAATCTTTTCAAGGGGCAATGAAATCCACCTCATCCAAACACTCACTTGGTATAGAACATTAGTGATCAAAAGAACCTGTTATGATGTGTTAGTTTAAATTATCTTATTAGCACCTGCAGGATGCATTGCAAAAAAATGTAAATGGTCTTTTCAGGGGTTGAGAACACGATCTGTATGAATTTGATACAAAGCGTGCATGACCTTCTGAGGGCTTTGCCAGTTCACTAAGACGTGCTCTAGTCTGTCACTTCTTTTAAATGATGAGATCCATTTTCTCTTTAGGAAAAAAAAATATAGAAGTCACATTAGTTTGGAAGCATTGGATCGCTTGGATTCACATACCCTTGTCCTTAGTTGGGACACATTTGTATACCATAATCCTATACCAAGCTTTTGCATCTCTGGCCAGGTTGGCTCTGCAGGAAGCACAGAATTAAGTAGATCATCCTGACAATCAGATTGGAATGCCCACGCTATGGAAGTAGAATCAACACGGCAGCCTTCATTACTGGATGAACATCCAGATATTCTAAGATCATGTAGTTGTCGGAACTGCACAGCAACCCAGAACCTTGAGATAGATAAAAATTATCAATTAGTGTAACTTTAACCACACATGATAATAAAAATCCTGTTCAAACACTTAACTAGTCTCTAGATTCAAGTACTGCAATACCAACATAATTTTAATGAGTAAATATTTCAAAGTTCCCGTACCTTCTTCCTGCTTCATCAAGGTTTTTGTATGGAGAGGAATGGCTCTGATCAGTGATTCCACCCATAAGATCAGAAATTGCAAGTATCTGGTTTTTTTCTGAGTCACTTAGACCATATATGCTGAAATTCTTATCAAGGAGCTCAACAATCTCTGGTTGTTTAGATGTGCTAGTTGCAGTATTGATACCTAAATTGCCATCCTCATAAACAAATGAAGTTGAAGGTGACAATAAATTGAAAGCTGTGTTACTTCTATCGTCACCCCACATAAAACCCTTGGTAGAAATGTTGCTGGACACTGTTGCTGCAAAGTATTCGGACAAAGGAAGTTCTGGAATGCTATGGATTGATTTATGGCATGTATTGCACTTTGACATGGCCTTCAGCGTTTCACTAGCTTTCTCATGGATTGAACAAGATGCTGCAGAGCAGCATTCGCGACGCTTCCATTCACCTATGCACAAGCAACAAAGAATCAATGACTCAACTATGTTACTTGATTTGCACAAAGTTGTGCAAGATGCTAAGTGATTTCTAAATAAACTATGCAAGGCCTCAAGGATTTATCATAAGAAAAGAGTTCCCAAATGAGCCATTGGCTGTAGGCTAAACTGGCTGTAACTGCAGCAAAGGATGCAAGTCAGGTACCCAATGGTGTTTTGTCTTGGGTCAGCTAGCTTACTTCATTTCTCCCCTAAATTAATTATGTGGCATGTCATTCTAGTTTATTTTAACATGTTTTGGGTTGACCCAATGACCCAAAACATGTGGGACTTGCATCTGTAACTGCAGTTGCAGTGTTTAGCGACTCAACCATCAACCACACAAGACTTAGCTCAAAGCAAAGTAGTTCAACCACACAATGGATGACTGATAATAGGTTAAACAAAAATTAATGGAGTTGTTTAACAGCACCGTTTTATGGTGATGCTATAAAGGCTAGTATACTTGTAGATCAGAAGGTTAAAAGGAACACATGAACCATCCAAACCTGACGATTCCAATGGTCAAACTTACTTATCGGGACATTCGAGGAAACAGCAGTTCCATCGAGGTTAATATCTTGCAAACAGGCTGATCAGGCTAAGTTTGGCACTGCTGTTTAATGTTCTCCTTTTGGATACTCCAAATGACAAGATTTTTAAGAGCCGCATAGAAAAAACTTGGCCAGTAGGGGAAAGACCACCCCCACGGTTTCAGTCTAAGAAGAAATTCTCAGTTCCCGACCGAGAAAAACCCGAACCCCTGTGCCACCTTTACACAGCACTGTTACCCTGGGGATGGGCTGGGACGGGCCGGACGCACAACCTGTGCTTTGAGTGGTGACAGGCAAGGGGATTTTTTTAACCCAGCCTGAAACACTCCCATAGGGATTCAAACTCAGGACCTGGGAGGTGCAGCCGGGATTCTCTAGCAATCTGGACTTACCTTTGTCTATATTTCTCAGTGTCAATGTTATGACGGGAATCCACTACACACGGAAGAGGCCCATAGGTGGCTGAGTTGTGGCTCCAGGCGCATGGGCTTAAGGCCCAGGATTAGTCATTTATTTATCTTTGGATATTTAGTATTTTTGGAGAGAACTATAAATAGGGAATTGTAAAACATTTGGAGTAAGCAGAATGGCTTCCTGGCGAGAGCCGGCGCTACCCTAGCCGCCGCCCCCTTCTTCCTGCTTGCGATCATCACCATCACGGTGCCCACGTGCGCCCGCCCGAGTTCCCAGACCAGCTCCTCCTCCCTCTCACCCCTACTTCCTACGTAACATCCGTGGTAGGATCCGCAATCCTATCAGTCACAGAAGATCACACCAAAAGTAGACTTGTTCTCGAAACTCAACTGCAGATTAACTCTAACATCTTGAATATCTAAGGTAAAGTACTAAAGTAGCACTATAATTATGTAACATCTTGATCAACTAGCCACAAATAAGTTTCATCTTGCAATAAAAGTCTTGAAACCACAACAAGAACTACTAGTTTCTCCCTCTATCCCATAAGCATTTCTGGGTTTGTCCCAAGTCAAACTGCCTTAAGTTTGACCGAGCTTATAGAAAAGAAAAGAACAATAAAATTTTCGATATCAAATGAGCATCATTACATCCATTGTGGTGTGGCATACATTTTCATAGTTTACTTCCTTGATCCGGCAGATGTTAATACTCTTCTCTATAAACTTGGTCAATCTTAGGATCATTTGACTTAGAAGAAAACTAGAAACACTTTAAAACTTTGGGACAGAGGGAGTAGTTTGTTGTAACTATATAGTAAAATTATAATAACAGGACATTACTCTTCTATGAGAATCCAGATTATCATTTTCATATCCCAATTAATCAATAATCATTCACAGAGAGTCTATAATCAAGTTAAAAGATGTAGTGTGCATACACCAAATGCTACTTATTTTTCATTAGACAGCTTTTTAAAACTAGAAGTCCATTTCTTTTCCTTGAATACAGGAGAGCTGCGTATCATTATATCAAGAAGACAAAAGAGGAAGATCCCTTAACACACATACCAACACCACAAAAAAAATGCTTGAGATAAATTTAGAATTGAGACAGAAAATATTTTAGGTAAATTTAGAGAGAAAAAACCCGCACCTGAATAAAGATACTGGACAAGTGCTCTTGGGTGATATGATGCCAGTGGTCCACTTAATTTATCAGCTATATGCAACAAGCTCCATAAACCAAGAGAATAGTGACTATGTTGGTCTGTTTGCAGGACACCATTGCTATCAATATTTCCACTGTTGTTAGAATTTTCTGGTAGCTTGAGTTTACCAAAAGTAGCTTCGTTAAAATTGTTAGTACATGGCAACATCTCATGAACTACAGGACAAGAATGTATCTGGGTCATGTACTCATCATCTCCAGTAACTAGCCATGAACTGAAAAGTGAAAGATGATTCTCATGAACAAGCACAACAGTTGCCTTTGGCCCCCAAAGAAAGCCAACAATATCATGATGAGAATGGGATACTGCAATACAGTTCCATAGATGCTCTTCTTTTGAATTTTGAGTGTGTAGTACATTCTGGAATGAAGGATGCTTATGACAATATATGCGCAACTCATTAGTTAGATAAACTGCAAGTAGAAATCGTCCATCACCTAAGGATAGCCCATCTAAACCAACAACATGGTCTTGCAACGTTATTGTATCTTCTAGCAGAAAACTCCCATCCCCCCTGATTTTTAATGCTTCCCAGATATGAATGGAGGTGCTATTTTTCTTCAAATTTCTGCCAACAGTAATAACTCTACCACAGCTTGTCAATAAAACTGTGTCAATTGGTCCTTGATGAGCACCAAACATGCCTACTAGCTCCCAGATGTGTCTTTCTTTCTCAGTCTGCAAAGAGTTGTCTGCACAAGTCATCTTCCAAAGTTTTACAGTGCCATCAGAGCAACCAGTAGCAATATGATAGCCTGGAACAGTTCTGTAAGGGTCATGTTGTTGTATAGGCAGTACAGTATTATTCCGCAACACTACAGAAATGCACGTGGGATATTCTCCCTCCAGGCCAGAAGGAAAGACTGAAGAACCTTGATAAAAAATTGCTGTAAACATTTCATTGTTGAAGCATACATGTGCCCTTTGGTTTGTGGTGGAAAGAGAGCTAGGAGTAAAACCACACAAACAGCTCCCTTTGACATATTGATTTTCTGAATGCAATACTACTTTCCATGATAAAGCTTGGAATGTCTTCTTCCATATACATACTACAAGGAAACTGTTGTTCACAAAACACCTGCTGCATTTAGAAGCTAATGGTATTGTATGAATGCTGTCAGGTGGCCCTTCCGCATTGCTCTCTGCAAGGAAGGGGATTGTGAAAATCTTCTGGCATGAAAGAACCTCTTCTTTCTGAATTCTTACTATGAAACAATCGGCTCCACTTTCCCCTCCAAGGACAAGAAATCTATTATCATGAGTAACAGAAGGTGCCCAACACAAACATGAGTACTGGACATCTTCAGAAATGTTACGCAAATCAAATTTGCACAACAGCTTCCATAAAGGATATATAGGTGCATGCATTGTCGGTATGAGGGTTGAGAAGGTTGACAGAGACCAGAAAAATATCATTCTGTTTGAATCCATGGAGACAGCTAGCTCTATTTCGCAGCTATATGGATGGACAGACACTTGTCTGATGCTACCCTTATGTCCATCTTGTTTGACAGGTTTAGTCAAACAACACAAGATACTTTTTGCAGAATCACTTGAAGCATGGTTCCCAGAATCAGCTGACAGTGTGGTGGATACGGCTGACCAAACGAACCAATCATCCACCAGGAAATGAAGCAAATAGCAAGTTGCAGGTGGACCAGAATATAGCCTTCTAGAGATGACAGCCTCAACAAAAATTGACTGTTCCATAGATTTTGGAGGACCTGAGTTAACAGACTCCCCCCAGCCCTGAAGTTTGCTCTGTCTCCATAAAGTAATCCGTGGGTACCTTGGTGGAAATACATCATCCAAACAATGGACAGCCCAAAAGCTAAGGCAAGGCCCGGGGCCAAGACTTACAAGCCACTCACATTTACCAACCTGGCTCTCCCTCGAATCGCAAGAAAACAACTTGAATCTACCTTGTTCGTCTCTTGACACAACACTGCCAGATTCCATGGACCATCTCACAGTAATATCAACTCCAAGGACTCCATTCAGAGTGTTGTTCACCTCCATTACTGCAATGACACTGAATGATATTTGCAAACCACGCTGCTTCTTCGACCTGGCCACCTCATCCTCACTCCAAAGCCGGACAGTCCCATCAAAGCAGCAAGTCATGAGGATCTCTCTCCTGGTCTCAGACCGATCATGGGGGTATAACGAACAGGGTCTCCACTGGATCATACAAACAGACTGAGGGTGCACAAGCTCAGCTTGCTCCAGCCCCCTCCTGGCATCATTCAGAAACACAAGAACAGGCACACTGCCCTCAGCTGGAGCAAGAGCTGCCACTGTCGCGACAGGACCCTGAATGGAGCTGGTAGTGGAAACAAGGGCTTGGGGCACCTGCGGCGTAGACCTCCAGGCGAGCTGCCAGGAGGACTCCAATCTGGACCACATGGAAACACCTGAGCCAACTGCCACAATGCCATTGCCGCAGCCAGTCCAGGAGATAGCAGTGATGGCGAACGTCTCGGTGATAGACCATCTCAGGAGCCAACCAAACGAACCTGCAAATTCCAATCTCCAAACACTGAGCCATGCCACAACAGCCGCCTAAGCTCACTGACGAGCTGACGAGGAGAATTTGAGGAGTTGGCCAAGAGAAGCAGACCTGGAGAAGAGGCGGGCGCCGGCTGGAAGATGGATACAGAATTGTCTGAGGCAGCGGCGACCTCTCCACTCCCGCGGCCGCACCAAGCGACGGCGGACACGGGGGCGCGGAGGTCGATGACCTGGCGGAAGAACGGGGAGCAGCTGCCGTCGCTGTTGTCGTCCCGGCAAGGGGAGGGAAGGTGGGAAACGACAAGGAAGGAGCCGGCAGCGTAGGCGATCCAGGGGGAGGCCCACGAGGTCAGGAAGGAAGGCGATGGCGCGCGGGTCGCGGGTGGGCGCCGGCGGGATTAGATGCGGCGGGCCGAGGGCGAGCGGCAGCGGCGGAAGCGCGTCTCGCTCCCCATCGTCGTGCCGGCTGCTGCATGCGCCGCTGTGGCGGCGATGGTGGTGGTAGCTAGAGCTGCGTGGATCCCCCTCACCGGTTGCCAATGCCACGGCCGATCTCTGCAACGCCGGCGACGACTACTCTGTTTCCTGTGCACGGACGTGGGCTACATTATTGCGCGGGCCACGACCTGGGCTTTCTGGGCTACATTATTTGTCTTGCAGTCGTGTAGTTGGTGATTTAGTCCATGCTTCTATAATCAAGCTGAGAAACTCGTTAAGTTTGAACAATATTTTTTTAATATGACTTTTTAATGTATTTTTTAGTTTACTGTATCTTCAATTAAACCTTGTTAAAATATTTTAATCAACCAACTAATTTGTGGCTTTCCTTCAACTTTTTGATCTAGCCTCGCTTTGCAACGATTGACATTTGGACCTAACAAACACCTAACATGTGTCTCCGTTGACAAACAAAAACCTCACTTAATGACAAGTCTCAAAAGGGCTTGATTTCTTCATGCAAAATGCATGGGGAACTCATGCGTGGAGCCACCAAATAATTCGTGGAGCCTCCCACGCGTGGAAGCACAATGAGATCGTGATGTGGTCGTCTAAGGAGTTAGAGGATTACAGTAATCTCAAAGAAGGGTGTGGTCTTCAGATCTAGGTATAGTCAAAAAAAATGCATGGGAAGCAATCGGTTTGCAACATCATTGTTGATTTGATAAAACAAAAAGCTACACAGGAAGCAAGCATGATGTTGCAAACCAATTGCTTAAAAAATAAGCTTGTTGCCCCTGTGTAGCTTTTGTTGAGTTTGGAGCTCAGAAAAAAATGGAAAAGGAAATTCTCTTTCAGATTTGCCCCTGTCCTGGGGATTCAATACAAGGCAACAAGCTCGTGATTCATGAGTGAAGTTCAACTCAATGTGGGTGGTGCTTGAATTCTACTAGTTGGGTTCGATTCAACGTTTTTCCATTGTTCATCCCTCTAGGGTCTACATTACTCCCTCCATATCTTTGTTAGAGGACTTTTTGAAAAGGTCCGGGTCAAACATTGAGAGCATAAATCATGAATTTAAGTCGTTAAATTTGGAAAGCGTGAAAATCGTATCAATAGGTTTGTCTTGAAAATAACTTTCATAAAAAATATACATATATAACTTACCAATAAATGTTATAATAGAAAAGAGAAGACAAAGTTGCACTTTGAAGGCGTGTCTCTATCCTAAATGTCTTCTAATAGTAACACGGAGGGAGTATGCATTTTAGTTAAAAAACTTCGACATGTCAAAGCCTTGAGTTAAAATAGTACATGGCGTAGTTATTGTGCTTAAATCATTTTTCAAGTTTTGTATCTTAGGAATAATATGAATAATATAGAGAGTCCATGAAAGGACCGTTTTAGTTACGACCACCATTCATCAGGGCTTCGGTCGCCGGTTTTCTTGTCATCAGTTCATCAACTTCCTTGACCTTTTGTTATTGGTAAGGCGTCAGCCCTCATGCATGGTATTACGACTTCGCGAACTGCTATCTTTATGCTAATTCTCATATAGGTCACTGTGAGGGGATTAGAGTGTATCTCAATGACATTCGAAGGAACTAATGATAAAACTTATTACCAGAAAATATTGTGAAGTTCAAGCTAAAACATCTTCTTCAATACATATTTTGACTTTGTAGTTCTTGAAGGGCTAATACTAAACTAATTTTCCTAAAACATTTTATTTGAATATTTTTATTAGATAAGGATTTTAATAAAAGAGAATGGACTAGAACTCTGGTTAAAAGTCTTCTAAAATGGAACTACTAAAAGTATCAATGAGATAGTTTCTCTGTCCTAAGTTACAAGACGTTTAAGTTTTCTGTTCGTTGTTTTGCTATGTATCAAAATATAGAGTATTTAAGTGCATAACAAAAGCTATATATCTAGAAAAATCAAAATGTCTTATAACTTAAAATGGAGGGACTAACTATTTAACCTATTTAACCTCGTTGGCTCCCCTGGTTTGTTCTATTGTTTTTGTGTTTATACTTGCTGGGTCGATCGTATAATGAAATCCAACTAATTTTTATTAAATCATAGTGGCTGAGTCAGGTCTATTTTCTTTGGAAATCTTAAAAATAAACTTTTCCAACAAAAAGTGAATCGCCCAACTTTTAATTTCTCAATCGTTAATAAGAGAATAAATTATTATAAACTTTTATTGCAACAAGAAGATAATACATACTCCCTATAATCTAAATTATAAGATGTTTTTTGTTTTTATAGATTAAGCTACGAATCTAGGAAGCCAAAATGTCTTATAACTTAG
>JADLZK010000086.1:0-273008 GCA_015847255.1 Hyparrhenia diplandra
AAAAATGCTAAGAAGAATGTCAAGGGAAAAATAATAAGAATGTGTCAAGTAAAAAGATAAGGATAAAAAGACCCCAAGTAGTGGATAGAACTTTCATGAAAAATATTATATTTAAGGAGGTTCTAATGCCATAGGCAAGGTAATAGAATATTACTAACACAAGCGATTGTTTTTTTTATGAGATTTTTGAAGACACAGAATTGCCCGTATGATGGGCACTAATATTTGCATACATTCTCTTGTGTGCAAGATGGTATTGAGATGCGTCGGAACTTATTCGTGGATTTATTGGTGCACAAAATAAATGGATATCGAAGACATCTTCCGGCCGATATAAAACATTATCTTAGGTGAATTACGGAAAAGTCTATACAATAGAGTTTATGGGCCTGCGACACCTTGCCCAGCGGTATTTGTGACTATGTTAACGTCGCAAAACTTGTGTGTTTAAATTAATTGTCACTTTAATATCATTGTTTAATTTCACTGACATTGTGATCTTATCATGTGATCTGTATGTTTTTATATAAAATTTAGCTATCCGTAAGCAACGCGACGGGCACAATACTAGTTTCTAATATGAAATTTTATACAATAATTGGGGGAAAAATTCAATGGCTCAAATCGTCCGGAAGCGGCCGATCCGACGGGCTACAAAGGTAGGGAGGCAACGAGGAGGCAAAGGCACGGAGGCAAAATTGCCTCTTGTTGTGTCTATGACGGTAGGCCATAAGAGCAAAAATTGCCTTCCGTTGCCTCCCGCCAACGTGGGGATTAGCATTAGGCGGTAATTGCACTCTTGTAATTCTATTTTTTTATCAAGGACAAAGCGGTAACTTCATAAATGCTAAAATAATGTTTTTGAGTAATATAGTTAGGATGGATAATACAAGTACTATAGTTAGTTGGATTAAAAATCAATAACTCCTCGTTCGTTCTAGGGTTCATCATTCCTCGAGTATGCGGCTCCGGTGGTTTGTGGATCGCCGCCGCGGTGATCCTCACGTCCATCCCCGTCGCCGGAGGGGACCGGATCCGGCCGTGGAGCACCCGGATTCGGGCGACCGCCTTTCTTCCCCGTCGCGGCGCTCCATGTTGGCCGATCTATGCATCGCCGGCCGCCGCCGCCGGCGGCCACGCCAGCGGTCGGGTCGCGGCCTTCGCGGCGGTTTCGGGCCGCCTCCGCTCGTCGCAGACTCCAAGGGTCGCCTCCTCGCTCGCGGCGCCACTCCGCACCCGGCACCCCAACGCGAGATGGCGAGTCTGAGTGCCGAAGCGCCGCCCGCTCTGGCCCGCCCGCCGCCGTATGAGGCTTGGGGGGCGGGGATGGACCGATGCCATGCCGACGATGACTACCGGGCCGCGCCGCCCGGGGAGAGCCCCGCCCCGCGCACCAAGGCTCTCTGACGGCTTCTGCGCCTCCCTCGCCCTCTCCGTGCTCCTCCTCGCCGCCGATGCGCCGCCGACCCGTGGCCGCACCTCCTCGCCGTCGACGTCTCGACCGCCGCCGCTGAGGGCCTCTTCGCCGGTACGTCCGGGTCCCGGGCGCGTCCGACGCCAGACAATGAGTACCTTACGCCGCGCCGCAGCTTCATGGCCAACGTGTGGTGCTCGCGCTTCGACCGCATGGTCGCGGGGGGACACTACACCGGCGCGTTGCGTCCGTGGCGGCCCGTGGTACCGACGGCGTGAATCGCAAGACAAGTGAAGGAACGGAACCTGGGCGGGGGGGTTCACCCTCCGCCTTGGCCGGGTGTCAGATTCATAAATAAAGATGTTCGATGTCTTCCCGGTTCCCAACTCGACTTAAGGGCGTCATACGGACGCCGACCTTCATGGGCCCACTTGACGACACTAAGCAAAACGTAAATGACACAATACGTAAACAACCATCGATCGGATGAATTCCCGACCCAACACTTCTTGACTTGGTCGGGCTCTTCAGCTTGGTCGGGCTACGGCCACGACAAGTCTCCCCGCCTCGGGAGCAGCTTGCCCCAAGCCGGGCGCTCAGAAAAACGCCATACGGATAGTCCTCCCACGCCTTCACGTGCCTGGGAACATTGTCCAAGTAACCGCGACCCGGTGGAATGGCTGCATTTCCTTTCCCCACTAAACGCATTTTATCCACAATTTTTAACGGCACAACAAATGCTAGCTAGATCGCTTAGCTTCGGGAACACATCTAACACCGTGAATAATCAGCAATATAGGCTTCAATTGTGAGACATGAAAAACAGGTGAATCAAAGCATCGATGGAAGTTCCAAAAGCCATATGCCACCTTACCCACCCTCTTCCAAAACTTTTATGTGGGCCATAATACTTGTATTCCAAAGCCTAGGAAAGGGCCGAAGAAGGCCACAGGTTTGAGTGTATGGTGTAGCTTGAGTAGGACCTGATCCCCACTTGAAGTCAGAGTCCAATTTCCCAGTTCTGCCGGGCCACCAAAATTTCCTTCATTCTATTCTGAGCACGAAGCAAACTTCCTGCTTTCAATGCCTCTAGATGTATAGCTCGGCAATAGTGTCGCTTGATTGAGGCCTGGTGTAGATGCCGGAATGGAAGGCACCCTCCAATATCAGGATCATACCATATAGAGCCTTGAAAGGTGAATGACGGTAGCAGAATGAAATGAAGAGTTGTACCGTAACTTCCGCTAAGGACAGCCAAGCCTTCCTGTGTTGTAGGAGAGTTTATGCACACACACCCGAGGTACATCTCCAAACATTGGTTGATTCTCTCCGTTTGGCCATCCGTTTGAGGATGGTGCTTCGCGGGAGAAATGCAGGTCCACCTTGTATAACTTCGAATAAAACTCGGTCCAAAAATTACTAACAAAGACGGGATCTCTGGCTGCTGACTATGGTTTGGGCGACCCATGTAACTTCACTATATTATCGGAAAAATGCTTGCTATGGATTACCCAAAGATAGGGATGCTTGGAGTGGATAAAATGTGCTATTTTAGTGAATCTATCTACCACCACCGTAATGACACTAAATCCTTGGACTTAGGCAAACCAACCGATAAAATCCATTGATAAATCTTGCCAAATACCATCGAGGAATTGGGAGAGGTTGAAGCAAAACCTGAGGGATGTGTGTTGGAATGCTTGGAGTGTTGATGTGTGTCACAATCGTTTAACAAATTCCATGACATCTTTCTTCATATTTTCGGATGATGAAAAGTTTTTGAGTCTTTGGTAAGTTGTAGTGATGCCCTAATGACTTCACAAAGACTTGCATGACAAGCATGTATCAACTTGGTTTGTAGAGCTGAATTGTGACCAATCCATACTTTGTTTTTGTACCAGATCAGCCCTTTAGCTAAATGATATCCACTATCATCGGACTAGCAATAGAGAGTCTACGGATCATCCCCCTCGGCCGTAGCATCACATTTGCATAAGAATTTATTACCTCTCGGATCCATAGAGGTTGGACAAGGGACGTGAAACGTAAAGCAAACAAATGACCCACCCTAGACAATGCATGTCGCCAGCCTAAGTTCTCCTTGCCTTCCTATAGATGATCTTGAAAGTGAGGCCCATCATGCGAGTCATAGCCTTTCTCTGCATGTCGAATGTAGATTCTCGAGTCATTGAGGTAGGCCAAGGACTTTGTGGTCGTGGCTTAATCACAAACTCCCCTTTTGTAAATAATGTCTCCATTTCTCCACCGCCATGATTAGTGCCAGGAATTCTTTCTCATAAATGGATAACTCCTTGTGTTTCTCCCCTAGTGCCTTACTAAGATAAGCCACGGGTTGACCATGTTGCATAAGAACCGCACCCACTCCATTTTGACAAGCAGGGCCTCACTCGTGAAGGTCTCCGGGAAAAAGTTTGGAAATGCTAGACAGGTGTCTTGGTCATACCGCTTTTCGAGCTTCAAAAGTCATTTGAGGTTCCATTGAATTGCTTGTGTCTCGAGAAAATTTGTCGAGGCTTAGCTATGATGCCATAATTTTTCACAAAACGTCTATAGTATCCTCGCCAACCCTAAGAATCCTCTCGCCGCCACAAAGAGTAGGAATAGGCTAGTTAAGCATAGCCGCAACCTTAGTTTTATCGCTGGCCACCCCTTCAGAAGATATGATGTGGCCCAAGTATCCTAGGCTAGTTTGGGCAAAGGAGCACTTGCTCTATTTTAGATAAACTGATGTTTCCTCATTTGACCCAAAGACTTGTTCAAGGTGAACAATACGATCCTCCAAAGTAGGACTGTAGACAAGGATGTCATCCAGAAGACCAAAACAAATTTCCCGAGAAATGGTCTAAGTATGTAATTCATCATACACGAAAGTTGCCGGGTGCATTAGTCAAACCAAATGGCATGACTCTAAACCGATAATGGCCTTGATGTGTTTTGAAGGCAGTTTTGTACTCATGTTCGGTGCATTCTAACCTCGATGATAACCAAATTTCTTAGATCTAACTTGGTGAAAAATTTGGACCCAGCCAATTCATCCAAGATTTCTTCCAACACGGGCATAGGAAATCTGTTTTTCACAAATCAAGTCATTCAGCTTCCACGTAATCCACACAAAATCGCCAAGAGCCATCTTTTTCTTTACCAACAAAACTAGTGATGCAAAAGGGCTTTGGCGTGATCAATAAGTCCCCGTATGCAGCAATTCTTCAACTTGCTTTTCAATTTCATTTTTGTGCAAGGGAGAATAATGGTAAGGTTTAGAGTTGACGGCACAGCATTTGGCAAGAAGGGATGGTATGGTCATATATTCTGGATGGTGGCAAACTCTTGGGGTCGAGAAAACATCACCATATTGAGCCAGTAACAACCTTATCTTTTCCTTGTGTAGACTCCCTTCCACTGTGAACTGGGAGTCCCTTGGTTGATAATCCACTAATGCATGTGCCCAAATGTCATTGCCTTTACTTGATTTGTAGACTTTGGTAGCAGAAATAATAGCTAACCGAGAACTAGGTTGCCGCAACCCTTGTAATAGTATACTAGATCTCCCCATTCTCCTCAAATTGCAAAAGTTCTTTTATCCCAATCAAAACTCATCTTGCTATGAGCTTGGAGCCAATCATACCCCAATATGGCATCATAAGGGTGCATGTCTAACACCACCGAGTAGTACAAAGAGTATGTCCTTGACAATACCACTATAAAAGGGACTACCTTATCCGCTGTCAAATTTGTACCATTGGCTAGTTGCACCTTCCTAGCGTGTATTGGAGCAAGTGGGTAGGTGAGCCGCTTTGTACAAACTCTGATGAAACCGTGAGAACTCCCACTATCCAAAGAAAATTAACATTGTTTTGTCCTAACCCTCGCCTTGAGTTTCAAACACTAAACTTGGGCAAGATTACATAATGCATTGATAGACAAATGCCCAAACTCTTCTTGGTAACATCCTCTCGCTTGCCAAATCATTTAACACCTCATCGTAAAGCTCTATCCAAGTCATTGATGGCTAGAGCATTGATTTGTGGTTTATTTCTCTTGGAGCATACTTCCATATGTCCCGGTGCATACTTTTCACCATAGCAAAAACATAAGCCATTAGCTTTGCGGTGAGTCCCTCAACCGCCCCCGGTCCTTCCAAGAAACATTAGCCCGATAAGATTGTCTTGTGTTTGATCTAGGTCCCATCCGACCTTTGAGTGGGGTACTGTGGACTTGTTAGACTTGCTCTTGGCTCTTTCATACACCCCTTGCTGAACTTTGGCTATAATAGAAGCCTTTAACATTGAGGATGGCATCCGTGGTTCAACCACGCCTCAACTCCTCTTTCAGCCCCTTTTATGTATTGAGTGACAAAGAATAGCTCATCATATTGGGAATTGTGCATAGTTACTTGATATTGAGGCCACGAATTTGGCAGTGTATTCCCTCCACTAAGCCATCCCTGCTTTTACTTCCAAAAGATCACCGAGTGCAAAATCCCGAAATCATCCCAACCAAACCCCTTCCACCAAAGAATAAATGAGTCCAGCTCTCGATGTTGTGATTCCGCTTGTATGCCCGATACCATTGAGCAAAGATTGCCTTCAAACTCAGATTCTCGCAGCGTTGGGATTTTCATACCTTCGTATCCGATATAACTCAAAAATACCCTTCACGCTTGTTGTTCCATACTTTGGGATTTGTGCCATCAAACTTGGGAAATTGCATCTTGGGAAATGTATGATTAGGCAATTGGGCATTGTTATCCTCCCTCCTATGGTGAGCTCGAGGTTGGTGCGTCCGCCTAGATTTCTCTCATGTCTAAGTCTACCAGCATGTCTAGCAAACACATTATCCAATCTCGCATCGATTGTCCACCGAGATGATTGACTGTTTGAATCTCTTTCCTGAAGCCCTTTTTCCAATTCCAATTGCTTCTCCGGCCAATTGAGCCACAAGTAGCACCATGATTTCGACTTCCCTGGACATCCTTTGTTGCTCACAGAATTCATCCATGACAAGAAGTGATATCAATCAGGCTTTCATCCGTTGTTGAGTGATTCCAATATCATTCACCCTAGCAAACAACATGTCAAACCGGGTCCATAACCTTGTCCATAAATTCCTCGCTTGCTCAAAGACTTCTCGACATGGCGCCCAAAAGTATATCAATTTTTTGGATGGCTTAATAGGCGCTTTAATTACCGATGAAGAAATAGCTCTGATAAGAATCCATCCGGTTCAGACTTACTTAACCACCCATCCGGCAAAATTGCTTGGGATCACACAATGGCCCGAATTTTACACGCAGAACAGATCCCGCAACCCTTGCCACGAGATCAACCGTCGTTCGAACTTGACAATCGCCGCCGCCCGGAAACAACACACCACCGACATGAGTCACCAACAACGACTACGGAATTTTGCGCGGAAACAATCGCTTCCACAACCCTTGTCGCCAAGCGATCAATCTGCGCGATAAATACCGCTAGAATTAGATACCACAGCAGCGATCACCGCCCGCAATACCACCCCCACAACAACACCGCCGACAGACAACTCAACTCACATCCTTGAACGAGATCCGCTGGTCGGATTTACGGTAGTTTCGCTAGAGTTGTAGCGGATTACTCGAGCCACAACTCCCGCTGAAATCGACCCTACCGGAGCCGTTTTGATTCACCGCTCAAAGGAATCAAATCACGAAGAGAACGGAACACTAGTCCGACAATAGATCGAACAACCGACCGACAACAACCAGCTAGTTGCTAGAATGAGAAATCCAGAGACGATAACACGGAGGACGGAGCAATCGACGCATTAATCGAAGGCCGGATAAGGAAGTAGGTGGGGAATCACACCGAACTCGCCGGAGTACCGCAGAACTGATAACTCGACGCAGGCCCGCCTAGCTTGAGGAAGCTGAACGCGCCGCCGAGGACCGCCGGTCCGATACCACTTGTTACGTCCCGGGTCAGCCGGGCGAGGTACCCGACGACGCGGAATCGCAAGACAAGTGAAAGGAACGACGCTGAAGCGGGCAGGGTTCACTTTAAGGTTTCTGTATTCAGAATAAAGATGTTCGATGTCTTCCCTCGGTTCCCGACTGGCAGGGTATACAGATGACCTTTGGGCCCACTTTGACAGCTTAATAGTTACCTGCAAAACGTAAATGACACAATACGAACAACCATCGATCGGATGAATTCCCCGACCCAACACCTTCTTCAGACTTCAGTCAGGCTCTTCAGGCTTCAGTCGGGTGGCCACGACAGCCACGATGCGTCACCTGCACTATCGTTGAGGTCGTCCAGCTCTGCCACCGCCACGGCGTGATCCACCACGACCTCAAGCCGAGAACTTCCTCTTCGCCAATAAGAAGGGAGAACCGCCGCTCAAGGCCATCGACCTGGCCTCCATCTTCTTCAAGCCTGGTGAGTCACCCCAACCGAGATCCTTTCCCAATTTGGGAGAATTTTCTGCACTTCCGTGATTTTCATTTCTCGTTTTAGTGGGGGGGTCCGGAAGAAACTGGGCAGTAGAATTCAGAGTAGCAAAATGTACTTTTTTTTCCGCAGTCCATAAAAATGTGGTTATCACTAGCTATGCAATCTGGAAATAACTAGGTGGTTCTTTTCATCGGTAATTGGCTATTACTAGCTGCGAGGCAGTATTTGGTAGTGGTCCGGTGGATACTGTCAACACCCTTCTTTCTGTTGCATGGGTCAAGACAAGTTTTTTTTTTTTCTAATTTCTAAAGATTCCATGTTGGCATTTTGTTCTTCCCAATTCAATTAAGGGCAAGCTTTCTGTCTGTTATTCTGCACTGGTAGCTGACTAGTTGTGGATATTGTGTGCATGGCTCACTTATTTGGGGATGGACGGATTGCTTTGATCTTGCCAGAGATGCAGTTTTCCTAACTTCTATAATAGCAAGAATGGTCTTTCAGTGGTAGTTGGTTTGGTTACAAATGCCTTTCAATGGTATATAACTGAAGTGCGATTGCGCGTTATCAGTGAAGCTTGCCTTGTAAATTCTTAGGGATCACAAATTTTGATATGGTAGCGTGATGGAATCGAGTCTTGGTTCTGATCCAGAGAGGCTGCTTAATTAGTTAGTGAATATAAGTACATCCGGCTGCAGGTGTGCTGGAGAGATCCCTTACTTTGTGGGTCTGTAGATGACGATGATCTGGTGATTGCTGGCTAGCTGTGTAGATGGCAGTGATCTGGTGCTTGCTGGTTAGCTGTGTAGGTGTTTTGGTGGTCGCTGTCCACGACTGCATATAATTGGAAACTTCAGAAGTTTTTTTACGTCTTGATTTATATGTATGAACTGAGCTAACCAGCTGAGGTCTAGAAGTGAAGTGCGAGCTCTGCTTTCAGCCAAATTCTAGCTACGATTCTCTTTAGAAGTCTGAACAGTTATTCAGATACTAGATTGCACAATTCAGATACTAGCTACCTCTCAGATTGACAGTCAAATCTAGGATTTTTTTCCTAGTTATTATCTATATATGGACTCTAAAGTTGTATATGTCAGCTAAATAAAGGAACAAATAATTTTGCACCCAGAAGAGGTAAAAGTGCTTGCTACTTCCACTTAATTAAGTTTAGGTCCTACCATTCATCTATTTACAGTCTGAAAATAGGCACTGTCATGAGTGATAAATCTTCAGTATTTTAATCCACTCTGTGCATGTATGCATCAGCAAGAACCCATCAGAAGGTTGATTCAGAGCTAATCTTGTTGAAGGCTAACTATACCATTCTAATAGTTAGCAGTATCTACTGCAAACTGATATAAAAAATGATCTACTCAGTTCCATGTATAAGGGCTCAAAATGTGTACTACTGTTAATTGATAAACAACTGGGCAGACAATTCATTTCAGTCCATTAGTGTCAAACAACTAATATTTCTGTTTTCCAGTAAGTTTTGACGCAATCTCAAGATCAAACTCATGACAACTCAAATAGTGAATGTGATTGAAATTGGATTCCTGGGTACAGTAAAATATAGCTCAAGATAATATAAGACTCATATTCTTGTGAGCAGTTGAAAACCTGAGCACTCTGGAAAAATGTGGAATTTGTTCAGTCATACATACAAGTTGTGGCAGCAGTATTTCTCAAATTAGACAATGTGCGGCAGCAAGAATTGAACAAGAACATTGAAACTTGATCTACTACAATGACGGTAAAAGCTGCTACTAGTCAGCAGACATTAAAACAGAACATTAACTAACAAATCAGGAAAACAATGAACTGCCATAGTGAGATCTCATCCAGTGCAAAAAACATAGTTCAGATGAGATACTTCTCACACCCATTTCACTATTGCACAGATTACAATAGATTTGTTTATTCATATCTAATCTGAAAGCCAGGATAACATATCATCTCATTAGTACAAACCTTCGGAAGATGTGATGCTAATTGTTCAATGGGAAAGTTCTCAATTAATGTTAAGACCAAATCAGGCTTCAAGATGTCTCCTAGTCCTAGTCCTGCAACACCAGCACGAACCAAGAGATTAAAAAGAAACCTAGTTGATCACTAACAAGAGTGCCACTGCACCAGTTTACCATAGCACTTACCAGCATCAGGGTCAGATGCAGCACCTTATATACCAGAAGAAAGGAAGTACAAGTTCAGAGAAGCATATAGGACAGAAGAACCCACACCATGATAGTCAAACCTTGAGAATGGCGAAAGTGCTATCTTTTCACAACAGAAACTCAGTTTCACACATAACTGACCTGCATCCAGAAGAAGAATTTTCAGCTGTCACACATAACTGACCTGCATCCAGAAACTTTAAGGAGCACTTCAGCAGAAGGGTGCATAATTTGCTACCTGTGTGCTAGATGGCAAGATGCCAACAGATAAGATTGACCAACCACAGGCAATCAGAAGTAGTGCAGCCAAGCACTGCACATGCTCTGGCTGTACAAACAAGTTCAATATAAGTTGAGGGAGGAAATTCAAAACTCAAATCTTGAGAATAATCAGGTCTCAAGGAATCATGGCACCTTAAGCATTAAGCATTTGAACAAATTTGAACAACCGAGGAAAAGCAATAGCTTTGCTAATTACTAGAACACAAATAGAAGAAAAGCACACAAGTGCATCCTACTGAAAAACATGCACGCCTTCTTCACATGGATGTCAAGTTTATATTTCAATGGAGGGTGAAGCGTAGGTCAAATAATTCAAGCAACAAATCCAAGCCAAAAACAAATGCATTGCTGCATTCTCAATTCATGGAATATGTGATGAATCGAATTCAAAACACGTGTACATAATCCAAGACAAGTGCTCATAAATGATTAATACACACTGATTTCAATTGTGCTGTGTACGTGTGGTCTCAGTTACCTTACTCTGAATGACTAAAAATATGTGAGAGCCAAATGAGGTGATAATACAGGCTGTTACATATAGACATGTGTTACTCCATCAGTTATAATTTGTTTAGGAATGGTGATCTTGATTATTAGCAGAGAAATAGCACACACAGCACCAGATGCACAAATGATTCAGTGGGCACACAGGCTTTTTTCTACCATGCATCTTCCTGCTGGTTCCTAGCTCTCATCCTGCCCTCCACTAGTCGACATGCTTAACACAACAAATGTTTGCTTTAAACAATGCTTAACACAACAGAGGTTTGAGCTTCCTATTGTGCATCAAATAATTCATGAAACAAACCACGTTTTAAGCATACACTGGATCATACACCGGAAACAACTACATTACTGCATTTAATTCAAAGAATTTGAGATAAATCAAATTCAAAAAAAGTGCAGAGGATTGGAACCTTGGCCTTCTTCGATTGAATATCGATCGGATCCAGATCAGAGACTTCTCCACGGACCACGGGATAGGGACGAGGGCGATGCGACGACGTCTGTGAGATCGATCCGGGCAGGGGCACAGGCGCCAGTCGCCACTAGCCAAGCGGGCCGCCGGGCCAGGCGACGATTGACGGCGAAGGTTGTACTGCGGCCGCGCCGCAACAAGATGTCGAGGCCCGACTGTGAGGTAGAGGCGGCGGTTGGGAACCGGCGCCCGACTGCGAGGGCGAGGTTGTCGCGGAGCAACGGTGTGGGCTGGGAGGAGGAGCGGCGGGGTCCTCGTGCGAACGTCGACGGCGAGGGTGGGCCGGCGCCGGCGCAAGCAGGAGGGCGGGCTTCGCGATTGTGGGGTCGCGGCGGATTGGGGTTCGGGAGGGGAGGGGTGCGGTGCCTGGGGTACCGGCGTCTTTTGACAATGACAAGGTTACCCCTTTCACGTGAAAAACAAATTAGGGAGTAAATGCTAGGCAACCAGAAAGTAAAAAATTAAGATCAGAAAAGGAAATATATATACATATATACAAAGGATTAATGGACCGGCCGGATCACCTTTTTGTCAACCCGTTAGTAGCAAGCCACCACGCGGTCAAACGTGAGGGGCGTATGTATGCGTGGTTAGTAGGAAAAATTTACCATCTATTCAAGTTGATGCATTGCAGCAAAACTAAGGGTTTAAGTGATGATGCCAAGAAAGCTGCGGTAAGTTTTTTTTTTTAGTACACTGCATAATGAACCGTATAAATAAATGCAAACTTGACAAGTCATTGTCTTGCTAGGATGATATGGAAGCCATTTTGACAAGACCAGGACAAGAAGGGGAGCAGGAAAAGACTTGCGCAAAGTGTTGTCGAAGTCAAGCACATTCCTTCGTAATGTGGGACTCCAGCAGACGGTCGCTGCTCCAAAAATCTGTATCACCGCAGATGCAAAGAGCTACGAGCTCAATTGAGGCTGAGAAGGAAGAATCTGCAGGACTTTGGCAAAAGCTCGAGAGGTTGGAAGCCTAGGCAGAAGAATCTAAGGCAAAAGCTCAGAAACAAGCTGAGGAGACTGACATCCTAAAGAAGAAAAATAGCAGACACTGAGAACCTCGTTCGGCAGGTGATAGCATTTGACACAGTCAAGTCACTCATCAGACCACTCCCCTTGACTTGGCTGTGTTCAGGTACACATTATCGGTCACTTATTAATCTCTAAATTGAAATCTGGTGACCTGGTATAGTATAGTTGTAATCTGGATGGTGGTTGAGAAAAATGCAATCAGTGGGTTTTCAGTTCCAAAGTGACTAATTAGCTAGCTAGTGTTCATTTCTTATTAGTGTTAATTTTTGACACCATGTTCTTTTGCAGGCTGTTGACACATTTTGGTGATCTGTGAATGGAGTTCGGGTGTGACTGCGAGTCTGCGACTGGAGTCTGACACCATGTTTTTTGCTTTTGGTGTGACTGGAGTGTGGCTGTCGCTGTTGGTGGTCTGGTGATGACAAAAACTTGTGCTTGCTGTTGTTACCGTAACTTGCAATGTGACTGGACTGTGGCTGCTGTTGTTGGTGAACAATGGATGACTGGAACTTGCCATGCTGCTGTTGATGTATGGCTGGTCATGTAGAACTTTGGTGGACCTATTTTGTTGTGATTCATGTGTATGGATAATGAATGGTTAGAACTATTGTATGAACCATTGTATGGATGTCTCTCTGTTGAACTATTGTATGGCTGATGAACCATCAATTTTAGAGGAAATAATCTGTTTAGATGTCTAATTACTATTGTTATAAAAATGTATGTGATTTATTATTTATGACGATTCTTTAATGGGCTTGGGTTGGAATATTAGGTGCAAATTGGGCTGAAATATTACTGGGGCTATATGGAAAAAAATAAATAGGCTGTTAATAATTGGGCCAAAATGGCCGGCTGGCCCAAAGGCCTGTTGGGCTTAGTTCAATTAGAATTGTAAAAACCAGCCCATGGGCCAACTAGGCCAAATTCATTTTATGACAATTTTTTGTCATACTACTTGTGCCACGTCATGTGCCACATCAGCATATGAAACTTGTCATCATCCCATCTAATATATTATGACAATTATAGTGGTAAATACCGTAGTCATAATCTGGTGACAAACATGCAATGGTCACTTAAGATTAGTGACAATTGGGTCTCAAGTAGTCACCGAATGGGGTTTTATGACAACCGCCATATTGTCACGTAAGAGGCATAATGGTAAGAAAAAGGCTATATTTATCACAATCAGTTAGTCATAGAAGGCCTAAGCTCTTGTAGTGGGTAGTGTTTATCTGTCAACCGACGAGAGAAGGTGCTGAATTTACCATTATATTGCGTAGAGACATTTGCGAATGTATATGGGGTTCGTATGGTTTTACAAATACGCTAAAAGAACTTGATCAAATAACATTTAGCAATTAATATAACTCAACATCATAATGTTTACTGTCTACTGCTAATATATACATGTAACCCAATTAATCGAAAAGGTCGACAAAACTAGTTTCTAAATTAAAAATACACAATACACATATAGAAATAAAGCTGAAACTTTTGCTAATGTTTGAAAATTTTATGTGTCCAACAATAGGTATATTTCAGAAAATGAAAGGAGACTGAACCATGGCCCATCATGTCGCTAAAAAACAATATTCAAAGTGAAGTGCGAAATAAACGATGTTCAGATTCTCATGCTTATCTTAGAAAAGAAAGAACACTACTCATCATGCGGCTTTCCAAAGCTGGAACGCCTAGTATGTTTAGTTGGCAGAATGTCATCTGCTTCTTCGTTCCTGCCAATCCTATGAGCCATAGCCATCGAAGGACCATAAAACTTTTCTTGTGAATAAAATCTATATTACTACCTTGTTGTCATCACAGTGTAGCATCAATTTCTACATGTGTATTAAGCCAGATAACTTTTACAATTAACATCGCCTCGCAAAGAATCTTAAATTAGAACGAGCTGGTGAGATTTCATCTTATTTCAATTTTGTAGGTACTTAATTTGACCTTCGGTGGCATCAAAATCTTCCTTGTTATATATTATTAAATTTATGATATGTCCTAGTTTTACTTATAAAACATGGGTTATATGTTCAATTTGTACAATATACAACAAGAACAGAAGATCAAGTGAAAATGATATCCACCAAGCATGGATTCGATCGTACTGATGAGACATATACAGCAATCGGAGTATATGTACCACTTTGCCATCACTGCCCCTCGAGCAAACCGGTCGTTGCATTGCATGTAGAAGAATAAATCAATAAATATATGGGATTCTACAAGAAAGATACATTTTTGCATAAAAGAAAATGCAAAATATAAAAGTCAAAACAAAAAGTGATTCCGCTGTGAGCCCTACCTACCTACCATGCAATGTGGCACCCAACAAGCCACACCTTTAGCTGCCTTGCTCTGATCTTCATGTAGTACATCCTGTTGTGGTTTTGGAATCTAGAAAGATATGGTGGCACTGATGCAAATGAAAAGATAAAGAATAATATATAGTCACACCAATGCCTCTAGCTAAAGAATAGGCATCTATCTCCCTCGTCACTGTTACCTCACCGGCCAGGCTAGTGCGTATACAGTGGATTTGTGTGAAGCCGCGATCCAAAACCGATTGCATGCAATCTATAATACAATATGATATATATACCGTGCATGCATATGTATATGTTTATCTATGGCACCTTTATATCCGATCCATCTGTCACTACTAGATCTATCTAAGTTGTACTAGTTGCATACATGCAGATCAACTATTTTATAGAGTTTCAAAGCCAGCATACCTCATCACTTTGGCTGGCTGGCTTTCAACCAGTTGATTAATCAACAAGTGGTCCAAATCCATGGCACCGTCATTATTACACGCACTTTTATTTGACAAAGATTCTACTTATTTTAAATTGTGACCTGTGAAAATGGGTTATACAATTCGATGATAGTTCTATAACGATTCATAGCTAGTGGATACATATAATCATTACCATCTGGCCCAACAGAACACAAAGATCATGCCACTGAACTTTTTAGTTCCATTTGAGGGAAGTACTTTAAAACAATGTGATTAGAGAACCAAAAAAACAGAATAAAGACTATGCACACACCCATTCATTAACTTTTCATGGTTTATAAAGAAATAAGTAAATTGTACATTTCTAGATAGTAGTATTATCCTTTATTTTTTATTATTCTAGACTTTCTTAATTTGTTTTAGTTCACTTTGATATGCATGATCAATGTTTTTTATATTAACATAAATGCACAAGACATGACACCATATCTCTTGTCATAATGGAAAGTTCTGTTGCTCTTAGCAAAAAGGTACGGTGCATCAGTATTATGATAATTGGAGATAAGTATCTCCATAATGCAACATATGATGGCAAACAATAACATAAGAACCTAGTTAGCTTAACTTTACTAACATTACTTTTTTTTTGAAAAAACTAACGTGGTTAGTCTTACTATTACTAATTGGAGCATCCATGTTAATTAATCATCACGATATGTGAGAAAAAAGAGAAAGTACTAGAAATTCTTACAAAAATTGGCATCAATTCAATAAATTCTAAGAAACATTATCAATAATATATTTTGGATCTAATTTGTTTAATAATTTGTCACCTATGCAATTATAAAATATAAAAAGTAACCCCTACATTTGTATTTAAATTATTATCTACTTCTACCATTATAAAAAAATAATATACTACAAATCTATCGAGGCTCCTATTTTGTGAATGCGTGTTGGGAACATGCCAAGACAAGGCTCATCCTTCTTCCTTTTTCCCTTATTACAGAAACACCTCATTGTTGACTGCGCCATGGCAGGTGAGCAACAAACAACAAACATCACTGGCGAAGGTGCCCACCTACCAGCCCAATCTCCTCCACCCCACTCTCAATTAACCAATCTACTCAAATCATCTGCCCTATCCCTCCCTATTGCCATTGCCCTATCGCCTGCCTCCTGGCTAGTCAGCCTACCTCCTAAGGCCCTCTAAGTCATGTGGCATGATTGTTGATCCCAAAACCCAAAACACTAATAACCCACTGCCCCACTATTGCCGACCTCAACCACTGCTTGTAGCAAGCGGTGATCTTGCAGCCGCTCCCCATCTCCCACTCCTTCTAGTCCACTTCCAGCCACCTCTCTACCAAAATCCCGAACTACCTTGAGTGTCAAAAACCACCAAGGAAATAATCCTTGGCTATTAACCGTCAAGCAAATTTCTTCAAGGATAGAGGATAAGAGAAATTGATTTTCTTGATGGTTTTGGCACTCAAGGATGATTTCCTTGGAGACTGGCTAGTAAGGAAACTATGACCACACCTAATTTGCCAAAAGCACCAAGAAAATGTTCCAACCGTCAAGTAAATTAGTTTCCTTGACAACCTCCAAGAAAATTATCTGGACGTCCAAGGTAATAGCTATTTCCATGGGTACCCTTGACCACCAAGAAAATTGTGATTTTCCTTGGCTGCCATTGTGACAAGGTAATTGTGATTTCTTTGGAGGCTGGCCATCAAGGAAATGCTTACTCCCAACAAAAAAAATGCTTGCCATAATCAACAAATTTCATGATTCTAGTCGCTAACACATGATATTAATATAAACATTTTATTGATTCCAACCATGATATTGATTGTGACATATCCACAAGAATATTCCCTGACCCGTGTGATCCTTCTTCCCAAACCACCCCACCATCGACCCAACTAGAGGAGACCACCTACCAACTGCCATCATTTGTCCACATCCACCCTACTCTAAATCGTGTGTTCCTGCTTCTCCCTCCCTTTGTATCTTGCCTCACCCTTTCCGGCCTCAACCGCCACTCGACCAATAGTGATCTCATTGCCCACCAACCGCCATTGCTAGTCCACCCCTACCCTCCTTACTCTAGTTGCAACTACAATTGCAACTGCTACTTCATCTCCTGCTCTTCTCTTCCCTAACATATGAGTCGTGCATCACTATCAAGAAGCCTTTGTTGTGATGCATATGTAAAATTAGAATTTAGCTAAATCAACATCAAAACTACCCACCTTTGCCATTGAAGGTAATATAAAGGACCCCTAGTTTGCATTAAATAACTTCACATATATCATCATTGGAAAGAAACTAAAATAACTCCTTAGACTACATCTAAATTAACCAAAATATTCTATTATGAAACAATACCTTGAAGTACCCTCTATGGATAAATATTAAATGGAAACCACTTCTTAATGGAACTGTGAAAAAAAAAATTGAAAGAGCAGTTTTCTTATTAAAAAAATCAAAATTTTGCACATCTATAGAGCATCCCTATATGGGACATGCAACAAATATTGATATGTAAAGTCTTTTTGTTCTTTTCTGGTAGTGCACATGGACCTAAATTTTGTTGTTTTTGTATCTATTTCCAAAAACCAGTTTGTACATCAACTTTTGTGACATGTCACTATGGATGCAATATGGATATACTAATTTTGAAAGTTTTTGAGAAACACTTATAAGTTGGGGAAAATATTTGGTGGAATGGGTGAAAACCCCTAAAAATGATTCTTAAAAGTTTTCATAATTCCACCATGAAGTTGTGGCTTCCATTGAATATTCTCCACACTTTTGTCACTACAATATATAAAAGGTAACTCAAATTAAAGTAAATATACATATTGTTGTATGACATCATGCATGCATGTAGATCAATCCTACATACATACATACGCTAGCTTCAAGTACAATTTCCTTAATGAATCACAAACCAATCAATGACTAGAACAATGCATTTTAAATTATAATTATACCTCCACGACAATAAATTATGTTTGTTGTTATTTTAGAGAAATTCATATTTACTTGTTACTATAAATTACTTGTCATCAAAATAATGATCAAACCAAAAAATGCGCGATATGCAAGATTATTTAATCTGTATACATACATAAGACAAGTCACTAATTACTTGTTATTACTTGACTCTCAGCATACTATATGATATATTCAGACAAGTCCGTTGAGAAAAGGGTCTCGACCGATCAGTACGCACTCACCATATGTAGCAAGATACAAAGAAAACATCAAAAAGTTAAGCAAAAAGCTAGAAGACAAAAGTACTGTACATGAAGCTAGCAGGAAAGCTAGCTAATTTGCCTTAGTTATTCCTGTCAACTCATCAGAAGAACAGGACGGAAAAACCTGCCCTTATTTTCTCACGCATGCATGCATGCATGACCATGCACACATATAGTACGTACGTGACGTCGGTGTGTACGATGCAGGCCGCTTTGATCGTGCTCTGCTGGTGTCTAAACCCAGAGCGCTTTAGCGTTCATGAGCATGGGCATGAGCTCGCCGGCGAGGTGGAGCGACATGACGCTATTGGTGCCCCCGACAAGCTTGCCGCCGATGAAGACGGCGGGCACGGCGGGGCCCCTGCCGCCGAGCATCTTGAGCAGGGCGCGCTCCATGTCCTTGCCCCTGGGGTCCCTGTCCAGCTCGTGCACCAGCGCGTTCACGCCCAGGTCCACCATCAGCTGCGTCATCGTGTGGCACATGCAGCAGCTGCTCAGCGTGAACACAACCACCGCACGCTCCGACGCCAGCTGCATCACGCGCTCCATATTTATATATATTGATCTCTGTCTCTCTCTCTCTCAACAAAGCTTCTAGCTGTGGATGATGGACGTGTGGAGATCGATCGATCGATGACTGATGGTTCGGGAGCAGAGGGGTGGCTGCCTTTTATAGAGTTTGCAGGCTGCAGGTTTTTTCCCATAAGGCTGTCCTCAACAACTAGCTATTTGGCTAGCTATTATTACGTGTACATGGAAAAAGTAGAAGATAGAGTAGTCACTAGTGACAAATAAATAGTTGATCTATATATTTCACGTAGTTCAAGAATATATGAGAGCAGCGTGTGGATCTAATATACAAAATACATAAAATAGTCTTTGTTTTTTGTCTCTCACCTACACGTCAGCTGCTAGTTACGTAGCTAGCATAATTGCAGACACCTTTAAGGGCCGGGTCCAGGTCTACTACTACCACTCTACTATCTAGTGTTGCATGGAATTCATCAACTTTTTTCGAACAGCCCAGCCCAGCACGATCTAGTTTACTGTGACGATGAGTACTGAACAAAAAGCTTAGCTGATCGATCTCGGAGCTTCTGGATCGGAAAAAGCAAAATGTTCCGAAGGAATCAATAAGATGGAAGATATACGTACAACAGTAGTGTGGCTAACTAGTTAGACAGAGCTAGATACCTAGCTAGGACCATGTGGTACATGTTTGATCGACTTCGAAAGATATATACTAAAGTAATAAGTTCAAGGTACCATGTTTGAAGATTTGGATCCAAAATGCTCCGCAGTTTGCTCATATTGCTTTGTTGAAAAGGATGGTATATATGGATGCATGGGACTGATCAATTTAGGTGATTGGATAATGCATTAGCCGTCTTTCCAACAGGGGACCAAGGATATATATCTTTGGAATTGTGTTGAATTGACCTAGCTACTAAGAATCTCACAAGCCTACACTTGAATTTGCCTTCTCTTAGATCTGATTTCATTATTCAATAATGTTCTGCGAACCATTTGAATCGATCATCAATTTCATGTCCTAAAAAATTGTTCTGGACAGAGAAGGGGTTGCCTTCGCAAGGTACCATGCCATGCAACATAATACGAGGTTAGTTCACCAAGCCTATACCCCAACCCTAGAGTTATTGTGGCTAATACGGGTCTCCAATTACTCCAAATAAATCTTCACGTGCCATTCATGCGTGTGTATACGGGGAGAAGAAACTTTATTCCCACTTTGCTAGTTGAAGAAGTGGAGGATATTCATGTGTGTATATGGGGAAGTGGAGAAACTTTACTCCCACTTTGCTAGCTGAAATGGAGGATGTCATGCTTAAATATGGATGTCCTCTTCACTTCATCAAGACTAATAGACAAAGGAACTCCATATGTGCTGGATGAAGAGCTCATACGGCCAAGCTCAGGCCAGGATGAAGAGCGCAAGCATGTGGCACTTCCATGAATGGCCCGCCAAAGCACAACCTTGCCTTTTGAAGTTTTAGTTTTTGGTTACCTAAGTCTGCAAATTGAAACCTGCTAGTTGGTTTATGTCATGATTGTTACAGCATGAGATCGTGCAAGACATCTCTATACACAAATAACCTATCCGCCACCACCTGAAACATGTCTATTCAAGTTACGGTTTTGCCCCTTTTCCGCTATTCAAGTTACTATACTTTTAATGGCACATTATTTTAAAATGAGAAGTTGTTTTGTTAATTGTGTAAGAAGATTATAGAATTAAAGAACTTCAGTGTGCTGAATGTTACTCTTACAAATGATCTTCCAATTCTGGAACAGTGTGTCTCTATCAGAAACCTTAATTTTGGCTCATGCCGAAAACATAACTACAAGTCTACAACTAAAACCCTGTTTGTGCTATTTTTACTCTTTTAATGACTATCTTGCAATAAATGTACACATCCTGATAAACAAACTGTACACATGAAATTTAATCTAATATGGCCCATATATAGGCTACAGGAATATGAATTTATATGTGTCAATTTCTTGTCAACTCCGATCCAGATGTGCCTAAGCTAGCTAGCTAGCTCTAGTTCTAGCTACCAACAGCAATGGAATAGACTGAAAGCAAGCACAACGAACATTCTTCAGAGATAGATAGATAGGGCCAGGGCACTAGTGTGTCTCTCTTTTTTGTCTTCACAAATAAAATCGACCACAAGAGAATCAACCAATCGGTTAATTAAGAAAAAACATTATAAATTAATTGGAGAAAATAAAGGGAGTGAGAGAAAAAGAATATATTGATGATGATATGATTTGGCCGTTGTCGTTATTAGCTTTGCTATTGCTGCAGCGATGCAGATGCCACCTGTGTGCCCAGTGCAAATCACATGCGGCATTCGGATAGATCAAGTTGATCAATCGATCTTCAGAAGATAAATCTGCCTTATCAAAAAAAAGGAAGAAGATAAATCCAAATAAAAATGAATATTATCATCTCCTCCCCCCTCCTCTCCTATACTCGAACACCATAATACTTCATGCACACTATGTTTGTGTCACTGCCTATAGATATTTACATGTTGTTATAACATGTGGCGCGCTTGTCATCAGTTTCTGCAGTTAACTTTTTGCGGTAATAAATGTACAAGAATATATGAACTGGTATTAGAAAATAAGTAAAATTGCGCTAATTCAACAAAAGCATGTAAAAGTGAACTGTCATTATAGACCGTGTAAACCCCAAAAATGTCACCTTACTACCACTTTTCTTTTTGTGATTATACAGTGCAACACAGATACTCATAACGCAAACACACTCACCCCTAAGAACTCACGCAACCAAACCCTACCCCTACGAGCATCTTCAAGACTGGGTCGGTAAATCCTCGAGATTGACGAAGTCACCACGCACGGCTCGCTATCGATGGGAACGTCGCCTCTTCGAAAATTCGCCCGACAGGGGAGTCCAACCTAAACCTAGGATCTAATGTGCTACTGAGGCTCTTATAACCACTAGGCTATAGGCCCTATAGCATCACCTATACTATCTATTAGTGTTCTTGCCTTCTTGGAGGACATCATTTTTGACTTTCACGCAACCAGTTCTGTCAATATTACATTCTCTAAATAGGATCACTTCGTCCGATACTTATATGTGGTCCCTAGTATCCAATGGTAATAACCGGTGGATTATATTCAACTCCATGTAATGATCGAATTTAGAATTAATAAAGCTTCCCTTGTTGAAAAAATATTACCACTTGGATTTTTCCAGAAAGTGTTAATTTGTTACTACAACTGGGATTTGTTCACCATAGATTGTGATACTTGAGATATCTTTACATCTGACATATGACATTTGAATTAAAGACTGCTAGCGTGTGTCTAGTTCTGGGTTGAAGTGGAGTGGATTGGCTCCAACCCTGATTTTTGGGATAGGTCCAACCCAGTTTTTTTGTTTGGTTAGAAGGGTGGGTTCATTCTAGTATTTTGTTGGGTTCACGGATGAAGTGGAATGGATTGAACTCAATCTCTTATTTGGATGAAGGGATGACAGTTGCATATGAATATGGTCACCTGCTCTATTAAACATGTTTAAGTTACCCCAACTATTGACATTTTCTTTATTGATGCAACGTGTCACACACACAACATGGGCCGCAACCTGGTGGGATAAACGGGCCAGCAAGGGCCCATGGAGGAGGAGGGCCGGCAACGTGGGGCAGCCGTCCCCAACCCTAGCGCCGCCACCACCACAATTGCTATCGTTATCTAGTTTCCTTATCAAGTCGTAGTAGATTAGGAAAGAGTTGGCTCGATAAGAGATTGCATTTGAGTTTGTTAGGAAAGGAGAATCCAAATTCGATAAGGATCTTTGAGGTTGATTAGGAGTCAAGCCTCATTTGGGACTATAAATACTAGCAACATGTAATCATCGCAATCAAGTAAAGAATAGTCGAGACTTTAAACCCTAGCTCTCAAGCGCGCCGCTCTCTTCTCTCTCTCTCTCTAAGCCACCACCGCCCCTGCGGTGGCCACGGGCCGGCAACAGCCCCTGCCGTCACGCCTATTAAATCTGGTATCCAGGAGACCACATCGATCCTTCAGCAACAATCGATGGTCGCCACATCCGAGCATGCCGAATCGGGATGGAGATCATGAAATTATCCACCATGAACAACCGCCTCGACAACGAGGTGTTCATCAAAATGGATGCGGGAGTTCAAAGATCTCATCGCCACGTGCAAACTCGCCGAGAGAACAACACGCCACCGGTGTCCAACACTACCACCCGTGATCATCAACCCTTCGATCATCGACCCCTATGACGCCACTATCACCATGGTCCAAACCATATTGGATCTCGACGCCACCATCGACAACCTTGTTGTGCAGACATAGGAAGTCATGATTGCCACTGACAAAACCTTCATCAACACCAAGATGGAGGAACTCCTTTCACCTGGCACTATGGAGATCATCAATGGGGTGTTGAACAATATGTTCGAGACACCATCAGCACTACAAGCGCCCTTGCTGTCATGCCCAGATCGATCATCAACAACGGCGGCGCCGCCGCTAGGATTAGGGATAATGGTGACCGTCGCAATGATGAGTATTTATGCCACAAGAAGATTGCATCAACCTTGACAACAACACCACCGACACTACAACCACTGCTGCTACCATGCCCACCCTCGTCGCCCGTACATCCATCTCAGGAGGAGCCAATTGCAGACTGGGCAGCCTTCACGCAGCACTTTGTCCGTGACCCTGACCAACCCATCGATGGATAAATGATCAGCGACATTGCACCGTCCAAGCTCACCAACACCGTGCATGACTATGTCATCATCTTGACCAACCACGGATTATACGTTGGCATCACCAAAGAAGCTCCACCTCTCGCATCAGCGACTTGCACCAACCTCGATAGTTAGTGATCGTGAAGCACCGTCCAACGAGAGATGATCTTGCCGTCCTCTCGGCCGACAAATTGAGCACCGGAGCCTACAACGGCAACCTTCCCCTAGTGACATCTCCCCAAAGTACTATCAACGCCTCGCATACCATCCCTGAATTCAACGCCGACCTGGACCACAAAGCTGTGAGAGGGACGTTGACGACACATCGGGTAAAATACATTGTGGTTTAGTAACACCTCCTCCTTTAGCAGCCTCGACGCACCACCACACTTCAACGATGGCCACCCTTCAAGTGGTCGACTTCACCATTGACACAACCACGTACTCCGATGATGCCTCCGACACTAGCTCTCTCCCAAAGCTTCGGCGTGGCTATCATGAATGACCGCGAACTCAAGGTCATCTTCACCACCATTGAGGAACATGCAAAGGCACTAGCTTGGTCACTCCAACGCGACATCATCAACGATGACACAATGACCATCCAATACAACTACACGCCATTGACATCCAAGCACCAACAAGTGGGATGGCAGGCAACTCGACCGCAAACCCAACTACAACAACTCCAACACTAGGCAACGCTCTGGCAATGGTACTACTACACCGAAGTCAGCTACGGCACAGACGTGAACACCCACATCGCCAATATTCAGGGCCTCGACGACGTCGCCTTTCAGCCACTCTACGTCGCAAACTTCCACAGTGGCATCCGCTACAACAAGCCTCGCTTTTCACCGAAACACCTTAGCTAATGGTGAGTTTATGATCAGCGACATACTCATTTTGGCTACAAAACCGTCGACTATATACCGCCGCCATCTAGGCTACATCCTCATCAGCTTCGACAACCATCTACATGATTGCGCCTCTATGCCACGAACCATGCACCGGCTCGACATCAACAATAGCATGGGAAGGGCTAGAAACTGAAACTTCTATGTCTTCAACCGCTTTGGCTCCCACCACGCTTCATGAGCATCGCCAGCGACATCAACAACAAACTAGCTGATGATAGCATGGAGCATCTCCACCTTGGAGTAGCTGGCTCCCAGGTCGTGTTTTAGCATGAGGATGCACCAAGTGGAGAAGGGGGAGTGTGCCATGCACAAGGTGGTCTGCAACCTCTAGCAGGATAACGGGCCAGCAAGGGCCCAGGGGGGAGGACCGGAGCCCTAGGGTAGACACACCCAACCCTAGCGCCGCGTCCGCTGCAATCACTATCGTTATCTAGTTTCCTTATCAAGTCCTAGTATATTAGGAAAGAGTTGGTTAGATAATAGATTGCATTTGAATTTGTTAGAAAAGGAGAATCCAAATCCGATAAGGATCTCCGAGGTTGCTTAGAAGTCAAGTCTCGCTGGGACTATGAACACTAGCAGCATGTAATCGTTGCAATCAAGAAAAGGATAGTTGAGACTTTAAACCCTAGCTTTCAGCTCTCAAGCACGCTAGTTCATAGAGCGCTTAGCCTGCTAGTTTGTCGACTAGGCTAGGTAGCCGAGCCTTGTGTAAGCGTGGTGCCTACATGATGCACTGCCTTTGAGTACACCCTGTTCCCTGGTTGTATGGTAGCAGCGGGGGGTGACATGTTACACAACTCTTATCATTACCCCTGGTTGATTAGTAGACACTCCTTTGCTACCCAATAAATCGTTACTCCATTGTTTCCCTGTGGTAAAATCTAAATAACGATACATGTAATACTCGGTAAAATGCCGATTACAATGGTATTCGTGGCGCTTGTGGAATCCTTCATATTCTATTTGCACTTAATAAATACCAACAGGGAGGCGGCTGAGATGGGGAGCAGGCCACCACCGCGCGTGCCGGCGGTCTCCTGGAGTCATGAGAGTGAGCGCGTCGGCGTCGGGTCAGAAGAATGTGAGAGAGAGGAATGGGGATTGGGAGACCGCGCGGATGATGACGGGGTCGGACCCTGTCCGCCCAAATCAGAGAAGCTGGGTCAACCCGCATCTACGATGAATATTCACCTAATGGGTTCGACCCGGGTTGGGGACCTCTGATCCAAACACCTCCCAATCTGGGTTCAACCTGCCCCAACCCAGTTGGACCTAGCATCCAAACACATGCCTAGAGAACCTAAAACTGCAGTGGAGATTGGATTGTGATGGCGGGAATATAATTCGTAGCAGGAAGAAGGATAATGTTCCAAATGTTATAACATGTGCACATGCTCAATCTCATGCCATTTCATCCTCACTTGAATATCATAACCTGACCTCTGTCGGTCTTCTTGTTAGAGCATCTCCAAGAGACAGGGGCGGGAGCTAGGATTTGGGGGGGGCGCAATAGAGGAGGCGGGGCAGACGTTAAACACTACTTTGAACTGGATCTGTTGCTTTTTCAGAACTAAATCGATCGCTAACTTTGCTAGTTGTTAATCGATTGCAACATTAAACACATCTACTTTGTAATGGTGAAATTGGAAAGGGAAATTTAGAATCACTAGCGACTGTTAATTAGAAAAGAGAATATCACTGGATGATTTATGATTATGGATTACCTGCTACTGCTGGAGGACAGCAATCGGCGCTGGGTGTCAGTTTTGGACAGGCGGCAGCGTGGCAGTGGCGGCCGGTGGCGTCGCTGCGGCGTCTCATGTTACCCAGTCCAGCAGTACCAACGCGACACAGCGGTGTCAGGTGAACTGGTAAAGAAGAACAGTCGAGCAATAGCGTTTGGGCGAGAATCAAAGAAAGTAGAGCCACGACGGCTTGACGCTTCGTGTATTGGGCTGCTTCTTATTGGGCCTCAAATACACTTTGGAATGAATGGGAGGGGCTGAACAGCTAGCTAACACGTACTCCCCTCCGTCCCAAAATAAACGACGTTTTAGGTTTTTCGCCACAAGTTTGACTCGATTTGTAGAAAATACGTAGAAGATTTAAATCTCCAAATAAATTTGTTAAAAACTAGATCAAAAGATCTTTCCAATGATACTAATTATGTAATATAAATATTAATCCTATTTTAATATATAATTGCCGGGAGATGTTTCTCGGGAAGCGAAAACGTCATTTATTTTGGGACGGAGGGAGTACATGTATATTGACTACATACAGAGAATTTAGTAGCGCGTCAGGGGGTGTCAGGGCCCTCGTGGCCCCTCCCTCCGCCACTGCCAAGAGAGAAGATATTTGGACTATGTAGTCTATATATTTAGGTATTTTTAGAGAAAATATTCCTCCAACAGCACCTCTGCAGAGCCCCCTTCCACTTAAATATAGCAGAGTTATCTATTTTAGAAAGGCTCTTGGAGTTATCTATTTTGGAAGAACATTTCTATTTTAGAGAATAGTTAAATCATTGATTTAGCTATCCAAGTTTACAAACTCTCTTGGAGTTGCTCTCATGTGAATAGGAAATCAATAAATTGGTTACGATACTTCCTTTCTACATCTCATTGTCATAACCTGACCGCTGCTAGTAGTCTTCTACTCTAAGTTGTATTGCCTCTTTATAGTATACTAGTAAATTTGCCCGTGCGATGCTACGGGTCAAGAAAACCTATGATATATATCTTTTTTTTACCTTCAATAGTTCTCTTTATTTATTACTATTTCGTTTTTTTCTTTGATATTCTTCTAGTTCCTTTTTCTTTTGTTGATAGGCTTCACGGCGTTTCTTTAATTTTTCTTGTTTTTCTTCACTGGACATCCGTGCATAATGTTGTTTCTTTGCTTTACTTTTTTTTCTCCTTGGCGGTCAACAATGGACTTTCTTTGCAAAAGAATTATCTGCATGAGAGTTAAATGCAATGCTTGAATCTACTGTTAAAATATCAAAAAATATAGTGGAAGCTTTTTTTGCTAAAAAATAATACTACTGTATACTAACCTCAAAAATATAGTGGAAGCTTTTTGCTAAAAAATAATACTACTGTATACTAACCTGGATTCATAGGATTCATATTTTGTTGTTTTTTTTCTGTTGATAGGCTTCACGCTTTTTCTTTTATTTTTTTCTTGTTTTTCTTCATTGGTCATCCGTGCATAACGTTCTCTATCAGCTTTTCTTTTCTTCTCCCTGGCAGTCAACACGGGACTCTCTTTGCAAAAGGAATTATCTGCATGAGAGTTAAGCGCAATGTTTTTCTATTATTAAAATAGCAAAAATATAATTGAAGCTTTTGCAAAAAGTAATATACTAACCTGGATTCATATCTCCGCAGCCTTAGGATGCCGCGCCGTCTTTGGTAGATGGGATCTCGGCTTCTCGGCAAGATTCTGGGCAGCAACCTATGGCTTGGATGCTGGCGTGTAGAGGCAAGGCAACAACAGCGAGCAGAGCTCGTCCGGTTTGCATACGGTGGCAAGAGCGCTCCGGCGGCGAAGTCCAGCAATGGCGGTCTAGGACTCGGTTGCCTATGCTTGAGCGAGGGCGGCTGCTGCAGAATCGGGTTGCGAACACGTAGCTTATATAGGCTGCAAGCAAGGGAATTGCACGGAGACGTGAAGGCATTTCGTGGCCGGGTCGGTTTGGGGTCCGGCTCGGTTACGATGAGTACGACGACGCTGAGACGAGCACGAGAAGGAGAGACGAGCATACATACCCTTACTGCGATCTTCGAGGCACGACCCGACGGGCAGCAACCTAGCTGCTACTGGTTAGGCTTCCTTTTTAGATAATGATGAAAACTTCCAGGAGCGAGTAGAAGAGATCGTAGTAGTCAGCCACGACGCAGCTGCGTTGCACGAGTTGAGTACCGCCTATGATGTACACGTGTACATTGTCTTCTAATTTTCTATTCTAATCAAGACTTCATGAGGCGTGTAATGGGAGTCCGAGACGGACGTCCGATATATATTTCACATACTTTTCTCCACGTACTTTTTCGGACGCTAGGACAGGAAAGACGTATTCCGGTGGGACACTTGTACGGACGCGGACACAAATACGAGAGAGAGACAGAGAAGGTGGAACCAAAGATAGGGGAGACGACGGAAATTTTCTCTCTTTATTAGTAGGTATAGATACTAGCAAAACATGCCCGTGCGTTGCAATGAAATATACAGTTTGTTGTATAATCACTTTGACAATTTGCAAGATCAGACACATCTGTTTTGATGTTCGACAACTTCAAGACCAATGGCCTGTACATCAAGTACCTGTAGCAAATCTACAGATCCTTCTCCCTCTCTTTGTTTTGCCTTTGCCTTCTGATAGAGGGGGCCACGAGGTGTTTTGCCGTGCGGCCAGATGTCCCTTGCATCCGCACTTGTCACAAAACACAAATCGCTTTCCTTTGAAGTTGTCCATGTTTCTATTGTCTTCGTCTCCCCATAGCCCTGTTGCAACATCGTGGCGGGGCCTCGTGCCGACTCCGCCGGAGACCCCCCCGCCCGCCGCCCTTTTTGTCGGGGCGGCCACCGGGCCGCCTCCACCCCCCCGCCCCTCCTCTCCCTCCCCGCAGGCCATGAAGACCCTTCCTCCCCGCCGCTCGGTGGCGTGGCCAGCCCGGCTAACCCTAGCACGGGTCCCTGCCGCCCGGGCGGCCGCCGCCTCCCTCCGCCCGCTGACCGGCGTCCGGTAGCGTGCGGGCGGGAAGCTGGGGTGCTCGATAGGGGAGGCCCCTGGATCCGCCACGCTGGGCCGCCGCTGGGTCGAGGCAACCGGGGCCATCTCCACTCCCCTCCCGGCTGGCGGCGTCGGTGCCCGCGTCGGTCAACACCGATGACGTCCTTCCTCACGCGGGATTTGGCGGCATGGAGGGCGGAGGACTTGCGGGGGCTGACTAGATGCCGCCCGGTTGCCCCTGCGGGCGGCGCGGTCGCCGTTGCCGGTAGTCGCACCGCAGCGTAAGCGTGGCTTGCGCCCGCGCCGCCGCCCTAGCCTTGGGGTCGGGAGACCTCGGCAAGGTCGGCGGCTGCGCCCGACACCCTTGTCGCGCCCCGACCAACATCCTCACCGCGCCCTCCTTGGCGGCGTTCCCGGCGTCGCGGACGGCTCGGCCGATCAGCATCGAAGACGCCCGGAAGACAGCGATGAGGTCCTCGGTGGCGTGCCACTCGGGCCGTCCCGGCGAGGATTCTTTCGTCGAGGGCGTGCTCGGCGTCTTCACCGCGGCGCGCGGGGCCGGTCGGCCGTCCCTGCGCGCCCTCGGCGTCCTCCCCGTCCACCATACGCCCCCGCCCGAGAGCTCGGTGTCCACCCTGTCGCCCGTTGCTACGCCTTTCCACCCTGCGGGCCATTCCATAGGGCGCTTGAAGCGCCGCCGGTGGGCGGACGACGACGACGACGCATCCGGCGATGAGCTTCCCCTATCCTACGGAGGTAGCCTCGCCCGCCAAAGATTGCGGTGCCGCCTCGGGAGACACGACTGCTATCCACTGTGGTTGCGTGCCATGGCGAGGTGGCTGGTGGGCGGCGTGGGCCTCGACGAAGACGGGGAATGCGAGGCGGACCTCGGGCATACGGGGTGAGCGGCATTCCGGCCGGCCAGCGGAGGGTCGTGTTTCTACCGGCAGCACCTCGGTTGCCGTGTAAATTATCCGCCCCAAACGCGGATGGGTGGCGCGACATCCTCCTCCGCCGGGGAGACATGCCCGACAGCTCCAACGGGCCTCGCCCCGACCGCCTCCCGGAAGATCCACGATGCGCCGCGACGGATGCTTCAACTGTTTGTCTTACTCGCACCGTGTGGCATCTTGTCGGCTACCGCGGCGTTAAGCTGCGTTGTCACGGCCTCCACCACCTTTCTAGCGTATAAAGCTCCCTCGGGCCCAGCGCGGTCCTCGGCGAGGGGGCCCGACCCGTCGCGGCAAGCTCTTGACAACGGTGCGCCCGTCATGCCGATTGGGGCCACACTTGGTGCTATGACAGCACCGGCAAGCCTAGGTTGCGGCGTTGGCGGCGTCGGAGTCGGCGGCCGGACATCAACTTGGTCGAGGTAGTGCCGGCTCGGTTCGTCGCCTCGTGTCTACCGAGCCGAGGCTCCATTAAACCGCCGGGCCCCGATCTTGGTGGTGTGGCGGGCTCGGACAAGGCTGTGCCAAGCATGAGCGTGGGCAAAGGGGCGAAGACCAGGGCGACGACAGCACGAAGTCAACGCCGACGCCACCGGCGGTGGCGGAGGCACCGCGGGCGTTCGGCCAAGGCCTGCGGCAGAGCCGACCAGCAGCGACCCTAGTCGACCCGTATCCGGTGGCGCCGTCGTATGGGCCGGCGGTTGGTCGTGACCGCGCAGGCGACCCGATGTTGCGCCGAGCTCACGGCCGCTACCGCGATGTAGCCGGGTCGCCCCGCGGTCACCACCGGTCGAGGAGGCCCCATAGATGGTTATCGGTAGCGGCACGCGGGATCCTCCCCAACATGGTTTGATGTCGCCCGCATCACCCGCACGCCCGCCTCACCCTCGGTGACCACTTTCGGGTGGGCCCCCGCCGGTTACACCAATGCGCTGGTGTTCGAAGCCGAACCGCGGGCGTTGAGATGATGGCGGTGGGCGATGCGGAGTGGCCACCCGGCTTTGGTCCGATGTAGGTGGAACCAAGCACGCCGCTTCCCGGAAGGTTAGCACGACGTCGTGTATCGAGGCGACCAGCGCTTTCCACCCAGCCTAGCGCCATCGCTGTTGTTGCCTCTTCCGGTGCATAAGTCATTTTGTCACCAACGTTGCCGCACCGCAGCAAGAGGATCGCTGCTCCGCCGCGCTCGCGTCTCGGTTTGCGAAACGAGGTGAGATATTGGCGATGCAGCGGTTGGGGTTGATCGATAGATGCAAGGAGCCCTCAGCAGCGGAAAAGGAAGCCTATGACAGCTACCTCGAGGATCCCAACCGCTCTCATAAGGAGGCGCTGCAACAGATCCTCACAGGAGAGCGGCCGAGGCGGTCGGCGCGCCACGCTAGCCGACGTGCCTGATCGTTGGTGGCAACTAGGTAGTTCGATTAGCGAGTAATAGCGTCTTGATCTCCTTCCGCTAGGGAGGGCTGAACTGATTGTATAACTTTGTTCCTCCTAGTGCGTCAATTGTGGCGCGTCGTTGTAAACTTCACTGTTTTTCTGCTTAATATAAAAGATATGCAAACCTTTTGCGTATTCGAGAAAAAAATATACGGTCACACAGCCTTGCGTTGACTAAAGTTCTGAAGGTTTCTTGTACTCATGTGTACTAGCATCTGTGAGCCCTTTTGCTCTGGTAGGTTGGGGGAGCCTGTCATGAACCCTTTTAACACTCCTGTAATTTATTCTATTTGCTTTCTCCTTAACTAAAAGGCAGAGCTCTTTTCATTCCGTTAATTTTTTTTACTCTAGCTAGCGTAGCAAATTGTGGCGCCTAGTTATTCATACGACACATATGTAGTAGATGCATTGCTCTCTACACCTGCACGCACACCACACCGGCCAGATGGCTGAGGGTATCGCGGAGTCGAGGTTAATTTCGCTAGAACCGGGAGAAGTGGCCCAGGTGGATTCCTCCTGTTGCCGGTGAGAAGCAATATGATGGAAGTTGGGAAAGAGCGGTCGGGCTGCTTCGCTATGGTTTGAGGAGGAATTGCTGAGTGTCGGATCTAGAGACCTTCGGAGAGGAGTTCGTGTCAAGGAGCGTGTGGGTGGGATGGGTGTCAGGCGATGGCGGCACGCGGGGAGAGGAAAAACTATTGTACCTATAGGATGCGGACCTGGCCACTCGGAGGATTTCGGTGGCCACCTAAATTTAAGGGTCCTAGGAGGAGCCTTATTCAGAGAAGTCATTTTAGAGGAGCCACAGATGAGACTATCGGGGAGGAGCCCTACCAAACACCCTCTTAGCTACAAAGGTTCAAGTATAAATTATGGTGGAAGTTACCATGTATAGTAGATGCATTGCTCTGCACGCACACCACACCGGCCAGTGCAGAAATTAGAATGAAAAATGCTGTGTCATAGGATAGGACGAGAGCAGTAGTACCGACAATGACGATGAGGAATACCGAATACCCGTATGATACGGCCTGTGCTTTGTCATACGATCGACACAGGGAACCGATTCCGGCCGGGATTTAAAGGAAGCAGAAGGATCACAGAATATAGCATCACTGAGAGTGAGGCTGCTCGGTCTTATCTGTTGCACGCGTACGGAATCTGCCCAACTTGCATGCACGCGGCTTTTCTCAGCAGATTGAGCTGCTACGGCTTTGTAAAATGACCCAGCTTGACCTTATCATATATTGATCGCAAAAAAAAAAAAAAAAAAAAAAAAAAAAAAAGACCTTATCATCTTGCCTTTTCATATCCAACCCGGCCTGCTGCAGAAATCATCTATCTAGCAGATAAAGATAGGAAGGTTAGAAAAATAAATAAAAATGTTGTGGTACAATTGTTATCTGCAACTACCACACAAAAGATTTTTCGAGACGATTGTTTGTTTGAGCCCTTTTACAATACTTGGAATTGTCTCCCATCGTCTCCATAAATGTTAATTATAATCATAAAGGGTATGTTGGTCATTTCACGTGCCTGTCACTACTCGGTCACCCCACCGCCGTGCCCCCTCCCCGATTGGCGCCCGACCCCGACGCCCCACGACTTCTCTCGCCCTCGCCCGTGCTGTAAAGGCACAGCTATGATTATAATCATAAAGCAATATAGGTATTTCTAGGGATGATGGTTTTAAACTTTTTCTAAAAACTTATTTTCAATGGAGGGTTTTTAAGGTCAACCACTCCTGAAAATAATTTCAACAGTGGTTGACTAAGTCAACTGCTTCTAAAAGCAATTTAAGAAATTGTAAATAAAGTATAAAAATCAAGAAAAAAAAAAAATTATTGTGCTTGAGGGTTGCTGCAACTTCTCCTACCATCACACCACATAGTCATTTTGTGACTAAGTATATGATGTTATTCTTTTGTATTAAGATGTATACAACTTTATATTAAAAAGTATTTTGGCTTCTAAACAATCTTAGATGAAAAAGTTTCGGTCTCATCGGTCACCTAAAATATTACAAAAATTGGAATATGAGGTGAATGCATCAAACATGGTAAGAAATTTAGAAAAATGCCAAAACCAACTCTCTGTTAGTGTTGCTTATTCACATCTCAAAAATAGATATTTTGGATTGTGATATTTGAGGAAATATTATATTTCATCAAAACACATTGACTTTCATTTAGTGGTAATTTTAGAATGGTTGCAACAACAACATTTTGTCATAACATTTTGGTGTACTAGTTTATGACATTTTGGTTTGGCGTTAGTTATGTTTTTTGTGATGCATTTTTCTATTTGTCACTATAACAACTATATGCTGTTATTACGACAATCTAGAGAAATATCATAAATCAATGTAAGTTCCTCTGTTGTCACAAGAAAAAAAGGCCAAAGAGACTAGATTTGTCATAATAGTGGCATGTCGTCACTACTACCCAAAATCTTTTGCAAGGCACGTAGGTTTTATTAAGCGTGACGATTTTTTAACATGGTAAATCGTGGCCGACCAAGCCAGCCGGCCGGGGGACAAAACCATCACGGTTAATACGTTAACCGTGGTGGTTTTTGTACAATAACCGCCATGGTTAATAGCCAGATTTGAAAACAACGAGCGCCGGTCACGGTGCCGAACTCAGATTTGAAAAACTAATATGGCGTGGCGTGTTTCTAGTGGTCACGAGCTTGGCCGACACACAATGGGCCACACAAATCGCTGTCACACCACTGCGGCTACAACGCATGAAAAGCTGCACCCACGCACCCATCGCATGGAGTTTACATCCGTCAAATACATGATCGATAATGTGGAGCTATGGACGATCTAATCAAGGCCAAGTGGATCCATCTCAACCGATCCATCCATTTGTGCTTCTCCCTGTGAGAGAAATCTCTTTTCTTCTCATGTATGAAGGCCGCCCGTGCTTTCTTCTCTCTCTCACGTATGAAGGCCCCCACTCTCTCACGCACGAAGGCCCCACGAGAGAGATGCTCGTTCTTCTCTACCTCCAACTCCCGCTCCTCTCCATCTTCAATCGGCTCCTCCACCGCTAACTCCGGGCGGCGCCCTCGAACTCTAGCGGGCCCCTCCTCCTCTACCTCCGGCCGGCCCCTCCACCTCCATCTTCGGCCGGCCCCTCCACCTCCAACTCCGGGCAAGCAGTGCCCTCCACCTCGTGGTAGTGCGCGAGCGGCGGCGCCGAGCGCATGGCCGTGCAACGGCACGGCATGGAGCGACCCTCCTCCACGGCGGCATGCACCACGGGCGCGGCATGGACAGATCATCCACCCCGATCAAGCGCGCCACCCCGGCCGACGGCGCTCTCAGCCCTGGTCCGCGGGGGTCGGCCCTCCATCCCGGCGCTCTCCGCTGGTCCGGGCGAGGTGGATCCGGCCAGCGGCGCTTTACAGCAGCGAGGTGGATCCCGGTGTGGTGGCGCTCTCCGGTGGGTCCGGGCGGCGCTGCTGCCGAAACCCTAGCCGCGGCGGGCCAATTTGGATCCGGATTCTTTCTTTTTATGTTTTTATGTTTTTTCAAATTAACCGTGGCGACCCACGGTTAATATTAACCGTGACAGTTTTGGGTGGTCAAAAAATCGCTGTGGTTTTCATTCATGGCGGTTACGAAAACCGCCATGGTAAATGAAAAACATCACGGTAAAAAAATTGTAGCAGTGCGTGGCAAGCAGGTCGGTCGCACACCTCCACCATGTTGATTGGCTGAGGCACGGTGACATCACATGCACGGTAGCATGGTTTTGCCCAGGCGCATGACGTTACCAAAGAGTAATTTAAAAATTATGAGGGATCAATTCTAATTTTGTTTCGCTAATGGTTTTACGGGCCGATAAGCCGGCCGATACTATAAGGTAGAAAACACTTGCACCATGGCTGATAAGTTCAAGCAAACAAAGCAAAATTGTCTCGGATTATTTATTTTTTACCATTTTTAATATTATATACTTATATAGCTACTATATGGAAAACTTTTTCAAAGGTGGCTAGATTGGGTTTGTGGATGCGGTTACTTAACCCACCTCTACTTGTGAATTCTAAAGGTAGATATCCAATCGTCCCTACAAATCGATTTCAAGAGATGGGCTGAAATCTAACTGCCTCTAGAAATCTTTTTACAGAAGCTGCAAATCGGGCTCAAAAAATAGCAAGAACTTTTGACCCTAGAAGAAATGTTCAGGACCGGGCATCATAGTTGTTGATTTTCATGTGAAATACTCGTCGGTGTGGCCATAGGAAATCGAGCTCACAATCACAATCCTCGAGCGTTCCTTTCTTAACTCTCCACCACAAAACCATTTGTGATCAACTGGCTCATGAAATCCTTTTCAATTCACTTCAACAAGTATTGCAATGCATATTTGACATCACATATAAATTCAAATTAAAAAGTTTAAACTGAAGAGTTTAGTAATACAATTTTGGTATAGGTCGTTTCTCCATTTGAGGTAATTTCAAAAATTCAAAAGATAAGAATTTTCCAAATTTGTGCATGTAAAATGGAATTTTGGACTCCATATACCATGCATGTTACATGAAAAGTCATCAATTACAAACTTGCATCAAGTTTTAGGTCAATTTCTTTTGTCCAGTGTCATTTGAAAAACTAAAAAAAATGAATTTCTAAATAGCTTCAAATGAAAATTAGTCAATTGCAAAGTTACAGATCTATATAGTACTACAACTTTTGTTTAGGTAGTTTTGTCGCACGAAGGTTAGTGGAGAACTTAAAAAATTGAACATCAAATTATGAAAACTCACAAAATTTCTGGGAGAAATAATTTCAAATGAAAAGTTGCTACTGCTCCCTCCGTCCCATGATATAAGGCGATTCATTTCCCATGATATAAGGCGTGTGCTCTCTCTAGAGGCACATATATCGATACAATAGTATTAGTGTTGAGATAGAGAATTAAATGTATTTCTTGGTCTTTGAACCGGAGGCAGTTACGCCTTATATCCTGGCACGGAGGGAGTACTTTGATATAAAGTTTATCTTCATCCGACTTAATTTGAAAATGTTATGAATTTTACTGGGTTGCAGCTATTTTTAGAGGTGGACTAAATTGCCAATCGTACCTAGAAGATTCATTCCTTAATACTGATGTAATTTCCAGCTGCCTCCAGAATGCCTATATTTCTCCATTTCTAAAAGCACAGCTGAAAATTCGTTTTGTCTCTATCTGAAAAATGGATTCTATAGGCAAGGCAGCTTATACCTCCCTTCGTTCCAAAATAAATGCTCATCTCGCACTTCGAGAAGTCAACCAATTTAAAATTTAACTAAATTTATAAAAAAAAAATACTATTAACATTTACATCTCTTGATAGATTTATTTTGAAAATATATGATATAATTAATCTAATGATATGTTTTTGGTATCATAAACATTATTAATACTTGTGTATATACTTAGTCAAACTTGAAATTGTTTGGCTCCTCAAAATGCGTGATGAGGGCTGATTTTGGGACGGAGGAAGCATATCATTTCTAGGGGCGGTTCTTAATAGAACTACCCTGACTAAAAATAAAGGTGTTTCTAAAAATCATTTTTACTAGTCCATTTCATTCGAAGTCATGGAATGGTTATTCAAAAATCATTTCATATCGGCTGAGGTAATTCAAAAATCATCTCATTGAAAAGCTGGGAAGGGTAGCGTTACACATGTACATTTCAATCGAAGTTATGGAATAGATAACCATTCCTCACCCCTTTTAGCCCAACAATACGAAACTTCCCTCATATATTCTTCTTGGGAACTATATATTTGCCTATTTGGCATAAGGATTCGGCCCGCACCGGTAAAAATCCTAGCCGTCCCTCCTTTGCTATCAGACGGTCAAAATAAGTACCTCGATCATACTTGTGAGCACACTATAGCTCGATTAATTGCATGCATGTAAGCCGTAATTTTATATCTATCTATCCTACTAATGCACCAACTTCTGCGTGTTCAAAACCATTCAAATGAATCGTTCAGATTGTTTCTCAACCTTCTCTCTCGTTACTCGGACATGATTTAACGGTCAGGATCAAAAGTATTGGACACCTCGCTCCACCCGCCTGAGCCGCGCACCGCGCGAAATCTCTGCAAATCACCGGCACTTTCCTATTACCGCTCGCACACTTTCCTATTACCATGCATCACGCGACGCTGCGCTCGATCTCGAAATATGGAGAGTCGGAGACGGAGAAAGTAACTGCCCTGGCGGAAGATTGGCCTCCCAATCGGCGCTGCGGCCTTCGGCAGAGCGCTCGGCGAATTGACGCTCCGTGACACGGTGCGGCCTGTGCTGGTGCTCCGTGACACGGTGCGGCCTGTGCTGGTGCCGTTCCTCTTATCGACCTGGCGACGCACCGTCACCCGATGCGGGCGTCGTTTGGTTCCTCTTCTCACGCGACGATGCCGCACACGACTTCCAGCTGCTGGACGTGTAGACGGCGGTCTAGATCGAATGGATGAAGGAGGCCGGCGGGTCGATCGTTCTGATGCCCGTCCATCTACGCCCTTCGTCACTTCGTCAGACAAGGTATGTATGAAGCAGCAACAATTTTAAAACTATTTGAATGCTATAGTTTGCCAAAGCTTTTAAATTATTGAAGGATATGGACGAGATCCCACCTTCGTCGTCGTCCATTCCTTGAGGCTCCTCTAAATCGAGGGCGCACAGGGGCCGCGGCGGCGGCACATCTGGGGCTTCGAGCAGCGACGCCCGCGTGGACGCCCGCCATCCGCCCTCGCGTGATGGCTCAGGTGGCCATGGCAGCCAGGATTCCTCCCAATACCTGCACAGACGACATCTCTCGGTGGTGGCATGGCAAGCACGGTGTGAACGGCGCCTCATGGTGGTGGTGCAGCAATACCTTCCTTTTCTCGCGAGATTTCGTATGTCCCTATATGATCTATACATCTTGCCTGATTTTTAATTCCATGGATTTTCTTAATTATTATTGTTTCTTTTCAGATGTACAATAAGGTTAACCAGCGGCAGCCACTCAATCTAGGAACATATGTGCTGGATTCAGTCGGATTTAAGAGCAGTATTTATGTATATTTGTTCAGTCATTCAGTCAGTCATATACAAAAATAACATTGCAGTACATTATCTCTGTTCCGAGGTGGTTCAGTCGTTCAGATATTAATTGTTCCTTGGGAATATTGGTTAGCTTCAAGATTATTGGCATTTTGGATCTCAAAACAGAAAGATAATAATATGTTGATAAGGCACCGAATGGGCTGAGTCTGCAAATACATTATCTCTGTTCCGAGGTGGTTCAGTTACAGGGTGTAGAAGCAAATCTGAAACACACAAACAAGAAGATGAGAGAATAGGCAGGGGACTGCAAGGTGTCTCTGCTCTCTTCTTGCCGACATGACCAAAGGTGAGTGTGGGAAATATGGAATGGTGTCTACAGGTTTTTATCATCTCTGAAGTATATTTTCTCATGTAAGTTGTGTATGAGGTTTTCATCGTCTTTGAAGTATATTTTCTCAGAGTGGAAGGTTGCGAGGTTTCAATGCCCTTCTTACAAGGTCAGTGTATTATTATCGGCCACCTGTTTACAGTTTCTTCTAGCTGTAGTTCTTGAGAAGCCTAGATTGTTACATATGTGTCCTTTAAGTTTCGTACAATGGTCTGGTTATTCACATATTCAGTTTGTAAGTTGAATTCACCAATCAGTCCACCATTGTGTCTTCAGAGAAAGACATCCCTGCACACATACATGATGAATAGAATTTGTCTTAATTAGTGGCTCCCAGCCAAACTCAAATTTTATAACTGCACACTACTTTAAAACCACTAAATGTGAACTAACTTGTGGAGCTTGGTTTTTTTTTTTTTTTTTTTTTGAACTTTTGTGGAGCTTGGTTTTGACAGGGCATCTGTAATTCAAGCGCCCCAACCGTTCAATGGGAAATGAGGAGCAAGCTGTTGCATTCTTGATTGGTGGCTAGACTCCTGAGAGCAGCAGTTTCTAGCATTCTGTTTGCTGAACCCTTTCCTGGGTTGAATATTGATATGAAAGTGCTCAAAGGACTTTTAGAGATGTTTCATGTTTTCTCTTGTTTCCGAGAACAAACACTTGTTTTCTGTACCTTATACATAATACTGATAGACACCTGAATGCAGGCAAAACTGTGAAGATTTATCCTCTTATTAAACTGGAGGTTTGGGACCTTTAAATGTGAAACATCTAGCAAAAAAAAGGAAGAAGATGAACCACGTCTACTTTGCCCATCAATTTTTGAATGATAACCATAGAATGTACAGTTATGCTGTTATACTTTTCGGTTTTACCATGCAATCACTAGGCCACGTGGTTCTCCACGGCCCCCTTTATATCCCTTTATTTTTATCTCTTGGTTCATGTCAAGTGATTTTGAAGTTTATTTTTCCTGACATTCTTTGGGTACCAATAGTTCATGGAATGCATTGTTGTATTAGCAGAACACTGGATTTGTGCTCACTTTTATGCTATGGATAATCGCATTGACAAAGTATAATTACTGAAATTCTTTGTATCTGATAGAATTAATTTTAGACTTAACGTAAGCCGTTGCGTTAGCACGGACATTATACTAGTATATGTAAACCCATCAAAAATTGGGTTCGAGGGCGAGTGATTTGGATGGATGCACTACTGGAAACTCACATTCTTCTGTGCGCATGAAAATGCACAGAAAAATACGAATCCCGTCGAGAAAAATATTTTTTACGGCGTGTACCGTCAGAAAAAAAAATACATACGTTGGCAGAAAAAAAATTTTTTCTGACGGTAGTGCACACACAGAAATATTGAGTTGGTCAGATTAAAAATAATTTTTGTGTGCGTGAATCCACACAGGAAAATAACAAAGCCCGCTCAGAGCCATATGGCGCCAGCACCCTTGAGCATGGGCACGAGCTTGCCGGCGAGGTGCAATGACATGATCTTGTCGGTGGAGCCGACGAGCTTGCCGCCGATGAAGACGGCGGGACAGGCGGTCGCGCGTCCGAGGCGGCGAGCGAGCTCCCGCTCCATCTCGCGGCCGTGCGTGTCCTTGTCGAGCTCGTGCACCGCTGTGCACACGCCGAGCTCGTAGAAGAGGCTCGACACCGTGTGGCACATCGGGCACTGGCTCGTCGTGAAGGTCACCACCGCCTTCTCGGTCGACAGTCTCGAAACCCTCTCTGCCATGGCCTTCTTCTTGACTAGCTTCTTGGCCGAGCTGCCTTGAGAACACTGAGCTCTACTAGCTAGTGTGTGTGGTTGTGTATGTGCTGAAGTGTTTGTGCGTGGTTGTGTGCTTTGCGAGTGCAGGCTGTGAGGCGCTTTTATAGCGTGCATCCGAATCCTATAGAGGAAGTGGAAAATAGTGGATGCTTGTATGAGATAGAGAGGGGGCAGAGATTCTATGGGCAACATCAAAGGGCAAGAATCTAGTTGTAAGGAAAATAAATCATATCCTATGGGCCATTAACTTTGATTTTGATGTTGGATGAACAACATGACTAATTGTACTAATTAATAACGATGCTTGCAAGTATATAAGGTAGTCCAATTTTTTATGTACTTAACTAATTTGACCTTCCTTGGTGACATCAAAATTTTCCTTGCTACATACTCCCTCCGTCCCGAAATAGATGTCTTTTACGGGATGTGTGCCAATCAAAATTTCTCAACTTTGACTAGGTTTTATAGATAATGCGTGGAACATTTATATCTCTAAACAAGTTTATTATGAAAGTATATTCAACGATCAATCTAATGATATTAATTATATATTTTGAATATTGATATTATTTAATATATAAGTGGTCAAAGTTAAAAAAAAATGACTTCATTCTCGGGGAATATGTATACATTTAAACCAAAAGTCAAAATAGTGGAAAACTAATTTAAACTAAAGCACAACAAGAACAGAAGATCAAGTGAAAATGATATCCACCATGGAGTGAAGTATGAATTCGATCGTACGTACTCGCACGTAGCGATGAGACACATGTACAACAACCGGAATATGTATACAACTTCGCCGTCACAGCCCCATGATCAATAAATGTATACAACCGGTCGTTGCACGTACAAGAAAAGAATCAATAAATGTATGGGATTCCACAAAAAGATAGTTTTTATGCATAAAAGAAAACGCAATATAAAAATCAAAACAAAAGTGATTCCACTGTGAGCCCTACCTACCATGCATATGCAGAGAGGAATTGTACTAGCTCTCGTTTGCATTGTGGCGCCTAACAAGCCACACCTTTAGCTGCATTGCTCTGATCTTCATGTAGAACATCGGCCTGTTGGTGTTTGGGAATCTAGAAAGAAAGAGATATAAAGGCATTGATGCAAATGAAAAGATAAAGAATAAAATAGTCACCAATGCAAGTAGCTAGCCGGAGGCATCTCTCTCGTCACTGTTACCTCACCGGCCAGGCCACAGAGTGGATTTGTGTGATGCCGCGATCCGAAACCGATTGCATGCAATCTATAATACACTATAATATATATCCCAATATCCCATGCATGGGACCTTTATATCCGACGATCTATCTGTCACTGCTAGATAGATCCAAGTTGTACCATAGTTGCAGACATGCAGATCAACTATTTTATAGAGTTTCAAAGCTAAGGCAGCATACCTCATCACTTTGCTTTCAACCAGTTGATTGATTAATAAACAAGTGGTCCAAATCCATTCTCAGCGATAGTAAAAGTACGTACGTAGTCCTTTTTTTTTTCCCCCAAATGGCACCATCGTTATTACATTCTTTTTGCTCAATATTCATAAAATCACACGCACATTTATTTGACAAAGATTCTTTTTATTTTTAAATTGTGACTTGTCAAAATGAGTTATACAATTCGAGGATAACTTTTCATGGTATATAAGGTAGTATGTAAATTGTACATTTGTAGATAGTAGTATTATCCTTTATTTTTTATTCTAGACTTTTCTTAATTTGTTTTACTTCACCTTGATATGCATGATCAATGTTTTTTATATTAACATAAATGCACATGAGATGACACCATATCAAATTAGTCGGTCCCTCTGGTCATAATGGAAAGTTCCGTTGATCTTAGCAAAAAGGTGCGTGCATTGGTATTAAGATAATTTGGAGATATGTATCTCCATAATACAACACATGATGGTTTTGAACCTGAAGTTCAGTGAGAAGGTGATGGACCTTTTATCCATTAGCATTACATTAATACCAAAAACAGATTTCATCTTTCAATGCTAGTGACTAATAATGAGATATGCAAAGTGGTTGGAAGTACTACCCAGCACATTTCAACCAACAAGAGAGGCTTAAATCAGAGTATCAGTTGAGGCATTTTGTTGTTGATGCTTCCAACAGGGAAGAGCTGAAAAATATTGCAACCATTGCTGAACCATAAGGACAGATGTACGTAGCTACAAATGTAATGTTGTGAATATCTCGCCACCCTGTATTTGGCTTCAAGCTCCACCACTGGACTACATCTAATCTAAATTAACCGAAATATTCTATTATGAAACAATACCATAAAGTACCCTCCATTGATAATTATTAAATGGAAGCCACCTTCTCAATAGAATTGTGGCAAAACACTGAAAAGGGTCAGTACACGTACGCATACTCACCATATGTAGCAAGATAGAAAGAGGAGGAAACATAAGAAAGGATGAAGCTAGAAGACGAAATCTGAAGCTAGGCCACCATTTCGTCTTCTCGCTCACTACTATACTAGCTAGCTCCCTACTTACAAGCTGGCATGCGGAAGCTAGTTTTTGCCTTAGTTATTCCTGTCAACTCATCAGAAGAACAGGACGGGAAAAACCTGCCCTTAATTCGACCATGCATGCATGGTCTGTTTATTTTAATTCTCACGCATGGCAACGCATGCATGCATGCACACATAGTACGTACGTGATGCCCTGATGGTGTGGTCTAAACCCAGAGCGCGCCGGCGCTCTTGAGCATGGGCACGAGCTCGCCGGCGAGGTGGAGCGACATGACGCTGTTGGTGCCGCCGACGAGCTTGCCGCCGATGAAGACGGCGGGCACGGCAGGGCCCCTGCCGCCGAGCATCTTGAGGAGGGCGCGCTCCATGTCCTTGCCCCTGGGGTCCCTGTCCAGCTCGTGAACCAGCGCGTTCACGCTCAGGTCCGCCATCAGCTGCGTCATCGTGTGGCACATGCAGCAGCTGCTCAGCGTGAACACCACCACCGCACGCTCCGACGCCAGCTGCATCACACGCTCCATTATATTGATTTTTGATCTTCTCTCTCTCTCTCTCTCTCTCTAGAGTCAATAAGATGCTAGGTGTCGTGGAGATCGATCGATGAGTAGTGAGTATGGACGAGGACTACTGACGGTTCGGTAGCAAAGGTCTGGCTGCCTTTTTATAGAGTTTTGCAGCCTGCTAGGTTTCCGGTAAGAGGGTCCGGATTTACTATCACTCTAGCTAGCTAGCTAGTGCTGCATGGAATTCATCAATTTTTTCGAACAAAGAGCTTGCTGATCTCGGAGCTTCTGGATCGGAAAAACAAAATGTTCCAAGGAATCAATAGGAGTCTAGGACCATATACATAACACTATATACTAAAGTAATCAGTTCAAGGTACCGTATTTGAAGATTTGAATCCAAAATGCTTTGTGGTTTGCTCATATTGCTTTGTTGAGAAGGATGGTATGGATGCATGGGACCGATCTAGATGTTTGGATAATGCATTAGCCGTCTTTTCAGTGGGGCCAAGGAATATATCTTTCGAATTGTGTGTTGCATTGACCATTTGACCAAGCTACTGAGAATCTCACAACCCTACACTTTTTTCCCCTTCTCTTAGATCTGATTTCATTATTCAAATATGTTCTGCAAATTAAACTATTTGAATTGATCAATTTCATGTCTTAAAAAAATTGTTCTGGACAGAGTAGGGGTTGCCTTCGCAAGGTACCATGCCATGCAACATAATCCAAGGGCATTCAATGGGTTAGGATATAGGTTAGTTCACCAAGCCTATACCCCAACCCTAGAGTTATTGTGGCTAATAGTGGCCTCCAAATATTCCAAATAAATCTTAAAGACTCATTGATGTGTGTGTGTGTATGGGGAAGCGTAGAAACTTTAGTCGCACTTTGCTAGTTGAAATGGAGGATATTCATCTGTGTAAATGGGGAAGTGCAGAAACTTTAGTCCCACTTCTCTAGTTGAAAAGGAGGATGTCATGCTTAAATATGGAAGCACTCTTCACTTCATCAAGTCTAGCGTGGGAAGAGAAGGGATCTCCATATGTGCTCATTCGCCGTGCCAAGCTCAGGTCAGGGGCGAAGGGCACAGACATGTGGCACTTCCATGAATGATCTACCAAAATTTGACTCGTGATCTTGTGGGACTACAACCTCCTTTTGAAGTTGTAGTTTTTGGTTACCTTTATGTTTGCAAATTGGAAACCTTGTTGGTTTATCATGATCACAACAACACAAAAGGTCATTCAAGACATCCCTATACAAATAACCTATCCGCCACCACCTGAAACATGTCTATTTGAGTTATGGTTTTGCCTTTTTCCTGCTACTGTGCCACCATTGTAGCCTCTCCATCCAGAGTGCCTGCATGCACGGCGAGGCGTCGAGAGAGCAGATCCCTGAAACTGCTCGTCATTATGATCCTACATTGGGAGGTTTTTTTTGGAACTTCTAGCGATCACCCGGACGGCTCGTCTTTCATCTAGGTCAAACGGTGCCATGTACCATCATCTCTGCTGCCAAAGAGGCACATTAGTGAGGCAGAGTGACCATGTTGACAATTATAGTTTCTTAACTTTTTAAAAAGAGAAATTGTTTTGTTAAATGTGTAATAAGAAGATTACGATTAAAGAATGAACTTCAGTGTGTTGAATGTTGCTCTTACAAATGATTTTCCAATTCTGGAATGTGTCACTACTAGAATATAGTTTCGGCTCATGCCAAAAACCTAACTACAAGTCTACAACTAAACCCTGTTTATGCTACTTTTACTCTTTTTATGACTACACTATCTGAAATAACTGTACAAGTCCTCATAAAAAAAATGAACACATGAAGTTTAATCAAATAAATATAGGCTACAGGAATATGAATTTTGTCAACTCCAGATGTGCCTACCTAGCTTGTTCTAGCTACAGCAATGGAATAGACTGAAAGCAAAGCACAACGAACATTCTTCAGAGATAGATAGATATGGCAGGGACTAGTGTGTCTCACTTTTTGTCTTCACAAATAAAATCGATCAAGAGAATCATCCAATTGGTTGAGAAAGAAAACAATATATATTATTAATTAAAAATTGGAGGAAATAAAGGGAGGGTAGAAAAAGAATATATTGATGATGATATGATTTGTCCGTGTCGTCGTTATTAGCTTGCTATTGCTGCAGCGATGCAGATGCCACCTGTGTGCCCTGTGCAAATCACATGCGGCAATCGGATAGATCAAGTTGATCAATCGATCTTCAGAAGATAAATCCTCCTTGTCGAAAAAAGGAAGAAGATAAATCCAAATGAAAATGGAAATTATCATCACTTTTTTTTTTCTCCTCTCACTACAGAAAACTCAGGCTTTGCCGAGGGCAAAATAGCTTTGCCGAAAGTGCCAAATATCGGGCACTCGCAAAGTCTCTGTTTGGCGGAGTGTCGCTCTCGGCGAAGATAAACACTCGGCATTCCTGGCTTTGCGAGAGCCAAGCCGTCGGCAAAATACGACGCCGGCAAGGAGCCAACTTTGCCGAGTGTCGACTACACCGCAAAGAGGCCACGCTCGGAGAAGAGTCGCTGGCTGTAACGCCGTCCTCGCCGTATCCTTTGCCGGCGCCCGTGTTGTTTGACTGCATGCCGGTGGCGCTCGGCAAGAGGCTCTTTGCCGAGTGCCAAACCTCAGTTTTTTTTCTGTAGCTTTGCTATAGTATTTACTCCTCCGTATCAAATTTCAAAAAAAAATTCGTATTTTTTACTATATTTCTTTAATTTATCTCTTTTATTTGAATTTCTTTTCATAACTCAAATTTGAACTGCAAGTCATTCGGATAATGGAACTAAATGAATAGAAAATCGATATTCTTGTTTGTGAGTCTAACATGAGGCCTCATCCAGAGATACGCTCGAAAATCGAACATCTTGTGCGCGAAACATGTCCATTCACTTGCGGGTGAATCGTTTTAAAATTCTATAAAAAGCAAACAAAGTCAAAAAAAATCATGAAATTTGTCGAGTTGGCGTGATATCGCATGTGTAGGCTGTGACAAAAATTTTGAGAAGGTTTAGGTGCAAGGTGGCATCCTGGATGGCACCAACCAAGACATCTCCAACATGTGAATGCCATCTTGGACTAAACCTTCTTAAATTTTTATCACAGCCTACACATGTATATATCATGACAACTCGACAAATTTCATGATTTTTTTACTTTTTATTTGCTTTTATAGAATTTTTAAAACGATTCACCCAAGTAAGTGAATCAACATGTTTTTGGCACAAGATGTTCAAATTTTTGAGCATGTCTCTAGATGAGGCCTCACGTTAGACTCACAAGCAAGAATATCAATTTTCCATTCATTTAGTTCCATTACTCAATGACTTGCAGTTCAAATTTGAGTTATGAAAAGAAATTCAAATAAAAGAAGTAAATTAAAGAAATATAGTAAAAAGTGCGAAAATTTTTTGAAATTTGGATATGGAGGAGTAAATATTGTTGCAAAGCTACAAAAAAAAACTAAAGTCAAAATCAAAGAAAATGTAAATGTGCCAAACCCGGGCAAAAAAGCCACTTTGCCGGTGCCACCGGTAGGCACTCGGCAAAGAGGATGCCACCACGGCCCCGTTGACCCATGCAAAGGAGACAAAAAATCCTTTGCGAGTGCGGATCTGGCGGCACTCGGCAAAGGTTCCGTCTTTGCCGAGTGCGCCGATCGGCACTTCCAAGAAAGATTTTAAAAAATAGAAAGAAAAAAAAAAACTCTAATCCCACACTCACACACTCACTCACACACACACACTACCACCGCACTCCGGGAATGCCTCGCCGCTCACCACGCCCGTCGGGCCGCCCGCTGTCCGTCCGTCTCCCTCCGTGTTCCCCACGCCGTCGGGCCGCCCCACCACCACCGTCCCTCCCCCCACCACCCCCACCCAGCCCCGCCATAACCCGCCCGCCACCACCCACACCATAGCGCGCCCTGGGCCGCCCCCGCTCCCTCCCCACGCCGTCCCCACCCACACGCTGTGCCGTCGGGCCACCCGACCCGACCGGACCCCACTGCGGGAGGGGAGGAGGAAGAGGGAGTAGGGGAAGGAGGGGAGGGAAGGAGGGGGAAGGGGAGGAGGAAAGGAGGAGGGAAGGAGGAGGAAGGAGGAAGAGGGAAGGAGGAAGAGGAGGAGGGCGCGCTGTCCTCACGCGAAAGTGATAAGCCACCACACCCGTTCGTCGACGCCACCCAAGATTCCCGACGCGTTGCCACGGTCCCCGACGCCGCCGAAGCTGCCACCCTAGCCCCGGTCGCCGCCTCCCGCCACAACCTGGCACGGCACCAACCCCGGGCGATGGTGAGTAGTAGTGCTACTAATATATGTAATGGTAGTATTAGTAGTAATATATGAATGTGACGATATGTGGATTTGAATGTATATGTATATGTGGTTGTTGGCCTTTGTGCCATACGTTTTATTGCAGGTTTAGAAACCTCACCGTGCAGGGGAGGTGCTGCCGAAATTTTGAACTAAGCCCTATTTTTTTGTAGAGAAGAGTCCGCCGAAGCTGAGCCGGAGTACCTCGGCGACCTCGATCGTCTTCCCGGTGTTGTTGCGGTACGCACTGCCTTTGCGTCGCCTCGTCATTACCTTCGACTTCGCCCGCTGCCGTAGCCTAACTCCACCGCCACCCTAGGTATAAATAACCCCTCTTTTGGTCGCATGGTCGTAGATCGCGTGACCGAGTTAGGCGTCTCCCGTTCGAAAGAGATACGGCTGGAGGTATGCATTTCTTTGCATATCTAGGACCGTATCTGTTTCGGATTGTCCACATTTTTTGGACAGCCTGCGGATGCGTAGATGGGTTAGTTTCCATGTTTTGTTCTGGTCCGAGATAGAGTTTTGGCATCACCCCCTGGTTGTTCTCCGGATACACACTCTCCCTTGCATGATGTGTATTAGGAGAACGGCGAGAGGTGTTTATAAAAATTTGTCTCGATCGGATCGAGCATGAAGCCCGACCCATCTACGCATCCGCGGTAAGGATTAGAACCTATCCACACCTATTAGACAGTAGGAACACCATGTAGATGGAATTCATGGTTGCTAAAGGATGGAGGACCGTCAGTGGATCTACACGGGCCGGAGAAGTAAGCGTGATTTCAGTGATGAATGAATGGACAAGACCAATGCTTTCTTGGAATTTGCATGGGGCAATGCTAGTGGATTTTTGCTACTTTGGTGTCCCTACAAAAAATGTGACAACAGTCGGAGAGTTTGCAAGGAGGTTATGGGTAAACATCTTCTCGATAATGGATTTACTAAGGAGTATACTGTGTGGGTCTACCATGGTGAAGGACAACGTATGAGAGAGGAGGTGGTGAGACCATGCCTCAAGGCTTGTGATGGTGATGCCGGTGTTGTACACATGTTAGATGATACTCACCAAGCACTTTTCAATGACACCCATGAGAAGGAGGCGATGGAGAAGGAGGCAAAGTTGTTCTACGAAATGATGGACTCGGCGAAGAAACCCCTTCACGATCACACCACGGTTTCACAACTGGACGACATTGGTCACTTACTAAGGTTGAAGTCCAAGTTAAACATGAGTCGAGCAGGCTTCGATAAGTTGTTGACCGTGGTTGGCACCCTGCTTCTAAAGGGCCACTGCCTGCCAACAGGAATGTACGAGTCACAAAAACTCTTCCGTGCACTTAAGAGGTCGTATGAGCAGATACATGCTTGCCCGAATGGGTGTGTCCTATTTAGGAAAGAACACATGGATGCAAAGTACTGTCCAAAGTGTAAATCCTCTAGGTACGAAGAGGTACCAACTGGAGATGGTCAGTTGAAGCAGCTTGACATTGCCCAAAAAATCCTATGGTACCTTCCGTTCGTACCGAGGATCCAACGGCTATACATGACTGAGGAATCCGTGAAACAGATGACATGGCACAAAAAGGGCAAATGATAGAGTCCTGACAAGACGGTACATCCATCAGATGCTGAAGCATGGTAGATGAGGCTCGTAATGTACATGTTGCGCTGGCAACAGATGGGTTCAATCCTTATGGAATGAGTACTGCCGCATACACATGTTGGCCCGTGTTCGTTATCCCCCTGAATCTCCCCCTCCCCCCTGTGTCGCCTTTCAATGGGACACCATATTCTTGTCGTTGATAATTCCTGGACACCCGGGAAGTAACATAGGTATGTTCATAGAGCCTGTGATCGATGAATTGATCCGTGCTTGGGAGGAAGGCGTATGGACATATGACCGAGCTACAAAGACAACCTTCAAAATGTACGTTTGGTACCAGTACTCAATGCATGACTTCCTGGCGTATGGGATGTTCTGTGCCTGGTGTGTTCACGGAAAGTTCCCATGCCCAATATGCAAGGAACGTGTGAGGTTCATCTAGTTGCAGAAGGGTGGCAAGTATTCGTCGTTCGACAAACATCGTCAATTTCTCCCTCTTGACCATCCATTCAGAAAAGACAAGAAAAACTTTACAAAAGGTGTTGCAGTGACAGAACCTCCACCACAGATGATGACTGGTGCCGAGCTTCATGCTTTCAGATAGATGCTCTTGTGGCCAATGAACAAGGTGGTTTTATGGGATATGGTGAGCAGCATATGTGGACTCATAAGTCGGGATTGGAGGGGCTCCCCTGTCATGATGACCTTCTTGTGCCACATTACATTGACATGATGCACACTGAGAAGAATATCGCTGAGGCACTTTTTGCAACACTCATGGAAACTGAAAAGTCTAAAGACAAACCTAAGGCTAGAGTGGACCTGACAACGTTATGCGATAGACTAAAGCTAGAGATGAAGCCTCCCGAAGGCCGCAAGAAATGGAGAAGGCCCAAGGCTGATTTCGTCTTGTCCATCGAACAAAGGAGGTAAGTACTTTAATGGATCAAGACACTAATGTTTCCAGATGGGTATGCACATAATCTGAAGAGGGGAGTCAATGTAACTACTCTACGAGTCAACAGGATGAAGAGTCATGAATACCACATATGGATTGAGCGGCTTCTTCCCATGATGGTTCGAGGCTTTGTTCCTGAGAATCTATGGCTAGTGCTGGCAGAGTTGATCTATTTCTTTCGCCAGCTATGTGCGAAGGAGTTATCTCCTACCATCTGCAAAGACTTGGAAAAAGCAGCACCTGTGTTACTCTGTAAGTTGGAGAAGATCGTTCCACCCGGATTCTTCTTGCCAATGCAGCATATGATTTTGCACCTCCCGTATGAGGCACGTATGGGGCGTTGAGTAACCGTTGGTGCCATCCAATCGAGAGAACTCTAAAGAATGTATGCAAAAAAAAATGTAGAAATAAAGTCAAAATTGAGCCTTCAGTTGCTGAGGCATACATTGTGGGTGTCAAACTTCACAGGAAAATACTATAATGAGAACCTTCCTAGCGTGCATGATCAACCCCCTCGTTACAATGCTGTCGAAGATCAATCGAAGCTCAGCCTTTTGCAAGGCCAATTCGGAAGCGCTAGTGTGTCTACCACTAAGCAGCTGAACAATGAAGAGTGGCGCAGTATCATGCTATATGTGCTGACCAACTCACCCGACGTGGATCCATACAAAGGGTAAAGTTCTCAATGAACTTGTTTCAATATGTCGTCGCTATTCAACATCCGACCTCTTAGTTTCTCGTTGGTACAGGGAATCCATTCGTCAATCTTGGCCTCAATCGAGGGATCCAGAAATGCACCCAATTGATACCCTTCTTTCACAAGTTGCGGGGCCAGGGATTCCCGATTTCATTTCGTGGTTCAAAAAAGAAGGTAATGTCCAATTTAGCTTGTCCATTTGAAGTTGGTCGTGCGTTTCAATATTATAACGCTCTATCCTCCTTGAACTTGCAGGCCCAAACCAATCCCTCTATCTGTGCCGAGTTGAGACATGTTGCGAACGGCTGTGACTTAAGGATTAGGTCGTTTACCGGTTATGATGTGAGCGGATATCGTTTCCACATGACAAGCGAGTCGACCCAATCGAAAAACCACAAACGGTGGCGTGCTTACAGCCCGACAGCGATGGGAACGAATATCATGGAAGAGTCCAAGAAATATACGAACTATCATTTTATGGCGCCCACATCTTAAACATGTGATATTCAAATGCCATTAGTTCGATCCTCGATTGTACTTTCGATGGACCTCAAAAATTGGGCTAGTCAAAAGTTCGACCGGATTCGTGTATCCACGAGCCGATGTCTACATTGTGGCTCAACAGGCCGTGCAGGTTTATTACATGTCATACGCCTGCCAAAGCAAAGAAGAGCTTAAGGGTTGGGAGGTTATGGAGAAGGTAGCGCCACATGGTAAACTACATCCCCAAACGATGAAGATTATAACTTGATCAACCCAAACATATATGATGGAGAATTCTATCGGGAAGAGGGGCTACCAGGGAGGTTTGTGATAGACCTAACTACAACTATAGGAATGGAAGTAGACAATGAAATGGTTGATGACGGCGGCGATGGCGATGAGGTGGAAAATTTGAAGGACTTAGAAATGCATGAACGATGTTTTAGGCAATGACAATGAAGACAACATTCCTCCTTCCGGATTGTCTTCGTTATTTGGACAATATTGATAGTGATGACGAGACCTATGTTCCAGCTAATCCCAACCATGATCCAGATTATTTCTAAAACATGTAATACTATGTTCTTTTGTAATTAAGTTTTGTTTATTTCTGTTTGTCAAGGAGGAAAACAAAAATAAAATAAAAATGATAATTTTAGGGCCTTTGCCGAGTGCAATTGCCATGGCACTCGGCAAAGCTGGCAAAAGTTCCTAGCTTTGCCGAGTGCGGGGCTTTGCCGAGTGCCGGGGCAACGGGCACTCGGCAAAGATTAAAAAAAAAATCTTTGCCGAGTGCCACATCGGAGGACACTCGGCAAAGAATTTACAAAAAAAAAAGAAAAATCTTTGCCGAGTGCCGCGGGTGGCACTCGGCAAAGAATTTAGATAAAAAAAAAGAAAAATCTTTGCTGAGTGTCGGCACTCTGCAAAAGACAAATCAATTATGACGACGTTAACGGCCACTTTTTTTTGCCGAGGGTTGCCGAGTGTCTGCGAAAAAAGGCACCTCGGCAAAGAAATTCCGCCCGTCGGCCGATTTCAGGGAGTTCTTTTCGAGTGCCACACTCGGCAAAGGCTTTGCCGAGTGCAAAGGCCTTTTCCGAGTGCCACGGGCACCTCGCAAAAGAAACTGTTTCTGTAGTGTCTTCTATACTTGAACATCATAATACCGTGCACACTATGTTTTTGTCACTGTTAAGATAGCCCCGTTTGGTAGGGTTCTTCTCGACCGGCTCACGGCCATCACGGAGTATCTCTACCAAACGGTTTAGTAGCAGCCATTTAGAGCTGTTTTTCAGTGGAAAAAAGAGGAGATGGAGCCGAGCTGTTTTATTTGGCGGATGACTCTCCGGCTCCTCCAGATGAGCGTTTCAGGAGGAGCCCTCCCAAACAAGGCCTTATATGTTGTTACCACATGTGGCACTTGTCACTAGTTTCTACAGTTAACTTTTGCGGCAATAAATGTATATGAAATTAATGGTATTAGCAGGTAATAAGCAAAATTGTGTCAATTAAAAAAACAGATAAGTTCACATTATTGGCCGTGTAAAGCCCTAAATGTCACCTACTACCTCTTAGTATTCTAGGAGGACACCATTTTGACTCTCACGCAACCAGTTGTGTCAAATTACATCATCTAAATTAAACAGGATCACTTCCTCTGATACTCATACGTGATCCCTGGTATTCAATGGTAACCGGTGGACGATTACCACTTGGTATACTACTGGGATTTGATAACCCTAGATTGTGATACCTCAGATATATCTTAATATCTGACATATGACGTGAATTAAAGAATGCAAGAGAACCTAAAACTGCAGTGGAGGTTGACTGTGATGGCTGGAATATAATCCATAACTGCAGGAACAAGGATAATGTTCCGGATGCCATAACCTGACCGGCCTCTGCTGGTATTCTTCTTATGTGAATAGGAAATACATAAATTGGTTAGAGCAGCTCCAGAGGCCCCTGACCCCCAATCTAACTACGCTATTGGGGGTTGAATCTAATTTCTTGCTCAGAAAGTGTTAAATTGATTTTGCTTGACACCCCAAAACTTAACCGAGACGGACGCTCCTTTTGCGGCCTCGATAATGCCCCGATTAATGGAGGTGGGCATTTTTTTGCTACAACCTCCAAAAATGACCTATTTCGGAGGCGGTCATCTTAAGGTGCCCCTTCCATTAATCGATTTACGGAGGTGGGCACATCATAAGGCCCGCCTCTAAAAATTAATTTTTGGATTGTTTTTCAGAACCGTTATTATGTTATCAAGGAATGGTTTTAAAATTGTCTCTAAGAAACTATTTTAGTGGCGATATTCTTAAATCAATGAAGAAGAGGTCAGTTACGTTGTACCGACAAGGAGAAGGAATACCGAATACCCGTATGGTACGGCCAGCGTGCTTTATCATACGATGGAGAACCGATTCCGGCCGGGACTTAAAGGAAGCAAGGATCCATCCGGCCCCTCAGCAGGTCACAGAATAGCATCGTCACTGAGAGTGAGACCGCCCGGCCGGCCTTATCTGTTGCACGCGTACGGAATCTGCCCAACTTGCATGCACGCGGCATTTCTCAGCAGAAGCAGATAGATCATCCAGCTGCTACTGCTTTTTGTAACCCGGCTGATCGATTTACCTTATCAGATATGGTGCGAGATCTTACTTTTTCATATCCAACCCTGCTGCACAAATCTTCTGCTCCTCCTAGCAGATAAAGATAGGAAGTTTAGAAAAAAAATAATAAGAAGAATGTTTTGGTGCAATTGTTATCTACAACTACCACACAAAAGATTTCTAGATAGAGATAGTCAAAATTAATTTTTGAATTGTTTTTCAAAACAGTTATTACGCTATTGAACACTACTGGACACAGCTCGCATTCGGCAAAGAACACTTCGGAAAAATAATCGGCAAATGCCTCTTTGCCGAAGTTTGCCGAAGTGCCGGCGTCGGCCTTACTCGGCAAAGAAAAGCTGTCGTCACGGCAAAAGTGCTGTTTCCGGTAGTGGAAGGAATGGTTCTCTAAAAATCTATTTTTAGCGGCGCTTTTCTTAAATCTATGAAGAACAAGGCAAAAGCGACATTTTCTCAACTTTGTTGTCTTCATATCGGAGACAATAAATAAAATAATGTATGCGGTGTCCTTGACAAAAGTAACTGGATTTCAATGTTTTTGCTCTAAATAATTCCAATAGACACTATACCACAACGACCAATCTATAACGTCAGACAACGGTCGCTAAAACGTAATGTTAACGTCTAATAATTGGACGCTATATATAACTTTATAACAGATTATCGGACGCTATTTTTATTCGTACCAATGGAACACCGGTCGCTACATATTTTTAGCCGTTTGCCTCAAACCATCGGTCGCTATAAACAAATCTTAGAGTCCAATAATCCGTCCTTATAGCCCATTTTCATTCCTAGCGCACTCAGCCCGACCCATTCGCGTATACTGAATTTATGTGGCCCACCAGCCAGAGTCTATTGCCCGCGAGCTCGCTGTCCCTGCCTCCGGCGCTGGGCTGGATCCTCCCTCTTTGCTCACATGTTATGGATGTTTATTGGGTATGAAATCTGGTTAATATGTAATTAAAATTATATATAATTGTGCCAGTTCATAGGGATAGATTATTGATCGCTACGAAGTTTTATACCCTCAAATCATCGGATGCTAAAATATGCGACAGATCATCGGCCACTATAGATTTTGCATTGAACTATCAGTCACTATAGACTCGATCAGATGCTATAGACTTATAGCGACACCACTTACAACGACTTATACATCGATCACTATAACGTTATAGTGACCGATTCTGAAAATATATAGCGGCTTATAGCGACCAATTCGAGACGCTGTGGATTGGGCGTGGGTACAGTGAGAAGAGTGAGGGTATGAGTGTAGTTGGATGAGACGAGAAGAGAGGGTTGGGGGTTGGACGTGACCCTAAGAGCATGTCCAAGAGACTAGCCAAATAGTTTTATAAAGCTAAATTTAGCTATTATTAAGAAAATACATACTCCAATAGACTCTTTACATGACTCTCCAAATTGGCTAGCTCTTCATCCCTCTACCTCCGCTCTCAATTCTTGGAGAGCCTACCTCACTAGCCATCTTTTACATAGTCTCTTGGGGTACTTTAGTATTTTGTTATCAACTCTAGTTTAGAGAGTAGCTAAAACAGTAAATTTGGCTAGTCTTTTTGACTAGTTTCTTGGACATGCTCTAAATAGTGCTTCTTTACGCCAAGCGAAATTGGTTCACATTGGGTTAGATAGGTGAAAAAAAATTAATCTTTGTTTCATTTCTTGGAATTGCAAACTCATTGAATATCATTCAAATGTGGTCCAAAAAGTTCCTAGTAAATTCAAAAAAACTCAAATGCATCAGCATTAATGCAGTATACTACAATTCATACACTTAACTGAAAAAATTATGTGTTAAACTAAATACTTGATAAAATATAATGGTTCATATTAGTTTCTATTCACATAAAAAATTTTAAATATTTTAGAGCGTGACGAATGCATAAAAAATGGTGAGAAAATTTGAAAAATGCCAAAAACAATTCTATGTTAGGGTTACTTATTCACATTTCAAAAATTGAAATTTTGGAATGTGATATTTGAGACTAATATATTACGTTAAAACACATTGTCTTTCGCTTAGTGCTAATTTTAGATCGGTTGTGACAGTAACATTTGATCATATTATTTTGGTGTACTAGTTTATGAGATTTTGATTTGGCGTTAGTTATGTTTTTGACCCATTTTGCTATTTATCGCTATAGCAACTATATGCTGGTTATTATGACAATCTAGAGAAATGCCATAAGTCGATGATAACTTCCTCTATTGTGACAAGGAAAAAAAAAAAAAAAAAAAAGGTTCATAATAGTGGCATGGCGTGGCAAGGGAGAACCCACGCCTCTACCACGTTTGGCTGGTCAAGAGCATCTTCAAGGGATTAGCTAAATCGTTTTCTAAAGGCAAATGTTGTTATTGTTAAAGGAAAAACGTCTACTCTATAAACAACTCTCCAAATTTACTAGCTCTCTATCCCATCACATTCACTCTCTACTTTTGGATAGCCTACCTCATGCATCTCAATTTAGATAGTCTGTTGAAGTAGTTTTGTTTTTTTTAAGTAAGATCCATTTTAGAGAATAGCTAAATTAGTAAATTTAGATAATTATTTTGGCTAATCTCTTGGAGATGCTTTGCGCCACATGCACTAGTGCGGTAGCATGGTTTTGCCAAGGCGCATGACGTGACCAAAAATGTTGTTTATGAGGGATTAATTATAAAGTTTTATTTAAGAAGGGCTAAAATAATCACCTTAGATTTTTTACTAGTTTTACTATTTTGCGTATGTACGTTACTCTGGAAAGCTTTTTTCAAATGTGGTTGAAATGGGTTTGTTGTAGAGGCGGCCTGTTTTGCTCCACCTTTACATGTGAATTCTAAAGGTGGGTATTCAGTGTGGTCCCTATTTATCGATTTCAAGAGACATGCTGGAATCTAGCTGACTCTAGAAAAAACTTTTTGTATAATTTGCAAATCAGGCTAAAGAATAGAAAATGGATATTGACCCTGAGAGAAACCATTGCGATCGCGCGTCGTAAGTCTTGATTAAATACACATGTGTGCCACAATGGAAAATTGAACTCAAAATCTCAAGTCTCGGGCGTTCCTTTCTTACAACTTCACCTCAAAAACACTTGTGGTGATAAAATCCTTTTGTATTCACTTTAACAAGTATTATAGTGCATATTTGAGACCACAAATAAATTAAAATGATAAAAGTTTGGATCAAAAAAAATTTTAGATCTCTTTGAGTACAACAATTTTGGTATATGTGATTCTCTATCCAAGGTACTTTTTAAAATTTCATAAAAATGTATTTCAATGTTTGTGCTTTAAAAAATAGAATTTTTGGACTTCAAATAACTTTAAATGAAAAATTGGCAACTACAACAGGTCTTTTCGAGTACTACAACTTTAGTCTAGGACGTTTCTAGCCATCTCTACAAATCTTCATTTCTCCATTTTTAAAGACAGCTGGAAATCCCACCCTTCTTTAAAAATGGATTTATATAGACAGGCAAGTTTATATACCATTCTAGAGGCGATTCCTGATAGAGAGGCATCTCTGGCTAAAATGAAAGGCAATTTTAAAAAAATGTTTTTAAGCCGTGTAACATATATATCGGTTGTGGTAATTCAAAAAATCACACCTCATTGAAAAAGCTGGAAAGTGGGTAGCGTTATACATGTCCAATTATATTCAATGTCATGATAGTCATTGCTCCCCTTTTTAGCCCAGCTAGTGGTTACACTAGCCGTAACACAAATCTTTCCTCGTATATTCTTCATGGATACTATGTATGTATTTTGGCATAAGGATTTGGCCCCCCACCGGTGAAAATCCTAGCCGTCTCTGCTTTGTTATCAGACGGTCAAGATAGGTAGAGGTACCTCAATCATACTTGTGAGCACACACACTCTATAGCTTGATTTGCATGCATGCAAGCCGCAAATTTATGTATATAAACCCAGCAAAAATGGGGGTTCGAGGGCGATTGATTTGGATGGGGGATGGACCGATGGCTTCAGAGCCATATGGCACCGGCACCCTTCAGCATGGGCACGAGCTTGCCGGCGAGGTGCAGTGACATGATCTTGTCGGTGGAGCCGACGAGCTTGCCGCCGATGAAGACGGCGGGGACAGGCGGTGCGCGTCCGAGGCGGCGAGCCAGCTCCCGCTCCATCTCGCGGCCGCGCGGGTCCTTGTCGAGCTCGTGCACCGCCGCGCACACGCCGAGCTCGTAGAAGAGGCTCGACACCGTGTGGCACATCGGGCACTGGCTCGTCGTGAAGATCACCACCGCCTTCTCGGTCGACAGTCTCGATACCCTCTCTGCCATGGCCTTTTTTTTCTTCGTGGCTAGCTTCTTGGTCCAGCTGCCTTGAGAACACTGAGCTCTAGTAGCTAGCTAGTGTGCGTCGTTGTGTGCTGAAGTGTTTGTGCGTGGTTGTGTGCTTTTGCGAGTGCAGGCTCTGAGGCCCCCTTTATAGCGTGCATCCGAATCATATAGAGGAAGTGGAGAATTGTGGATGCTTGTGTGAGATAGAGAGAGGACAGAGATTCGCAGAGATATCGAGAGAGAGAGAGAGAGAGAGATACGTTGCGCAATGGGAATAAGGATATATCTTCCACGACGTGTGCATTGCACGCTAAAAATGACAAGTACTATAACACATAATACTGTCTCTATCGTTTATTTTCTTTTTTATTAAATTGTTTTGGGGAACACATCTTTTTAATTATGTATTTTTTATAAAATATCATGACTAAATTATGTCTTACGTTAAACTCCTTACTTGAGCATATGTAGCTCCAGCAAGGGACCCTACTTGAAGCCAATCTATTTCTAAAGACCACGCGACCTCAAATTTGAAGCCCCCCTCAATTTTCCCCTCTGACCCTTCATTCCTAGGGCTCTAGGGCCAAGCCCTCAAATTAGGATAGGCATCCATTTCTTGCTTGGCGCTCATTCTGGCTCCTCTCGGTCCATCCGTGACTTTTCTCCTCCCCTCGCTCGCTGCCAATTTTTCCTCCCACTTGAGCCCACTAGCAGGTTGTGGCCTCTTTCTTCCTCACACAGCTTACGTGATACCCCCAACTTGCGTATCGTGGAGTAGAGCAAGGCGTCGAGCCCTCCCTGTCTTCGCGACCCTTAGTATACTGTGTCCTCACTGGCCACCATCTCCACAGAGGTACGCTCGGGGTCGAGCACCTACTGTAGCCCCTGCACAGCTTCCTCCCTAGATAGCCATGTCGCCGCCACCACCTCTTCTGCCCACCAAATCAGCCCCTTCGCCACGTCCTTCCCTGCCCCTGGATCTGCCTTTGTGTAAGGTCCTAAATGGCTAGAGGGGGGGTGAATAGCTTAATAAAAATTTCTACAAATTTACTAGAGCAATTTGTTAGACAATAACAAAGCGTAAATGCGGTTGCTTTAGCTCTACTTGTCGGCAAGCCACCTAATAGCAATTCTAGGATTTACAATCTCTAATTCACACAATTGCTATGTCACTACTTTACCAACTAGATGAGCAAGATAAATTACACTACACAATTCTAGTAAGCTACTCAACTAGCAATTCTACACAAGCACAATATATATATTTCAATGTAAATGCAAGGTAGGGAATAGAAGTGATATACCGACACGTAGAGGTAAGTCAATCCAATCACCGGAAGATGATATCACAATATAAAGCCAATCACCGGGAGACAATCAATCACAAAGATGACACTTGATTTGTTCACCCGGAGTTCACTTGAGCACCCTCAAGCTAGTCTCCGGTTGTGTCGACCGTCTCTTTGGTGGATCAAGGAAAGGCCCTCTTGACACCACACCAAAGATAGGTAACTCAATGACACGCGCAATCCACTAAAGTATCAATTTGGCACTCCGCCGGGAAGATCACAAACCCCTCACAAATCACCGGGAGGTGGGCAAGAACAATCCCCTTCTCTTCCCAACTTCTCCAACAATCACCAAACCGTCTAGGAGTGGTGCTCTCCAAGAGAAATAAGAAATCCACAATTGCAAGAATCGCCTAGTGCCACAAATATGAATCACAAATGCATGAACACTGGGGTTTCCCCAAATCCACTCTCAAATGAGCAACAAGCTAGGAGGGAGAGGGAGGGGGGGATTTTCTTGGAGCTCTCAAATCGATCTCTAGAGCTTGCTCTCTCACTTAATTTGGGCTCAAATCAATGGGTGAGAGAGGGAAGATTGGAGCTCTTCTCTTCTAGGGTTTGAGTGAAAGAGAATAAGAGAGAGTTGTTTCAGTGTGCTAACCGGGAGAGAGGAAAGAAGAGCAGGGCCCGAAGGCCTTAACCAGCTCGCTGCCCTGGCTTGGTCTCCAACGGTCGGGAGCAGCTCCCCCACGCACTGGCTCTGGCTCTCCCCAACGGCAGGAAACAGACGACGGCGGCGCACGCCAAGCAGGAAACAACGAGACGAGCGCAAGCTAATGAGCCAGCAGCGAAGTAGCAGCGGCAGCAGCCCTCCTCACACATTCTCTCTCCCTTGGCTGATCGGCGGGCCCCCACTCAAGCAACCAAGAGGACATCGACAGCGCACAGCAGCTGAGGTCCACAAGCAGGACCCTCGCTCTCTCTCAAGCCAATGAGTGGACGACAAAGGCATGCAGGGCAGGTCCATTTCACTCTCACGGTGGCAAAGGACAAGCAGCAGCACATCGCTTCTCTCTTTCAAAGTCAAATGCATGCATGCAAGTGGCCCCCATGTCCTTTTCTTCTCTTCTCACGGCAAGAATAGCAGCATCAAAAGAATGGAGGACAACGCACTTGCTCCTGGCTGCCATGCAGCTCGTCCTGCTCAAGTGGACGGCACACGCAGGAAACGCAATGCTCCTCTGCTATTTTAGGCAGTGCATGCAGGCCGGCCTCCACGCGCATCCCTCTGGTTTTGATTCTTGGTCCGGCCACGTCGCTTACTTCTCTGGAATGCACAGACAGGATAGCACAGACAACATTGCCCATACTCTCTCCCTCTTTTTCTTATCCTTTAAGTGCTAACTTCACAAATAATTTTTCGGGATTATTCTCGTGCATTCTTACCACGTCACTAAGCGATAATTATATGCAAATGAGACTCACACTTAGTGGCACTAGATAACCATTGCAATTAAAGATTTCCCTCTTTATAATGCGGTTATCTATCCTAAATCGATCACGCGACTCTATTGCGTCTTGACCAAAAAAACAAAAATCCTATATTATACCTTTGCCTTGAGCCCATAGGATTTTTTTTTGTTTTCTCTTCCTTTTTCAAAACACGAGCACTTGATCAATCTTTTGGATCGTCATCGTCCATCCACCATGATCACTTTGCTAAAACCACCTCAACTAATTCAACCACTTAGCATAGAGGTTAGTCCTAGGGTTTCATCAATTAGCCAAAACCAAACTAGAGACTTTCACTTTGGCGAAAGCTCCAACAGTTGCTTCCAACTTCAGGGACCGCCAACTCTAGCTTTAGGGACTACGAGGATAGTGATGGGTCTGCTGGGGGCAGAACTAGGGTTCCGCACCCCCTCCTATCGCGGCCCACCACCATCCGAACAAAGACACCACCGAATTCAAAGGCCTTTGCGCAATGACAAAATGGCCAAGTCAGAACGCGCTTTCAATGCACCCTTTCGCCCTTATCGAAAAGGGTTTCACGCGTCTTTCTTCTCTTCTGTCGGTTGCCCTGCGACCGGCGTGTCTTCTCGCCCTTGCGGAACGTTCTCCGCCAGCACCCTTTCTTTCTTTTGGTTGCAGTGAGATTTCGGGCGAGTGGAGACCTTTTAGCCATATCGAAGTTACTGAGTCGGTATAGGAGTTCGATGCACCTATTACTGTTGGTTTTTGGCTAAAATCAGCGGTGATAGGACCATCAACAATAATATTCTGGTCATCACTGCCAGTTTTAGTCATGAACCGGTAGTAATAATTAGGTCATGAACCAGTTTTGGCTAAAATTGGCTGAAACCGGCAGTGATATTCAGTTCATCTAATTGCTGCCATATACATGATTAGTTGACCCCCATCATGGATTCATTACAACACTTGCCCGAGTAATACATGGCAGCTACTATCTATCAAAGGAAGTAATATAATGCCTAGGTTCAACCCCCCAACTATTGCACCTCCTCCACCATGTCCCTTGCTTGTCTCATGAACACACCTCTCGCATACCCACCTGACGTCTGCTGCGAACTTGCACGAGTGAGATGATGAGTTATTTGATTTTTGGGGAGCACATCGTCTACATGACTCCTCATGTCTCTGGTGACATTCCAGTACTACATGGAGGGCTGCGACAACGGACTACAGTATTATCTAAGTTGTAGCTGCATATATATTTGCTCATATATACGTGAAGATGGGAAAGTCTGATGTTGTTAAGCTTATAAATTTTGAATAAATATGGAGTTTGAACTGCACCTTTTTAGGACAGATATATAGGTAGTACTGTATATGTGAAGGTTAATTTAGGCAATATGCATGCATATATAAACTTTATGTCTGGCCAGCTTTCATTCGGCCAATTAGTTGCTACTCATGCATTCTTATTAATCTTGTTTAAATGATGCAGATCCTTCTGCTACATCTTGATTTGATTAGAATTTTATTAAACTTACATTGTGGCTTCTGAAAATGAGTATATAATACAACTATCATGCTATGATTCTTAGCCACTGCCATCGCTGGTCCAACGTGCAAAAGAAAGATATTGCTATGGAAGTGGAACTTTAGTTCCATTTGTGGCAAGTGCTTTAAACGACCTATGTGATCAGAGGAACCGACAGACAATAAAGACGTTTATAATCAAAAAAATAAATAACGTTACTTTTCAAGATAATATAGAGTGTTGCCCATTCTTTTCTTTATTCTCGACCCACTATTGATTCTTTTAAGTTGACTTTAATTTCATATAAAGTGATTAATGTTTTCACTTCTTAACATATGCACACATGGCACAACAACATATCAAATAGTCCGATGCCATGGCTTGGCTATATGAAAAGTTCCCGTGCCCTTGGGAAAGAAAATTTGATGTGCTCTTTAAAATATATATGCACTAGTTACATTGCGATGAGACATTACTCCTTTAGATGCACCCACTGATCCTCCAATCGCTATGCAAGGTCCCAATGACTAGAGGTCGAATGCGGCAATTAAATCTAGAGGTAAGTTCATTCTTAAGTGATCCTTTTTACAGTTTAAAAAGATTCCAACCTATCGATGTTATCATGCTTAGAAACATTGGAGAGGATCATATAGTACATGAATAGAGGTTTGGAGGTGAAGAAGACCAGCAAGGACATCCAAGTCAAGCAAGAGGCCCAGTCCAACTCGAGTTTGAGTTTGCCTCAGCCTCTAGGACCAACCTATAGTAAAACGGACGCCCTAGATGCATATGGACTCTGTTTTTTATGATCCACATATGTATGAAAAGATAATTTCATAATTTAATCCATGATGTTTGTTTCACCTCAAAATTTCATTGATCAATGAGAATCATCAAAATAAGTCAGCATCCATAATCCGCCAGCAAGGTGTTGTGACACTATATTTTGGTTCGTTGGGTCATGTATCATCTTTTGGGCCCATTAGGATCCGAAGCGCGTCTAGAAGTTATGCATGCCCCTTAGACAATATACTGAGTTTATGACCGCCCATGTTAGGATTTGAGTTTGCTTTAGATCAATCAGTCTTGAACAGTCATCATCATATGGGTTGTGAAATCCCAACACGAAAGTACATAATCATTCATTTGCAATTGTCACTTCATTTGAGTTGCATACTTTTGAGTTATTTCTTGTGTCATTCGTTTCACAGACAGGGATTATCCTTCTTGTTGGCAAGGTTAACCAAATTGTGACACGGCTGATAACCAGAGAAAAAGACATGCTGCTAAGGTTGCAAGGTTCGGATCGTCTTTGTGATCTAAAAGCTGGATCTTTTGTGTCAATAATCTCCACCAAAATGATATATAGTTGTCTCCACCGGACTAAGGATCGGAACCTTGGCCCCATCACATTATATGTTGGATTTTCAGTGTAACACCCTGTCGAGGATATAATTAAGTGAGGTTCTACATAAGCAAATTTTAGACCCAAAGTGTTGCATGCTACTTTCAATAGGATTTTCAGAGACACATATTTTTATTAATAGTAAATTCAACTATATTAATGGTTTTTAAAAAACAAAAAAAAAACAAAAATGAGTGTATTTTAGGATTTGAGCTCACGACCTACGGCACATTTATAGGGTACTATCTTTTCCATCCTCATTTCATAATGTTGTACTAAATATTTCAGCTCCCAAATGATACCAAATGAAAATCATTTCAACTAGAAAGTTTTAGACCTTGTTGGGCTCTACAATTTTGACAAGCAGGGTGTGTCTTCACCCGAGATAGTTTGAAAAACTAAAAAAAAAATATGAATCTAAAAAAATGCAAGAACAGAGACACAAATAAGTATTCGTCTATATTTGGATGAGCAAAACCATGTTTTTTTTAAAAAAAAAAAAAAAGTTAAAACGAAGTTGGCTACCAAAGATGTATCACCATGTATACATAATGCATGTTATGGACTGTAAACAGCCATTTTACTTTGCTGCTTACATTCATAACACATGTCATGGAACATACTTATCGCAAAAAAAAAAAAAAAAATGTCATCGAGCATACTGGTTACTTCTTATAAATTCTCTGATATACATTATATATGTATATATATTGATATATATTCATTCATAAGCCCATGGAAAAAGGGCGATGCATGGATATCATCCGTACACACGCACGCGCTCACCGCCATTACAAAGTTATTAGGACACAGAAACATGAAAAAAAAGAAGAAACAAGAAACGTAGCTAGGCCGCCGTCACACACTCGCTCACTAGCTAGCTCCTAATACAAGGCATGCATGAAGCTAGCAAGCCCACGTTTGCCTAGTTAGTTATTCCTGTCAGACTCAGACCGTAACTCAGAAGAACAGGACGGGGAAAAAAAACCTGCCCTTGACACGTACACACACACACTACTGACCTTGTTTTAGTCTCTTTATTATTTATTTTTTTCCCCGCGCACGCACGCACGCATGCTGCCCTGCATCAGCATCGACAGCAGGTGTCTACAACCAGAGCGCCCCGGCGCTCTTGAGCATGGGCACGAGCTCGCCGGCGAGGTGGAGCGACATGACCCTGTTGGTGCCGCCGACGAGCTTGCCGCCGATGAAGACGGCGGGGACGGCGGGCCCCTCCCTCCCAGCATCTTGTGCAGGGCGCGCTCCATGTCCTTGCCCCTGGGGTCGCTGTCCAGCTCGTGCACCAGCGCGTTCACGCCCAGGTCCGCCATCAGCCGCGTCACCGTGTGGCACATGCAGCAGCTGCTCAGCGTGAACACCACCACCGCACGCTCCGAGGCCAGCTTCATCACGCGCTCCATTGGTTTTCCCTCTATCAAATGCAACCAAACTCACTCTCAATTCTGTGTGCGTCAACAAGCTGCTACCTGTCGATTGGATGATGGACTTGGAGATCGATCGATGTGTAAACTGATGGTCTGGGAGCACACAGGGGTGGCTGCCTTTTATAGAGTGTGCCGAGGCTACTCGACCAGGTCCATAACGGGTCCGGGTCTATACCTAGCACGGATCGGAATTCATGTACTTTTGGAGCAATCCTAGTAGCATGTACAATCATCTGGTCGGTTTAGTGTGAGATGAGCTGATGACCTCTCTGGGAGTTTCTGGAAAACAAAATGTTCCAAGGAATCTATAAGCTGGAGATAACAGTGTGTGATATGCAACAATGCACCAATTCTATCTGTTGAGTTTTGGATCCAAAAGGTCCATCTCTATGCATTGGTTTGGTCACTGCTTTGTTGAAAAGGATCTTGGGCATGCAAGCGATCAACATATGCTTGGATAATGCATGAGCAGTCTTTTCAATATAGGGCCCAAGGAACATATCTGTTGACCTACCCGGGCATCTCGATCGCTCTCACGAATGCAGCACAGACCTTTCTCTTTTCTTATATTTGCTATATCATCGTATTTCTGCAAAAATCAGTCAATTAAGCTGACCAACTCCTAAAATTATTTGATCTGGTGCGGCCTAGCACATTTAGGGTGTTTTGTTAAAGAAATCATGCATCCTAGATGAGGTGATGCACCGTGAGTCTACTCCTTAAATTTGGTGGAGTAACTTCTGTCTTCCTCATACTAGTACTAATTACATCTTGTGAGAAATAAGGTGATGATGGGTTGATTAACCAATTTTATTATGCAAACCAAATCAAAATGTCAGGGAGTGAATAGACCATGATGGACTAACTCAATCCTCAGCGTTTTGGTAAGGGTATTAGATCGACTTCAACACCTCTGTTGCCTCTCCCATCTTCTCAGTTTGTGGGAGCAAAGGCGGAAAAGGGGTAGCGTCAACAGGATCATATCAGTGACCATGATATTGTGTTGATACATTCTTCAAATTAAGAAGAAAGCATGATGCATGCATGCAGTCTCTGATGTTTCCATATTATTAACAAAACAAAATAGTACAGCACGACCTAATAACTAAAGCACATGCTTAGTCTTAGAACTATTGATATTCCAACTATGGAATGGCGTGACACTAGCGCATAAACCCCTACTCCCTCCGTCGTGTTATATAGTGCATTTTAGCATTCAAACTTTGTCCTCAAATATAATACATTCTAAAGGACAAAACGTAGTTTTGCATCAAATACTTTCAATGTACATTTGGTTAGCAAATAAAATACTTTCAAATAGATATCGATCATCATTAATCACATTCATGACAGCGTTTGGTTAGGAAATAAAATTTGTGTACATGCGTCTTTTATGTTCTCTCTTAATTTGTCTTCAAATTTCTAGAATGCACTATATTAATTACAGGACAGAGGGAATACATACATGACAAAAGAAATTGAAACTAGCTAGAAGCCCTTTGCTCTTCTTTTAGTTGTTAGCTTCGAATAACTATATGGGTGAAATTTAATCTAATAGAAGACCCAATTAGGATACAGGAGCATGAATATATATAATTCCCTGTCAACTCCAAATGTGCCTATATATATCCACCTAGTTCTAGCTATATGGAACACATTGAAAGCAAGCATGCATAACCAAGATTCTTTTTAACCAATATCTATAGATAGATAGAGCAAGGGAATTAGTCCGTGTATTCCATGATCTTTTTGCAATAAACAGTGAACATACAAGAATCAATCCATCGATTATCTACCCACAAAATTTCTATTAGAAAATAAAAAATTAAAAAGGACGTGTGTGATAAAAGAATATGTTGATTGATTTGGTCGGTCATATATATTGGTTTGGTTATTGCTGAGAGACTGGGGTGCAGAGGCCACATGGGGGTTATGTGCAAATCACTTGTGTTGTTCGTCGTCGAATTTATCGAATCGATTATTGATCTCAGAAAAATAAATCAGAATAAGAATGGCCAGATAATCTTTTTATTGTGCCTCTAACAGCACCGCCCACTACATAAGCATGCTGTAATGTTTGCTATCAGTTTGTAAACTTAGCATTACTGTGTTAAAATGAGTAGAAGCTTGTATATAACAAATGGTATTAGTTGCTAATTAAAGTTTCTATATAATATCACAAAAGATAATAGGCAAAAGCTCCTGGGCCTCCTCTAACATTATAGGCCATATGTAAACCCTGAAATATTACCTCTTCTGTAACATTGATTAAATATCGACACTAATTTCATTCCCTGGTCTGATCACTACATTCTTCACACATCTTCATGTTTCTCCGATAACCTGACTAAATTTAACTTTCAGTAACATAACTGGCTGATTACTTCTTGGATTTTCCTGAAGTGCTACTGAGGGGATTTGACCTCCTAGGTTTTTGATACCTCAGATATATTCACATTTGACATGCGAATTGAAGATTATTAGAGACGTGTAGCTGCACTACAGGTTGGATTGTGATGGCTGGAATCCATAGCGCCAAGGGATAATGCACTGAATGAACGTGACTGCGTGCGCAGATGCCAAATCTGATACCCTAATCTGATGGGATTTGAACTTAACTGGAATCTCAAAATTTGCAGTAGTGTACAGATATTATTCTCTAAGCTAGCAGGAAATCAATTGCACCAGAAAACTACAAGGCAGATTGTTCTCTTTTTACATCTCTTAGGTTATAGCAAGCAAGCAGCTCGCACTACTACAGATGGTTTGACTATTTTTCGTTGCACGGTTTTCACCACCGGTGGTTTGACTATTTTCACCACCGTTGTGTGACCCGACGATGAAAACCGTGGTCTTATCATCACACACTAAACAATTGACAACTTAGGACATGGGCATGCATAAGAACTCTACAAGAATATCTAACTGAGTTAGTTGTGAAAGTTCCCCCCTGTCATCACACCAAAATTCAGACACAGACACAGACTGATCTTCAGGATGAGTGTGTGTATACAATATTTGGATGCACACAGCCTTGCGTAGAGCAGAGAATTTTCTGAATGTACAGCTGGAACAGCAAATTGTTGTTGTGGTGAAGCTCCTGCAATTGTCAACTGCCAAAACCAACAGTGACTGCGAATACTAGTATGGTACGGCCGCTGCTCTTCGTCATACGACACATGGAACCAATTCTGACCAGCTGATCAATCGATAGAGCCGGTTTCGAAGGAACCACCGGATCAATCCCCTCAGCAGCAAGTTTCAGAATAGCATCCGAATTGAAACAGCCAGTCATCGCCTCACTGACCTGTAGCCTTATCTGTGGCACCGAATATATCTACCATGCAACTTGCTTGCATGCGGCTTTCTCAGCAGATTGAGCTGCCGCTGCTTTGTAAACCAGCCTGACCTTATCAGATATGAGGCGTTGCGATGCCACGATCCGACGCTGCAATAATCTTTTCTTTACATATCCTTGGTGGGTGCATCATCCTTCCCTACAAAACAACTCTTCCGTGAGATAAAGCTAGCAAGGCTAGAGCAAAAGATGTTGTGGCACAGTTGCTATCTACCTGTATGATGCTGCAGGGGCATCTGAAGGAAGTCATCAGATATTATCTGATCTTTTCTCTAATTTCTTTTCCAATATTTTTTATACATGACGCAAACATCCGACACAAGCGTGCAAGATTGAATATTTGGATAGAGAGATTCGTATCCACTATACCGGCCTTGATAGTACTCACCTGGAAAAGAAATAAAGCAAGCAGGGAAAAGCTAGTGCTCTGTAGAGCAATCTCCATTGCTCCAGAATCCTTTGATTCCTTTTGGTGTTTGCTTAGTTCATGACTCCTCAACTTCACAAGGGGCATTGTGGCTCCTGCAACATGTTGTTTACCTCTAGGCAGATCAAATCCAATCCTACTGTGCATCATTTCAAGAAACGAAAATTACAGAATTTAAATGAGTGAAGAAAGTAACCATAGCTTGATTCATCAGCAGTTACTGTGATTTGTTCAACCATAGTTCAAGAAATTGTCAGAGATATACAAGTCAACTTTTAGTTAGAACAAATGGTTTTTGTAGTGCTTTCATCTTCACTAGAGAAATATATGCGTGTGATAGTACAATTCACATTGTGCTTATGATTCCATACCATGTGCTTCACAAGGCGCCAAGACCTAACCTAGAGAGCTACACTGTTCCATGATGTGCCGACACCTACGAGGATCTTATGCTTTGGTCTGTGCCATCCCATTTGTCCAAGTGGTCTCTAGTATCTAGCTAGGAATTGAAGTTCATTTTCCCCATAGGCATCACGCGTAGCTCCTTAGCTCAAACCAAAACCAGACGGCTTTAACAGATCCTTACATATCAAAATCTATCCATCCATGTAATGTAAACAATTTGAATTCCAATACAAACATGGCAATTGGGACCAGTTGATGTCTATGACTCTATCCTATGTACCTATGCGATGAGGTCTAAGAGACTGACTCTATCATCCTTTCATCGTCACCTTCAGAGAATCCCCTTTGGATGAGCTGTGTTGATTTGGATGCTTCTTTCTTTGCATTGTTCTTTCAAGATGCACAATGTTTGTTTTCAGTGAAAGAGGCATGATATCTTTAGAACCACATTTTTTTTTCAAAGTAAGATTGCATCTCAATCTTCAAATGCATAGCTAACAAAGAAATGTAACCATATACCTAACTGAAGCATTTCAGACCAACAAAACTTCAACAGAATTAGATGAAGTTTTGAGGTACGACATGTACTTGGGAAAATGACCTAAATCACATGTACTTGGGCAAATGACCTAAATCAATGATACCACCTATTTTTCAAAAGAATCGCCTTTATGCATACCCTTATCAATAGTGTGGTGGCACTAGAACTATGTGTAGTAGTGCGAATAAAAACAAAGAACAATATGGAAGATTGTACGACCGTTGACACCAAGAGGAGTATTGCTACTACTCTGTGACCTTGATGGATCGATTCCGTGACGAATTGCATACAGCGATGCCCTGGGCAGGATGGTGGTTCCATCAGCATCGAGCATATGTTGTTGTACGTCAAAGTAGCGATGATGATATATATCATTCTGTCTAAGGATCCTCTAGGATCAATGCGCGGCGTGGCGCCACAGTAGTAGCGATGGACACCGGCGCATCTTTTTTCTTGACTTCATCCATATACCACCCTTTTTTAAAAAGAAGAGATAGAGATAGGCAACGTATATAGAGTGTAGATAGAAAAGATATATATACACAATGTACATACGGATGCATGGTTGCGTAAGTGTTCCAAGTTGGGTGGTCCTCTCGGGCAGCATATCTTTTCTGTGTTTCCAGTGACTGTATTTCCCTCGTTGCTGCAACATGGATGGATGTTCAACTTCAAGGAGAGATAACGTTAGCCATTCCATAAAACACCCATGTTCAAGTAGGTGTGCTAAATTTGACAGACTGGTATCTATCAATTTGATGTGTGTCATGAATCACTTGTTAATATGAGCTCCTCAGGGCTAACTTAGGCAGCAATGGTTAAAAGGAGGCGCATCATCTATCCACAGAGGGAGAAAAAAACTGGTTCTCTATTATCACAACAGAATAGAAGAAAATTAGAGAAATGACTTATGGTTTACTGTATGGATTCATTAAGCTTCTCACAAGTTTGAGGCAACCTCTTGTGAGCATGATCTGTGCGAAGACAAGGAAGACCATGTTGAAATTTGTAGGACTTCATCTTGTGAGCATGATCTGTGCTTAGTATTACCATGCTACAGCCGTTGGTAGGATTTGCTTTCTGAAGTTCAGAGTAGGAAGCAGATGCTGGGGTTGTGACCCAAGAAACGGCCGGGTGAACCTTAGCCATGGCAGGGTCGGCAATTGGCAAAGTTGCCACATGAGAGCAAGTATAAGCGAAGCAGGGAGGGCGCTTACGTACCTTGGTGAAGACGGCCAGGCCAGAGCACGCAGCGGCACGTCGAGGGCTACGGCGGCAGTGTCCCTCCATCTGGCAGAGTGTTCGAATCTGCGGTCAGCAGGTCAAAACCTGTCATCTACTGTGGTGACTCTCCGCAGCTTGCCATCAATAAATACGTCTATCTACTATATAAGATTTTGTTTATGCATTGCAAGTGCGTAAATTACAATTTCACCGCACACTTGGCCGTCCCTGACGGATGATCAGAAAACACAAACGCAATATATATAAGTGCTACTGAACAGCACGGCAGTTCAGAAACAGTTCAGCACAAGCAGAGAGAGACCAGGCATCAGTCAGGGGTACAGGGTACACCCCATCTTCTGCTATAGCTTACAGTAAGTATGCGATTCATAACATGCTGGGTTTTCACCCACAGTGATACAATCACGGCTGGCTGCCACCAAGATTCAACAAACATCTACCCTGGCCATGTCGGTTAACCCAGCAATGCCCAAGGTTGGAATTTCCCACGACAGCCAAGACTCATGGAATGAGTTGGATCAAGGGCTAAATGGATTGGAGTCTTCGTGTTTGGCAGGCGTGCATGCTGCAAAACAATGTTCCTTCTTCAGTTCTTCTATCGTATTGGGTCTGGCACTGCTTTTCTCTACATATTGTTGTCCGATGAGTCTGTCGAAGGTGAGCTGCTTCCCGATGAATCTGCAGGGCGCGATGTTGATCGGGTGTTGTACGAGCTGCAGTGGCTGCACTTGTGGCCAATCACATGAAAGTTCACCTCTGAGACCTTGTTGCAGTCGTTGCAAAGCACCCAAATCTGCCAATTGTTTCCCCCACAGAGGACAAAAGCTTTAGTTACATCAAATGAATCAGCATGGCAGTATTATTTTCTAATATATTCAAATGGTTAGTTAAAGTAGAACAGAATGGGGAGCTCCCTATTCCCTCCTTTAGGATTGTTATTAGTCCACTAGCAAAGATGATTCATCAGAGAGAGATTTTCTAAGTAGGTTATGAAACATGCCAATCGGTGAAGATTTCTAATTTACGTAGCAATAATCAAGTTCACAAAACATAGTATACTTGGGTTAATGTACTAAGCTAGCTGGGAGTTGGTCTGCATAGGTACACCACAAAGGAATAAAGAATACCTTGTACCGATATACAGGAGGCATGATTGTGGCTTCGATCTACAAAATGACAAGGAACTAGCCATCAGTCATTCAGCAAACACCAGGAAACACAATAACACAGTTTCCCAAAACAAAAAAAAAAATTCAACACACATATTTCTGGAGTGTTTCATGACAAACCAAAATGCTATTATATTATTTTTACTATCATATCATCTGGAAAGAATGTCTCCTGATTGCTCAAAGGTTTGTTTTTCTGACGCTGCTTCCAGATTATTTCTGTTAATAGATAGGAATACACATCCTATAATTCTGAATCTTAAGTTACAATCAAAACTGTTTCTCTGTCAGTATACAAGCTTCTTGCAGTGAAAAAAAAAAACAAATATTATACCTCTTGATCCAACATCTCCCAATGACGTGACATATCAAGAGCTGTTTTAGAGCATATTGGACAAGCGTATCTGTAGCATCAAACACCAATAGAAGTTAACATAAACACAAAAAGAATGAAAATGAAGTATCTTACAATTATATATTAACAAAGTGTAGATATTTACTTGTTATGCTCCACCATCTCTTCAAAACATGTCAAGTGCATTGTGTGTCCACAGTTAAGAACTCTTGTTCCTTGTAATGAGTCAAATAGATACTGCAGACATAGTTCCGGTTATAATATCTAGATAGCTTCAGAAGCAGCACAAGCTATCGATGTTACCTCATAACAGATTGGGCAATTCTGCCTCATTGAGTTCTCCACACACTGATGGTTATCACGCAGTTGAACAGAATAGCAAGACCCTGTGCATTGCAGAAAAGGAACAGGAAGGAATAGAACATATAAGCATTACCACATAAAGAATAGGAACATGCAAGCTTTACCAGTGAACATAAAATTTAGAATGTTGTTTCTGTGTTGTTGAATTTCAATTGCCCTAGATGGTTAATGTTAATTTATACTGATACCATCTGCAGACGTCAACTTGGGGGTATGAAATTTTTTTTTCATTAGAGACAAAAGGTTGAATTTGGACTTCAATTATTTCAGTGTTGCATATGTAAGAACGTTCAACTCAAAATCACCACTGTTGTGTATGGAAAAACATTGAATAACCACCATGGAGTATGGAAGAACATTCAACTCAAAATCACATAATCAAATTGGTTGAAGTAAAGCATACCACACTTTACACAGTGGAAGAAGTTGTCCCTGCCACCAACCCTGGTTGAATTGAGAGGACACATGGCATGATAAGAAATCAGCCTAATAAAAATTTTTATATACTGGTGAAAGTTTCTTTTGTGCTCACCTGCATATGCCACAATCAATGCAATGGTACTGCCCTTTCTCTGTCTGTAAAAGAAGCAGCGTGCATCAGTTGGTATGAATGGTACAAAGCAAATACAAAAGCCATCAAACTTTAAACATACATCATCATCATAAAATTTGCATATATCACAGAAGTACTCTCCCATATTGACTCCACAGCTTATGCACACTTGTGACACCTAAACAGCAAAAATGAAGTTTCAGTTTAAGCACAATAAGCCTTAAGTGACTTGAGCACTGAATAAAATTCTGCAGCAGTTTGTCATACCGGCTGTTCTGTTTCACAGAGTAGGCAAACTACCTGCAAGAATAGACAGAGTTAATCTTCCACATTTGCTGAACATGGTAAAAGTCAATTAATTGTACAGAAAGTAGAAAAACATGGAAGACTTACTTTTTAACATCCTGACGAACTATTGTATGCCGATCTCCAGAAGCCTATAGTGAAGAAAAGAACAATATAAGTCATCTTTTTTTTCAAGAAAAAGAAGTGCTCTAGCAATAGCTGTTATTTGCATATAGTGCCAAAACCAGAAGTTTCAATTTTAGAAAGGCATGATTTCATACACCCATTATGATTCATTGCTCCAAAAATGACTAAAGGCACAATTTAAGAAATCTACTATCAAGTTGCCATTCCAGAGTGCCAGAACCTGACGGTTCAGTTTTTAGAAGGCACAATTTCATACACCCATTATGTTACATTGCTCAAAAAAAAAATGACTAAAGGCACAATTTAAGAAATCTACTACCAAGTTCCCATTCCTGCCTAAACTAGATGTTTCGATTTTAGAAGGCACAATTTCAGACATCCATTATGTTTCATTGCTCCAAAAAAATGACTAAAGTCACAATGTCAGAAATCTACTATCAAGTTCCCATTCCAGGAACCACAAGATTCATATATGTAATATGCTAAGGAGATTTGTTCCTAGTTTCACAATTTCTTGCATGAACACTTCTCTACGCCGCAAGATTGCCGCCACTGAATTCAATACTTTGAGTTATCATGTACATAATTTAACCAAAATGAACACAGTCAATATCTAAGACTAACAAAAGTATACAGCCAAACTACAGACCTTTCATGTCAGGTCACAGGATGTAATAAGTATGCCTTTTTTGTAACCTAATAAGTATGCCTATGCCGTCCCCCTCGGTGCAAGCAAAAATATAGTGCAGGCACGATATTGGGTTCCCCAGTAGACAAGCTCCGCTAAGTTATACAGTACTGTTCTTATTCTACTTATGAAAGAGACCCTGCTCACAACACTGATCTCTGTGAAAAGATAAAGGAAAGGGGGACACTACACTAGCTCACCGTAGCCTCGTTGTGGCAGTGGCGGCAGGGGAACACCTGGTTGCAGCACGGCGCCACGATCTTGCACCTCCGCCGGTAATGCTCGCACCTGCGGCAACGAGCGAATTCCTGACGGTGAGCAGATTGTTAAGCATAGCGGTAGCGGAGCGGAGCTAGGCCACCTTGGATTGGATCGGGGAAACCAAAGGACGAGAGCGCAATCGAGCAAAAATCAGGCAATCCCAACACTGGGAGCGTAGCAAGCAGATCAAGCAGCCACGTAGCGCACGCAGAGCGATTCGGCACCGGGAAGGAGCGAATCGAGAGATTGATTCCGTCGATCGGAAGCAAAGGGAGGAAGGATTGAACAAGGCGCGCGCGCTCGCTCGCTCACCCGTGCTCCATCTTGCCCACGTCGCGGAGGTCCACCTCCTCCTCCCCGTCGCGGCGGCCCGCGTCGACGACGACGTCGTTCTCGCCGAGGAACTGCGCTCCCCATCCCTGGCGGCGGCGGCGGCGGCGGCGGCGGCGGCGACGACGGCGGAAAGGAGGGCGAGGTCGTGGCAGGGACGTAAATAGCGAGGGCGAGCAGGGGCCTCCTTGTAAAATTGCCGTGATAAAGGGAGTCCGCGAGGCGCTGCTTTTCCTCTGGTTTTATTGGTCCATCGATGAAGAGTAAAAGCGACGTCATGGGACATGGAGGAGTCCTCGAGCCTCGAGGTGGGCCCCACCGCTTTGATTGCATATGCGTGCGAACTGTGCTTGCCTGCCCGTCTTCCAATCTCCTTTTTTTTTTTTTATTTTTATTTTTTTGCAGCCGACAAACTAGTTTCATCAAATATTACATGGATAGAAAAACATCGTACATGTGTTACGTTTTACGAATCATTGTCTTGTGATTTTCCTTTGATCCTGACACAAAAAGCGAGTTCGCGCCAACACATTAGCTTTGGGCTTTAGATGTCACGCGGGTTGTGGGCTTTAGGCCTAGGTTGCAAAACAACCTACTAAGCAACGACATAGCGTAATCGATCGAACCGATTTAGAAATCGGTAAAACCGATGTAGAGCTCATCCTCGGCTGAGAAGAATGCAATGATGAAGTATGTTCTTGCATTCGAGAAACTTGATCAAGTCGGCTTGGCTGACCTTGAGAGTCGGCTAAGCCGTTTCGTGAGTGGTAGACCACTTTGGCTGGGCAACCATGTCGTGGCCGACTGATACGCCTAAGGCCGGTTTAGAGGTGCAAAGCTGGCCGAAGTGGTCGACTTCGACTATTCTTCTCCATGAGTTTTATTGCTCCATTTGTGACGCTTAATTGACCTCGACCACGTATAGGGTCATTGTAACTTATTTGTGACCTCCAAAATCACCTTGGACATTTGTGACCTCCAAAATCTTAAAATGTTCATTGTTCGTCTTGTTCTCGTTTCATCTTGCTTTATCTTATTTTTTCTCATAGAAATATTTTTTTATCAGTCAAAATCAGCAGCTATCAAATTGTTTGTCGTTGATTCATTGGTGTTGTCGGTCACAGCGAAGGTGATCGATAAAGAAGATAAAATAGGATAAGGAGATGAGATGCACAACGGCATGGGTCGCTCGCACGCAAATCACCGGGCCTAGTCGTCATCGTCATATCTTTTGGCGTTAGTCTGCTGTTTTTATACTACTCTTTGATACTTTGCTTGCACACTCTTTCTAGTCAATTTAAATTAATCTAGACTAGACTGGACGGAACAAGATGGAGAAAAATAATAATATTGTTAGTTCTGTCAATGACATCCAAAGGACGAATTTATAAATCAGCTCTTCGATTGTAGAAAGTGTGAAGTCAACATTCAACAATGCCGTGAACATGATTTGTAATACCATGAAACATTCTACTACTAGCTACGTAGTTTAATATGAAGGTATAAAAAACGATTATTTTATCTTGTTAGATCCATATATCCTCTCATATATTTTTGGGTTACGTAGATCGCTTATTTACTACGTCACTAGTGACTACTCTCTCCTATTTTTTCATCCCACACGGATCTAGCTAGCTAAATAGCTAACCATTACGGATGCCCTAGGTCCGTCTTCAACATATTGTGCATTAAGCATTATTCATGTTGGACACGTGACATCCTTAACGAGAGGAATTAAATCACCCAAAAAAAAAAATGAGAATAAAGAATAAAGAAAGGATTGGACCTATTGCAATTGGAGGAAGTGGGTCACCAAGACAACAACAGTAAATTTATGAGGAGTTGGGCGACAAATTTGTCCCTAGCTACTAAACTTTTTGCAATATTGTGTCCTCTATGTAGGCAAATCACTAGCGAGGAGTGTCCTCTTGGGACACCTAAGACATCTACATATCGGTCAACATCGCATACTTGGTCCTCGGACCAAAGCGGCCCGTGTACGATCCAAGCGCTCGTTGTGTCTAGGCTCGCGGCGCCTCCTCCTCCTTCGGCGGGCCCTTGTGGCCTCGGCTACATGCCCGCGTGGAGCTCCCACGAGCAACCGGGCGGGGCGAGGCGAGGTCCATGCGACCATCTCGAGCATGGGGCTCGTTGGAGTCGAGAGAGGGCTTGCGGAGTAGGGAGGAGGCTCGCCGGAGCCGGTGTAGAGGTTTGCGAGCCGATGGTGGCGGCGGCGGTGGAGGTGGGGCCAAGCGGTGGAGGTGAGGAGCAGCGGGCAAAGGAAAGGAGGTGAGGGGGAGGTGAGAGCTTCGCCCTCACGCTCCAACACCCCTCCGTCTCGCCCAAGGTGCTTTAAGTCTCATGCGGCCTTGGGGCTCGCCGCACCGGTGTCCTTTACCAAACACCCCTTAAGGATCCCTGAAAGCTAAAAAGCTCCCTTGCATTGCAAGATGAAGAAGCTCAGATCATGTTGTTCACGTGGACTCGGATCATGTTGTTCACATGGAGCAACAACTTATAGTGGGGCAGAGAAGTAGAAGCAACGGAAGTGGGCCGATAGAGCGGATGGCCCAATTATTCGGCCTAATAGCTAAGGCCCTTTTTGACCCAAAGGGCCCATGATCTGTCAAGAAAGCAAGTGGAAACCGATGGGCTTCATCAAACTTGGGCTCCAGAACGCCAATTCCTCTAGGGTTTCTTGCACGCGCAGATGAAGCGGCCGCCACCACACGCTCGCGGCGGCGGCGGCGGCGGCGACGGCGCGCCGGCCGGCGAGAGCGGGAGCGGAGGGTTAAAGAAGGGGAAAGGGAAAGGGAGGTGGGGCGGCGGGAGTCGGCGGCGTAACGAGCAGCGGTTGGGCGTCGGCGGCGGTGGGGCGCTCTCCCTCGCCGCCTTCGCCAGCGCCAAGTCCCGGAACACCGGATACAACCCCTGCCCTCATCAGTGAGTGCCACCACCTTTCCTGAGCTTACTGGGCGCAGTTTGGAGGCGTGCATTAGCTAGCTTGCAACCGCTGCCCTGTGCTTTGCACTTGGGTCACCTTTTTTCTGTTCCCTGGTAAACATGCTACTACCATGGATCATTACATTAGCTTCCGGAGTAAGTAGTTCTCATATCTGACAAGGAACCAGCTGGTGTCGGTGAGTCATTTCGTTGAATTTAATTGAAATCGTATCATTCGATTCTGAGGTTTAGATAGATGGATTTAAGAATGATAATATGCTCGCGGCTGACAAGTGACAATTAATCTGCTCTTGTTGGGGAGCCATTCGGCTGAATTTACTTGGAATCTTATCATTAATTAATGCTGAGGTTTAGATAAATAAGTGCGAGAATGATGGCACACAATGGTCACACATTCTTCCTTTGTTAATCTGGTTCTCTTGTTATGTATAATATAGACAGCTGAATACTGCATGAGAGATTTGGTAGACTAAATAAGTTCTCATTGAAATCTCATTGTATGTGATCTAGTTGCATGTACTCAACGGTTCCAATTGAATCGAATCCACACTTCGATCTCATTACCTTGTCAAAGGAGAAATGCATTCCCATTTTGCTCTGGAGAATTGCAAAACTTATCTCCATTGTTACTTGTATCTATACCTAATATTTATGAAAACAATAAAATTTGTCTCCCTGAAAATTACATCCATCAGCCCAACCATTCATTGGCCCAACTACCTGCTCACCTGAACCGCACATACATAGACTCAGGACATACTCAGCAATCTGCTTGTGGGAGCTGTTGCCTCCATAAGGCTTGTATCCCGGTTGCAGGCAACGGTGTGAATGACCCGTTGCAACCAGCTGGTCAAAGTCGGTGGGGGGTGTGGAGTCGCCATCGAAGTTCCAGGAAGAGGTTTGCTAGGGTCTTAGACCCTGTGTAGAGGCCTAGAACTAGAAGTAGAGTGTCTTGGAAGGGAGATGTGGCCAGAGTCTCTGTAGTCCAGCAGTGGGCATGGGGGGTGATTGCAGCTGCATCATCGTGGGGACCTCTAGTTGCTGCTGTGCACACTGGCACACCTCTGTGCTGGAGAGTCACCGCACATTGGAGCTCACAGACTGTGGCGTCTCCTCTGTTGACACATCTGCCACTCCACTGAGGGGGAGGGAGGGAGTTGAATGCTAGGCCAAGTCCATAGCAAACGTTCTGACACGAAAGGGATAAGGATTGAGAGCATCTGAATTTTTTATACCAAGGAGCATTGGAGAGATGTAGAGAAGGCAACCACTTAAGTCATATATGGAGGATGTGATGTGAGTTCGTGGGTATTCGTAATTGTCTCATCGTTTCATGTGCAAAGAAGGATTCTTAGAGTTTGTAGTAGTGGCAAAATGCCCTTTTGGATATTCTTGCCTTATCTCATCATCTGGGGAATCAGTTGAACCAATGCAGAATTATCTTTAAAACCTGTTTGTGGGTCCTACTCATCTCCTAACTTGTTTGAGAGTTACTACAGACATTATCTTAAAATACTCATCTCCCTAACTTGTTTGAGAGTTACCACGGACATTTGTTTTGATATCAGATATCCAATTATTACCAGATGTATAATTTGCAAAGGTGCAGTTTTGTATCTCCTGTCATCCTGTGACAATGTCTATACCGTATTTTACATACAACATATAAATTGTGGTTTATGGCATTACATCTGTTTAATTATATTTTCCCAGTTGCATCGCATAGGCACATTTGCTTAAAGGATAGACAGAGCAGTCATAGTGTTTAAATGTTATATTAGACAAACCTCAATAGTTGGAGGTGTTAAATACACACTAATACACCTGTTTTCAAGAGTTCTCTGTCAAATTATTTTGAGTTCCTGCCAGTACTATTTTAATTTGTTTCCAAATATATTCATGAAACCATTGCACTTATTTGCAGAGAAGCAAAGGGAATTCTACAAGAATGCTAAATTAATTAGCAAGTACAAAAAAACAAAGAAGCAACAAAGTCAGTCAAACAACCATCCTGAAATTCCAATCCATGAGGTAACTCTGCATACAGTGATAAGTTGTAATGTGTTTCATCTGCTTTTTTCTAAAACTATAAAATTATAAAAAACAGCACAGCTATTCTGTATCTTCAGAGACAAGTCTGTAATGATAACTCATTTTGATGTGATTCCATGCAGGAGGATGGTGGTGACACTGCCCAAGATGTGCCAAAGCCACATCATAAAGGCAAGCGGACGGACGCATAGTTTGAACGAAGAGTACGAGAGAAAAACGTGCAGAGGATGAGAAGGCTAAGAAAGAGCGAGATGCAGTAATACAGGTGAAGAGGGAACATCGGGAGAAGTCTGAGGCAAAGCGGAAAGAACTGAAGGAGAAGATGTTCAAAGAAGACAAGGTCTGGCCAACCTGTGATGCGATACCGGATAGAGCATCTCTTGGAGACTGCGCTAAGCAAATAACACGAAAACTTCCATCGCCTTGGCAATCTTTTTGTAGCTCCGTGCGAGCAACCATTTGTTTGTTTAACCGACTTTGTCGCTCCATTGATTGTATATATGTTTGGATTTGATCATCGCACTTGAGAATTCTCTGCTGTTGGTACTGTGGGCTTCCATTTTGTGAGTGATGTAATATGATCTGAGGGGTCCTGAGTGCTAAGAAAACAAATAAGCCTTCCATAAACTATCAGTGTTAAGCTTGTTGAGCAATGGGCTTCTTCTGACTCTGCTGATGTTCCATGTCTTTCTTTGTCAGGAAAGTACAAATCCAGCTACCATATCCTTCAAAAATATTAGCCTAACCACCATCTACCATATCCTTAAAAACATTAGCCGAATTTGAACCGTTTGTTGACAAAAGGAATACTAGTTGTGGTAAAATTCTGCATGCCTATGAACCAGTATGATTGAGAAAACAGTGGATGGAGGTTGGGCGATCATGTATCTCCAATTGAAGTCCACGAAAACAGTGTATGTTCATCCATCCATCTCCAATTGAAGTCCATGGGAGGCGGCAGAGGCAGCTCGGCTTAAGAGGCCGGCAGCCTGCCTCGTGTTGGGCGATCATCACTGGCAGACGTGACCTCATGTGTAGGGGTGGCCTCATGAGCCCGTCGTGGTTCTTCCATGGGTGGTTGTGGCCACAGTGCTCCAAGTTCGTAGCGATTGCATGTGACATATCGGCCGTCCGATTGAGGCATTTGACGATTTAAACTCGTTGGCAATCAGATTTATTTATCATAGATCCACCCTCAATTTGTGTTCCCAATTATTTGAACACCACCTAGGAAAAGGTAATAAACCGGTCCTAAATAAGAGGCAAAAGCAGCTTCTCCTTTCTCTGTAAGCAAGCAGAGGTCAGCCTGAGTGTATCAGAATATTGTGATGCTTATGCCATGGCACGCTCTGATGAACCTTGCTTGATTCCAAATGTGCCAATTCCTGTCGAAATACCTCATCGGACACTCTAATTTGAAATACGCCAATTTTTTTTTTTTTCAAAAAAAAGAAAAATGGAAGCCAAAGTATTATCAAAGACGAACTGTGGATTAAGGACGATTCTTTGAACTGTTGTTGCCTTGGCTCCAATTTGATCAGAAGATGTTTGGTATGCCGTATGCTTTGAATTCTAATGAGGATTATAGAATTCTTTAAAAAAAGAGAGAGAGAGAGAGAATGCAAAAGTGTACCATTAGGCCTCTTATTCCAAACGTCATCTTTTCTTTTGGCGCCAAATAAATTCTCAAAATACGTATTTTTTTGTAGGATCGGATAAAAAAAAGTAGGTCTATTCTAGATTACTTTATGTAGTGGTTTCTGCTTTGGCTAATATCTTGGGTAGAAGATAAATCTTTGAAAAAGTAGAGGAGGAGGAAATAAAGGTGTGGCATGATGAAAGCAAAAGGTTATGTCTTGCCACAAGCAATAATTTTTACGTTGTGTAAATAGTAGTCTCAATATTTCATCTGCATGTGGATCATTTATTTTATTTAAAACCACTACCACAATTTTTTTAGCCTCCATTGGCCTTGCCCTTAGTAATCTCTTGTGTAGGAGTACTTTTACAGCAGTATAAGACAAGGGTGAAAAATAAAGAGGCATTTCATTTCAGTACCAACTGCATGGTGGAGGAGGAAGCAAAGCAGAGCAGCCTTTGTGATAGATGGTTTTGTCCCGTTGTGAAGACCGGCTTGTTGACCGGTTTCCCAAAGCAGCCCGGTTCCGGTCTCCTCCCTCCTCTGCAGGAGCTGCCTCCCAACAGCCAGCCAGCTTCCATTCCTGGCTAACCACCACTCCCAAAAACCACTTTGGTCACGTGGCCACTGCACACCTGACACTGGCACCACCATGGCCGCCATGTCACGCCACCACCACCACGCTTCCTTCTCTTCCAAGCTCTTTTCTTCTCCCTCCCAAGATCAAACCGACGCGCTCCCTCCCTCTCTTGCGGTTCAGTTACAGCAGAAAACCCCAGAGGAAGGAGGAGACGCACGTACGGCCACCCACCGACCCACCCGCGCGTTGTTCCGCCACCATGGACGGACAAGGAGGAGGAGGAGGATGGATTCCGCTGGACCTGTCCCTGGCCACCGCAGCAGGGCCGTCCGTGCCGGCCGGCCGGCGGGTGAGCGGCGGCGGCAGAGGGCTCCGGCGCGGCCCAACCGCCGCACCATAGCCTCGCTCTACGCTGAGCTGGGCGCCATGCTCCCCAACCTCCCCACCGACCGGGTCAGTCCCTGCCCTGCCTGCCCTCGACGGCCCTGCTTCTTTCTTTTCTTGCCGCCGCCGCCGCGTCGTGCCAAAGATCGATGAGTTTCTTTCTTACCACCTCTCCGGCCCTCTGCTTTCGTCGTACGTGCAGGAGGCGAGCCACGAGGAGATCGTGGACGCGGCGGCGGCGCGTGTGAAGACGCTGGAGGACACGGTGGCCGTGCTGGAGACGTACCGCGCGGTGCGGCGGCGGCCCCCGCCCGGCCCGCCGAGGTGTCGGTGGCCGTGGGCGCCGTGTGCTTCTGCGCGCGCCTGCCGTCGCGGAGCCCCGGCGCGCTGGCGAGGGCGCTCGAGGCGTTCCACCGCCGCGGGGTCGAGGTCCTGGTGGCCACCGTGGGCCGCCACGCCCACGGCGCCGCCGTGCTCACCGTCACCGCCGCCGCCGCGCCGCCTGAGGTCCTCGAGATGATCAGGGCCGACATCGCCGCCATCTACTGACTCATCTGATCCATGGATGACCAATGGACTTGCCTCGCCGGCGGGCGATTGCACCTTTGCTGGAGTACCTCTCATCCATCCGATGGTCTCCTACAGCTCTGATGATTCGCTAGTTTCATCCAGTAGTTCGAAATTTAGCTAGATAATAGGTGAAATGGCTAGTGCTGTAATAACACCACCGGCAAAGGCAGACATTTCCGATTCGCTAGTTTCAATCAGCGGACTGATCATTTTGAACATTGTCTCGCAGCAACAGCCTCTGATTCGATCGACGAAAAAGAAGCTGCTGTTTTCATGTTGCAAACTCGCCAGCGTTTTAGTCGTTCTTGTTGCAAACTCGCCAGCGTTCTTGTTCTTGTCACAAACTCGCCAGCGTTTTCATTGTTCTTGTCGCAAACTCGCCAGCGTTCTTGTTGTTCTTGTTGCAAACTCGACAAAAAAATGTTCTTGTTTTCATGTATTTTGCCGTCTTTAATTGCATTTATTGAAATGCAAGCTTCATGTTGTTATATCAGAATGGAACTTCAATGCCCCAGTTAGATTAGAAGAACAAATTCGTTTGCGACAAGCTATCTTGATGACGGGCTAGAGTATTACTGACCTACCATTTCTAAACGTCGCTGTTTGGTGCTAGAGGATTCTAAAGAAAATGAGCAGATTTGATACAACTCGTGATAACAGTAGGTTCTCTTGGAGATGCTATTAGGGCAAGAATCAAATCAAAGACAAATATGAGTCAACTAAAACTCAATGCCCAGCAGATGAGGGCTATATTCAAAATGTTTGTTCATCAGGTTCACAACCTTCCGCAGCAAGAGGGGCAGAGGAATAAACCAAGGCCTTTGTGGCCGTATTTACAGGTAAACTTCATCATCAGTGCTACAACTAGTGCTGTTAGCTTCTTGTACCAATAGCCAGCCGACGAAACCTGAGCGAAAACAGATAAAAACCATGCTTATTAAGAGCTTAGATACGTGAGACAGTATAGCATATTGCCGTGAATTTCAGATATCCTGACTTACCGGGCAAAAAAAAAAAAAAGAACCTCGAATCGGGACAGTCCGAATCAGAACCATCCTGACAATAACCCATTTCATTAGGAAAGGAGAAAGAAGAGACTGTTCACAAGAGGAGACACTTCCACTTGACCAATAAATAACCTGTGAAAACAATCAGCGTAAGATAAGATCACACTATGTCGAGCGGTGAAATGTTCACCTGAGTTAAGTCAATAGGGGACACATACCTATCAATGGGCTACTCTACTGATGACTTGATCACATGAACACGTCCATTAAGTTGCTGCTGCGTCTTCTTGCTGCCTAGAGAACAAATGGCATATATAGTTACTAGCAAGCTAATAATCAGTATACATCCTTTTATGTTAGAAGGTTTCCAGGCTCAGAGCGGTTAAGGAGCCTTTCAGTAAACTAAAAAAATGAGCTAACAGCTTTGCAGGCCTGAAACCATGGTACAGGGTAGATTGGACTCTTGAAAAGCTGAAAACTATAATATGCTTAGCCTACAACAGAACCAATGTGTGAGCTGTAATTTTCTTCTCCTCATAGAGATGTATTCTGAACTTTCAGTTCATATCATAATATAGTTTCACTGGAATATTATTTATCTTTACATAAGTGCCCTGCTGCAGTTATAGATAGCAAACACAACTGAATATTCACTTAATAATTTTTAATGAATGAAGTCACATACTACATTTAGCAGAAGAAGCAGAAGATTAAAAGATCATTTCCAACCTTTGTTTCTCGAATGGGGAACAGTAGCTTTATTGCCTCTGGATCGTGAACCTTCATTTTTAATTGCAGGTGCTTGTGTACTTGCTCTCTCAGTTTTGATTCCTTGTGACTGGTTAGGCCTGCTTGCTGCTAATTGCTGAGGGATTCCTGAGTACGACTCATATGTGCTTGCAAGAGGCTGATAAGAGCACCATAGCAGAATGCATCATCAGTAAGAGAACATAAAAAACTATCCTACCAGTGCTCAGAGGATGGCATCAAACCTTTGCTTGAGGAACAAGGTTCTTCTGAGAAGCAGGTAATGCTGAGTTGCCGCATGGGGAATACCGTGGCGCCATCAATCCATTCTCATGTGACACGTTTGGAGTTGTGTGGCCGCTCAAATGCTGCACACATGATTCGCGATAAAGCTGGCCAAGCTCCATTCTAAGACGGTAGTTGCCCTGTGAATGATATATTTTTGTTGCAAGAGGAGCTGGCGCATCTGATAATAAATTAGATGAGAAAATCAAAACACTATATGGTCAGAGGTTACGGTGCAGTGAAAATTGAGCAAGATATATTATTCAAGTGAATGCAACATTTGTGAAATTGGATGAACATCCAAATTAGAGTCTCGGGTAGAAAAAGGAGAACACTAAAGCAGTATTAATGCTGCATAGCTATGCAATGAAGGTTTCATTATGGACCACTTTCAGCTTAAATCTTAATTGGATAGGAAAAGCTCCTCCTACCGTCACATTCTATGGTTACTGACTTTACCCCCATCAGCTGGTATGGAATAAGTCAAACTAAGTGTAAAAATTAACCCTTGACTTAGTAAGCAAAAACAAACAATTTCATAAAAACACCATTTATTGTTCTTTTTTCTTATTACTGAGAATACAATATATCAGAGAACCCTTAATCCTCACTTAACGAAAACATTTCAAAATACCCTTTCGCTTCAAATTCAATTGAGCCAAACAAAAAAATATTGTAAGTGGACATGACAAGCTAACGTGGATACACAAAACTTCATGCCCATAGTAGCTATACTGACAATATCATGTAAATAATAGAAACACAGGTCAAATAACCTAGAGAAAATCAGCAATAAGAAAGAAGGATTAAATGATACCAGATTGATAACAATATTTAGACTGAAAGCAGCACAAACTGTGATTACCTGTTGAATCTATAGGTTGTACTTTTAGTGGCATGCCCATTGTCCAACACCAAACTATTGGCAACGTTCTTGCTTTCAGGTTGTGATCTTGCTTTCACTTTTATGTGCACTTTTTGATCTATATCAGATGTCAAGGCAGCAAACATTCGAAGATCCATAAACATTTAGAGTCCAATTAACAAAAAGAAATCTTAAGGTGAGTATTCCACATGGAGAACACAAATAGCAGCAGGTAAGCACTAACAGTAAACAAGAACAAACAGGCTGCCTCATTAACAATAGGATACTTCCATTACTTATCAACTTTATTTTTCTGCCCTTCTTCAGGGGCTTTGTAGGGCTGGCATGATCTACACCCCCTGAATCATTTGTGTTTACCTTCCTGAGCTACATTGCTCTGCACAATAAACAAAGTTTCAATGAAAAAAAAAAAAAAAAAAAAAAAAATAAAAACTAAAGGTGCCATTTCAACGAAAGGTGCATACTCATTGTAAAATTGCCCAAAGGTCGGCTTCACGTTTTAAATCTAGGATAGCATTAATCTTACAATGTGCTAATAATAAACCAAGTAACACAAAAGTTTGTATTTTTAAAATATCAAATAAGGGATTTGACTATTCATCACATTCTGATTAAGATATTGGTCAGTTGAGCAGTTGATGCTTGGAATGGCAATGCCACCAGCTTTTCTTAGCAAGTGTATCAAACAGTAAGGAAATTACACGTCATTTATTAAGCTAAATGATGTAAATAGCAACAGATTGGGGATTTTCGCACATACAAATTGCAAAATATAAGTTTGTGGGCTGGAAAGTATGGATTCATGATAAATTATGATTTTGGATTTGTGGATTATGTACACAGCCTAGTTCCCAGAAAGATAGGTGATGAACTATACGAACATAAGCAGATTGAACAGAAGTACTTATACCTAAATAATGTAATAGAAAAAATGTTAATAGCACCTGTATGAACTGCATATTGGCTGGCTTTGACTGGCTTCTTGCAAGTACTACAGCAGACCTTCAATAAAAGATAAGATTTTGATCCAGTGTATCAGCTATAGGTAAAAAGGGAAACCATACAGGTAGATTCATCAAAGTTACCAAGTCCAATGGGTCGGCCATCGGTTTTGATCCAAATATATGCATATCTGCACAAAGTTATTGGAAAAGTTAAAAAGCTAAACTGTGGTTGACATCAACATGTAAGTTTAGGCCCTGTTTGGTTCCCTCAAGACTAGGGACTAGAGACTAAATTTTAGTCCCATTTAGTCCCTAAATTACCAAACATGGAGACTGAAAGTGGGACTAGTAGTGCCTAGTCCACTAGTTTCACAAGAGGGGCTAATTGGTACTAATGGTCATGTGTGTCCCCAGTCCCTAGTCCCTAGTCCCAAGAATCCAAACACCCCTTAAGCTGGTTACAGCTATCTGATATAACAGAAACATGTGTCACAACTCACAAATACAGAGTAAAACACAATAGCATTGAAGGTAAAATAAACACATGAGGCAGTGAAATCTCAAGCTAATAAATAAACACATATGATATGAGGCAGAAACTGGAAGCACTAAAATGTTTACCTGTTCCACCCATTGTTCGAAGTACTAGAGAGTAGATATTAGAAAAAGTAAGTGAAATATATGGTTCAGCAAGTGGAGCTTACCATTTTCATCTAGCAAATTTGGTTCGTGTGCATCAAACAGTTGTTTTTGTAGGACCTGTGCAGCAGTCATCTCATGGATCACGTCATCTGCCAAAAGTGACAGAGCAAATTCTTTTCATGCTCAAATGCCCAACATGCATGGATTGAATCATCTCGGTACCAGTCCCTATGTTTTGTTCACTCAAAAAAGAAAAAAAAAAAAAAACTCAAGGAATAAAATATGGATAACAATCAAATGATCAATGATCAACCATAAGCTAGACATGCACATGTGACCAAAATAAAAAGTCAGGTTCTTTTTTTTTTTTGGGTGGGGGGTGGGGGGGGGTGCATGCATTTGATGAAATCTGAAGGATATCAAACTATCAGTAAACCAGATAATCTGCACAATAATTATATATGTTTTCAAAGTCGATTAATAAGAACATTGATATTGCACTATACAGATCACATTGTCAATCAACATTCTGTAAAAACAAATCCAGAAACCTGAATTCAGTAAAAATATTTTTATGGGCCTACAAATGCCATTTCTACTCAGAACATAAAATAAACATGACGCTGAAAAAAGTGCATCCCTGCACTGAGGTGCTGAGTCAAATATAATGAAATACGGTAACAAACTAAACTGTCTTTTCAATCCATAGAAGATAGCGTATATTAAATAATATTTCATTTGCAAAGGTTTTTGTATTGATTATTTTTGTAGACACTTTGCAATGATCTAGTAATATTGATTTTTTTGGCTATGTATCCAAGTTACAAATAAGAAAAAAACGATATATCTAGAAGTTGCATGACATTCTAGTAAAATAAAAGATATGGTGCACCATTCGATCTGAATTTATCAATTTTATTAATGGACCGCTTAAATCGAATCAAATCATGCAAGTACATTGGAATTGTACACTCCATAAATGCTATATCAAATTTGCATGCTAAGTATGCATTATATTTTCTCTTTATTTTATTCTGAACTCAGATCTCAAAGCCTCTATTAAAGTATTGTCCATGAAATTCACAAGCTAAATGGAAAGTCAAAATAGGCTAAAATCTTAACTATACTTTACCTGGTGCTGTGTGATTTTCCATCATTACAAGCTTCAGCACAGAAGACATTTTAAAATGCCCTGCCATGCAAACCATTTTGGAAAATGCAACCTACAATACACTCACATGCGTTACATGGCAGAACTGACACATATAATCAAAACATCTATAGTAGTAGGATCTAAGTGACATAGGGGATCACATAGCCTCATTGTCATTACATAATACAAAATGAAAATGACATAGCTACCAAAGTTCTTTGCGAACATGCAATTGTTAAAATGTCAACCAAAAATCTCTCTTCATATGGCTTTATTATTACGGCCAAAGTCAATTGCATCCCTTTTTTTTTCTGTTTTGAGAGCGTCCTCTCATTTTGAAAATTGAAAGCAGATGCATCTAAAACCAAACAAATAGGACCTTACGTTCTGTGGAAAGAAAGATACATTGTGATAAAAAAAATGGCCTAATAATACCATATAAGGGGAGGGGAGACACTAAAGAACAGCCTGCATGAACATAATTATCTCTGCCCATTAATGTTTTAATGATTGATCCCAATGATACCCTACTGCGAGCTTTTTGAGGAGACCATGCGGCAATATTGTTTCTAGCCTTTCGTCACGACTTACGAGCAACCATCAACATAAACTCCATACAGATGCAACACAAATTGATAATCATGTGCACGCAAATTTGAATGTAACCTAACGCCAACTCAAATAACAAGCAGTCAAGCACAACTGCACACATATTTTATAGCTGGACACTCCAGAATACTGCAGTTCCTCAACATCATAATGAAATATGTGACCCGAACCAGAAAAGAAGACCTGTGGTCTGGGCCCACTTGAGACCCAGAGATTATAAATGCTTATTTTGAATGCAAACCATGAGGCCCTCAATTCAATCTCTAGAAAGCCTTGAAAGTGAAACCACCAAAGTACCTAAACAACTGCTGAAACAATGGCTGTTAAACCACCACATTCTAAGCTCCAGCCTCTGTATTACCACAAATCAAACAGCACAAATCTGCCATAGCATTGGAGCAGAAAGTTGTGATATTAGCCATACACTAAGCAGCGGTCCGAATTCAAAACAAATCACACATTACTAACTAGTAATCCACCGTGACAAACAAATCACACATTTACCATTAGGAAAGCAATGTCCACTATGACATGAAAAACATTTCCGAATATTCGTAACCAAAAAATGGAGAGAAAAAGATGTCTAGGGAGGGTCATTACAAAGATCCGCAAATCAGCACCTCGACACCAGATTCCCGCCGGACAAAAAAAATCAGATCGAATACACGACGGACGAATTAATCATTCAAGTGGGAAAAAAAACACGGAAAATTATTTACAGGTGTCTCACCTGGAGCACGCGCTTCCCTCGAAAAAATGAAGTCCCGAAAAATCAATCTCGAAATCCAGTTAACGAATCGACCCCACGCCGCCGCCGCCGCATCCGGCTGCGCCTCGTCGCCCCTCGCCCCGCGTCACATGCCAAATTCCGCGGGGAGAGGAACCCCGAGCAGGAGGCACGCCACGAGACGGGACGCCCGGGAGGAAGGGTGACACGGAGGAGGGAGCGGGAACCTCCGGCGTCCGGCCTCGGCGGCTCCCCGGCGATCACCGGCGGCGAGGGCGATCGGGCGCGGCAGGGGAGGCGGGCGGAGGGCGGAGCCGAGCGAGCGCCAAGCGTTGCAGATTTGGGGCCGGGCCTCCCTCGGGCTCGCCCGGTTCTTGTAGCAACCGAGCCGGGCCGGGCCGGTCCGAGACTAGAGACGGCCCAGACCCGGTTCTTCTCGCCGCTGAACCGAGCCGGACCCGCCGCTGAACCAGCACGCTGCACGCGGCATCTCGCAAGCAGCAGCAGAAAAGCAGAAACTGAGGGAGGCGAGAGGGGGAGGCGGCCATGGCGATGGCGGGTGCGGAGGGGAGAGGGCCGAGGCGGAGCCGCGTGGCGTTCGTGCTGGTGGACGGGATCGGGGACGTGAGCGTCCCGTCGCTGGGTGGGCGCACGCCGCTGGAGGCGGCATGCGCGCCGCGGCTGGACGCGGTGGCGGCGGCCGGGGTGACGGGGCTCATGGACCCCGTCGAGCCAGGGCTCGCCTGCGGCAGCGACACGGCGCACCTGTCCCTCCTCGGGTACGACCCGCGGGTGTACTACCGCGGACGCGGCGCGTTCGGAGTCCATGGGCGCCGGGCTCGCCATGGCGCCCGGCGACATCGCCTTCAAGGTCCGCACCCCGGTTCTCGGAGCACAAAGCTGCAGCTCGAGTAGCTTTGGTTTGTTTGGATTCATCATCGTATAAGTTAGCTCTAGTTCAGATCAGCGTTTTCTTGCCCTGCATGTTCTGTTGCTAAACCTGATTCCTTCTGCTGTCACTTGTATAGTATAGCCAGCAGTAATTGTTCAGATCATTGAATGTTTTGTTTTGCTGTGTTAAATTGGAGCTCGGTTTCGTTAGAATCTTAGGCTAGCGATGGTTGGGATCATCATGCAGTAACTAAATTCGACCACCTTTCTTGTTGGATCTTGGGCTCTAGCTCTACTTAGCAATCTCTTGGGCCATTGAATTTAAGTGGCAGTAGTGTGGAAAGTAGCATGTTTCACCCTGTATTTTTTTCTTCTTCTTTTTCCTTGATGATATTTAATGTTTTCTAATAGCATGTGTATCAACTGATGAATGTGTTTTTACCACTGAACTGTCTGCGCAATTCGCGTGCAGTCAAACTTTGCTACACTGGATGAGAGCACTGGAGTTATCGTCAGCAGGAGGGCGGATCGGCATTTTGAAGAGGAAGGCCCTATCCTCTGTGCTGCGTTGGATGGGATGAAGCTTCCGTCATTTCCTGAGTATGAAGTCAGAGTAAGGTGCAGCACTTAAACCTCGTCGCCGTTTTAAGCATGTATGATGTCTAGTTACTGCTGTAATTCACACGCCTTCTCTGCAGGTATGCTACTGAGCACAGATGCGGTGTGGTTGTCAAAGGACCAAAACTGAGTGGGAACATTTCTGGAACCGATCCCTTGAAGGACAACCGCTTGCATCTGAAGGCTGAACCGTTGGATGACTCGGAAGAAGCTAAAAACACTGCAGCTGTGGTCAATGAGCTTTCTAAGGAGATTACGCACATACTGGTTTCCCACCCCATCAACGCAAAGCGTGCAGCTGAGGGAAGAACATCGCAAATGTTGTGCTGTTGCGAGGATGTGGTATTCGGATTGAGGTTAGTGTAAAAGATTTAATACTAGGCCTATATATATGGTACTGCAGTAGCAATATGAAATATTGGCTTCGACTTTCTGAGAGCTTTCGCAAATGCATTCTCTGGATTTCACATGCTTCTGCCCTGGCTAAGATCTGGCTTGCTTTTGCCCTACTGGAACTTGATACTTCCAAAGCTTCCCTTTAATGAAGTTTCATGTGGCTTTGTTAGGTGCCTGCCTTTGAAACCAAGCATGGACTTGCACCATGCATGGTTGCTCCTACTAAGATCATAGCTGGCCTGGGGCTATCACTGGGGATCGATATCCTTGAAGCACCTGGAGCAACTGGAGATTATCGTACTCTCTTAACTTCTAAAGCTAAAGCTATAGCCAAGGCACTCTCTGCCCCTATGGATACACCACCTCGTGTTTTTGTGCCTGGAGAGGATGAATATAAAGCTGGAAGAGAAAATGGCTATGACTTTGGGTTCCTGCACATAAAGGTAAAATACATATTCAGGTTCTTTTTTATTCATACTGACTATGATTCTGATAACTCTTATAATGTCACCGCAGGCAATTGACGATGCTGGTCATGATAAGGCTGTCAAGTTAAAGGTACGGGGTCTAGAAGCTGTTGATCGAGCTATTGGTCAGCTTGCAAGGCTTCTTTTGGGAAGCTGAAAAGGCCGGACACTACCAGTACTTTCTTTGTGTCACCGGAGACCATTCAACTCCTGTTGAATATGGTGATCATAGCTTCGAACCTGTCCCATTTGCAATATGCAGACTCAGAGATTATGCAGCAGCCATTGGGGAGGATAATGTTATAAATACACAACTTGATGATTTCCCCCTCCCTTCAGTAAAGTCTGGAGAAGATTTGCTTGATGATGTAGAATCACTGGAGCGCAAGCCTGATCAACTTAAAGCTTTCAGTGGTGATGTTGTATGTGAGTTCAACGAGGTTGCCACTGCGAGGGGGTGCCTTGGACGATTTCCTGGAAGTGAGATGATGGGCATCATCAAGAAGTATATCAAGGCGAAGAATGATTAATGTTGGTTCAAGTGCTGACCTTTTGCTTAATCTATTGACCATAGGCCTTCGCTATGTAATAAGCTAATCGAATGTGGGAACATGGAAGAACCATCTTGGTCTGAGATGAATAAGAGATGCCTTGGTGAAAAACAATGATATCTGCTTATGTGCGTTGTGCCCAGTGTTGACTGTTGGGTCGCTTTCGGGCCACATGAATGAGAAATTTTGATGGAGGTCTTATGGGCATGCCTAACTTTTTTTTTTGTGTGTGTGCGCGTTTAGTTCAAATCCTTCCCTGTAAGTATTTTATTTTTTGCAGGGTGTGGAGTGGGTTAAGAAGTCCAACCTATGAAGGTTCTTGCTTAGCCTTGTCATGCAAAATATTTTTGACGCATTTTATGCAATTACAGCTCCACCGGTGCAACAATAATTGCTACAGCATCCGGCTTTCTGAACAATGCCGTGGTTTTGCGAGATGGTAGACAGAGCCCGCATAAATTTCACTTTATAGATACCTTAAATTACAATAGGAACAGGAATTTTGGTAACTGAATATTTACATATAGCACTTTATAGACACCCTGAATTGGAACAGGAATTTTGGTCACTGAATATTTACATATACCTTATATACTAACCATCAGACAGGCAGTAGACACAGCTGCGATAGCTTAAAATTACGGCATTCAGCAGAAAATGCATAATTTCAGCATGAACCAAACACTCTCAACGAGGGATCGATAAAATAAATATATATATATATAAAAAAAAGAAACACCAACCAAATAATATTCGGAGCAAGAATAGAACATATGGAAAATTATATAAACCAAAGACTTAGAAATGAGGCTGTTAATAAGCTAGCTCTGCTACATATGTTCACACATTCGACCTTGTAAAACATGAATCAGAAAAGTGAAAGCTGCATTAGATTTAATTCAACTAATTATGGAATCCAGTTTTTGCTGCTAACAAGGATACGATAATAACACAATCCACAGATATAAACATGATGTCAGCAGCATAATCAGTCATACATCAGATAATATTTATGAAAATAAATTGTATACTCTGCATGTTTTGTGTTACTAAAGGAACATAAGGCAAAACGCAGATGATCTGGACAATTGTCACAGCAATGTGGAGGCGCTGAAGCCAGGCTGATAGTTGAATCCATTGAGAGCCCAGAACAATCACAGATACCCTTCAGAGGAGACCTCGTCGCCTTTTGTAATCACTCACACTCAGGGTTAAAGCATGCCTCCTTCCATCGTTGTCAGGCACTTTGTACCCCATTGTAGCTTCTATCTTCTGCCTCCTTGCCATGTAACCATCAAACAGGCCCTTGGCTCCACCAAATTCTTGCAAAGCAGACAATGATATAGGAAGCTCAAATGTATGCAGCGCATTTGATTCTGTTCCCAGATCTACTGGTGCATTGGTGTCGATGAGCTTCCGGCGTCAGCTGCTGCCACTTGAGCTGCTGTTGTGGCTGTTGTGCCAGTTTGAGCGTTGCTCTTTACATCTTCATTGTTAGGCACTACATTACTACTGGACCCATTGGCAGTTTCTTCAGCATTAGTTTCTTCAGCATTATCTCCTGGCTTTGATGCATAATAGTTTCTTGATCTTGTCCACCTCCTTGAGAAAGGGTCATAACCAGCCTCTCCTGCCTTCAAAGATGTATTTACAGGTTTCATTTCTGAAGCATTCTTGAAGTTATCAGCACGGTTCTTCCGGTTCATAGCCTCCAACTTTGCAGCCTTATCATCTTTTGACGCTGGCTGTGGCCTGTTTTCCAGTTTTTTCAGCTTTGCACGAATCCTCTGCTTCAGCTTCATTCCTACGGCTCAGAGCCATCTCCAACTCATTCCTCAACCGATCCTTCTCAGCAGCAACATTGATAGGGCGCCTCACAGCTGATTTCTCTTTGAGCATCTGCTGAACAGTAGATGCTGAATACACATAGTTATAGGCCCTCTGTATTTCTTCTTTCTTTTCCAGCACTTCCTGCCCGAGTCGGTATGCGCGCACCATTCTTCTCAGCCTCTTGCAGCCATTCCTTGAACTCTTCTTCTTCGTTGGGTGGGGAGTCTGATACCTGAGTCATCTGCCACCGCGCGCAGCATCAGCCTCACTACCCCAAACAACATTGAGATATTTGTATGTCTTGTAGCTTTCCAGTTTGTAATTGCGATCCGGATCGCTTGCATCCACGTTCCTCACTATGCACAGCCTGTATTTTGGGTTCCCAGACTTTGTCTTGCCAATACCTAGCCGCACAAAACAGCCAGAAACTAGCTCATCAAAGAATGGTTCCAAGAACCATTTCACCAGCTTTGACCTCCTGAGGGTAATACTCTTCACATCATCAAACTTGAGTGGGTCAAGCCTACTGGGCGATTCATCAAACTCATCATCCCTGCCATCATCAGCAATCCTCCCATGGTCATTCAGCCTACCCCTGTTATCATCATCGTTGCTCCCATCACTTGGAGGGCTCCCAGCCCTACGCCTAGTCGGTGAGCCGCCACCATGTGGGAGCAGGACATTGAACCTGTTGCGGCGCCTCCGAGTCCTGTTGCGCATATTCCGCTTCGCCCGCAGCTCGTCCAGGGCGCTCTTGGCGGCAGATCCAGACTTGTCAGTTCGGGTCGAAGACCGCATCCGGCTGGGCGGCGGGGCGGGCTGCTATCCTTTCGCGCACCCGCCTTGTCCGCCTTGGACGAGGACGTACGTGCCCGCTGCTTGAGCTTGTAGTCGTCGCGGCGGGCGGCGCGATCGAACAGGATAGACTCCCTATCCAGCTCAGACATGAGCTCAAGACGCTCCTTGTCGTCCTCATCCTTGTATAGGTCACTCCCCACTGACGGGGCGCTGTCCGAGTCCTCCCCGCCGCTCCGACGTCCATCTTCGCCCTCCTCGTCCTCGTCCTTCCACCCACCACCGCCACCCCGGACGCCCTTCTCCGGCTGGTGCCGCTTCTTGAGCGGTACCTGCTGCGACGGAGGCTTCTTCCTCAGTAGGTCGGCGCGGCGTCGGAGTCGGAGTCGTCGTCGAAGCCGTCGGAGCCGCTCCCCAGAGTTCCACCGCGGGTTGCTCGGCCGGGGCTGGTTCTTCCCCGTCCGGCCGGCGGCCTGCAGAAGCAGATCATCCAGGTTTGACTTCGGCATGGCGAAGCCCGACCCTCCTCCACGTGCAAGCGCGACCCCTACGCAACCAAAACAACCCGTGAAAACAAGATCCTTCAGCACCTCCAAAATCAAACCCTGGATGAAACAGGAATCGCCGGTCCGTCCTGGATCTGGGGGAGGAACCACAGCTCGGAACAGCTCCGAGCAGGATGAATAGGACACGCACCTGGAGAGGCTACAGAGGCGTCGGTCGGCGCAGGTAACGATGATGGATGGATCCCTCCGGGGTAGAAGGCAGCGCAGTGATCGACGGAGGAGACGCCGCCGGAAGAGAGAAGAGGAGGGTGCGCCGGCCCTAGCCGCGACGAAGGGGAGAAGACGACGACGATTCTGAGTTCGAGGTGTGCCGTCAGGTCTGCTATAGCTACCGTTGGGCCCGTAGAAAGCCCGGTTGCGTCAGGATTCAGGGCCAGTCATGTCCACCTTCCCGAAAAAAAAAAACTGTATAATTTCATTAAAAAATTGTCCACTTGTTTAAGGTTCCTACCTCTGTCTGAAAAAAAAAAAATGGAATTCTAGATGCTTTCTTGATTAAATTATCTGAAATTTGTTTAAATATATAAACAAAATTATTAATATTTATGATGAATATCTATAAAAAATTTGATGAAAAAATCTAATGGTACCTATTAGTATGACAAATATTAGTGTTTTTTATATAAATGTTAAATTTGTCATACTTTAACTTAAACTTTTTTTAATTATATTTTAAAAACAGAGGGAGTACTATGGTCAATGAGCGTTTGGCAACTCGGTTGTATGTTTCTATGTTTTTGGAAGAAAGTACTATTTACCTTCATAAAAAATTGTGATCGTCGTTTTTGCTCCCTAAAGTGCAATGTCTTTTTGCCCGCTCAAATTTTAAAACCCCAACTTGGATGGGTTTACTGATGTGGGGCCACGCAAGAGGAAGGCAAATCAAACTAAGCTTAAAGTTTAACTAGGTAAAATGGGCTAAAATATTTGAAAAACTATCAAAAATTTAAAATACATTTTTTGAAACATCTATACATATTTTTTACATGAAAATATAATGCAATTTGAAATCCTAAAATTCGGTTTATTCTTTTTAAATTTTGTTCTACCTCCGACTATTGTAAAATCATGCTCTACCTTATGGTGTCTAGCTTGAAATTGTTTGAATCTTAATGAACTCATTTTGATGCTTATTTGCTAGTAAAAGCTATTGTCCTCCATTATAACTTGTCGATGTTGATCAACATCAACAGAACATGTAAACTGATGAAACACTAAAATTACGATATGCTTATAATGCCGTCTTCTAAGAACTATTGCTATGCTTCAAAGTTTTGTCGGTTCAGCTCGTTTAGAGCATGGCTAATAGTTCCACGGTTGCCGGCTGAATAGAGTTGCCATGTCATTTCTTGCTAACAAATCTGACCCACCACGTATAATAAGTAGGCTAAAAGCCTGGCGGTAACAAGAAGAAAGCATGTAATATTTGCATGCAAATTCTATCGGTTGTGGCTAATATCTACGTGGCCATCGATCATCAAAAAACAACAATGATACGAAGGGGTGTGTAGAACAATTGACACAAAGAATCCGAGTAGGGACTAGGCCTATGGAAAACACTATCTCCAGTGCTTTCGCTGTGGGTTGTAAGTCGGTGACTAATTCCTCGGTTCTGCGTTCGCCCCGACACTTCACGAAAGTAAGCCCACTTTTCTTCTCTCTCATATTTTCTCTCCCTCCGACAGATTTTGTTGGCGGGGAAACCTTTTTTTTGCCGACTGGGCCTTATTATCTTTGCTCTTAGGCGGTGCGCTCCACGAGGGCTCGCTAGCCTGGGTGAGCCACGTTGGCTCTCCTTAGGGTAGGAAGAAAACCTTGTTGGCGTAGGAATCAAGACAAGCATGCATGGTACCTAAGCCAAACAGACTCTATCCGGCAAGAGTACCAAGCACGTCGACACGCCCTTGTGTCAAGTGTGAACTATGCGTGGTCTAGTCATCAATTTATTACATGCATTTGTTATTTTATTTAGATTAGCAATCGTCATTGTGCACTTTGCTAATCAAGTTTGAGCTGTAACTATTTTTTTAAATTAAACAAGTATACTACAAAAATGATGAAAATGGTACTCCGGGATATAAGTCGTTACATAATTTTGGAAGTCAAAGTTTCTCAAATTTGACCAAAGTTATATGACCAAATAATAACATATATCAAATATTCAGTAGTTTTTTTTTATAAGTTTGGTCAAACATGAAATAGTTTAACTTCACATGATTCTTTGAACGAAGGAAGTATACATGAACATGTTCACATAGTACAAAAATAGACTAGCCTCTTTCAATTGTCAGGTCAAAGAAATTGATGCCTACTTGACTTTGACAAATGTCCCATAATGGGTTATTTCAGCATTTTTCTTCTCTTTGCCGCAAACTTCTACTGTACTACTTTTTGCTCGTCGTCTCTTGTGCAGTTCCGTTTCCGTGCATAAACCCAAAACTATCGCTTGGGCGGCGAGATACGGATACGGCTCAATCTCTTCTCCGGCCGGTTTATCCATCCACCGCTGGAGTACGTCCTTGTCCATGTCATAAAATTCCTAATTATCTATCGTCCAAAACAGCTGAGATGTGGTACATGTCATCGTCCAAATCCAATCAATCCTCCCAGCCTCCCAGGATCGTCCCGAGCAGAGCCACCTACCAGCGTCCAAGAAATGGAGAATCCTCGTCTCCTCCCATTTCGTGGCTGGCGCAGCGTCACACTGACATTTCCGGACGGACGCTTTTCTATCCCAAGCCTATCTATTTATCGACTCGCCCGCCGCACTAGGCCGCTCTCCTTCCTTCCACCGCTGCGCTTCGTGCTATAGGTATAGCTGCTGCTGCTGCTACCACCACCTCACGGCCGCCTCCGAGCCCCACTAGCTGGTAGTGAGTGGTAGCTGCAGCTATCCTCTCTTTACTCCCGCCGCCGTCCACCGATCCGAGAGCGAGAGCATGGCGCACTCCCCCTCGCCGCCGCCTCCTTCTCGCCGGCCGCCGCCGCCGCCCGGCGCCAGGTCCGCACTTCTTGGACTTCTTCTTGGCTTGGCTTGACCTGGTAGCTTGTTTGGTCTATAAGCTAGGCCGTGCGTGTCGCTGTTTCTTGAATCCTTGGTACGAGGAGCGTGCGTGCGCGCGCCGCTGTCAGCCACTCTAGTCTAGCTAGATTCGTGGCGTCTTGTTTGTGATTTATCTGTCGGCTTCTGGTATTGCTTCGCTACTTCGCTTAGATGGATGGATGGATTGGATTCATGCCATAGCTGTTGTTTCTGGTGATGCTGGGATGTTTTGTTGGTCTCGGTTCGGTTGCTTGATGGTTGATTAGATTCGAGCTCACTCGGACAGCAGCATAAGGATTTCTCCGAGGGCAGGCATTTCTTCCCCGCTTGATTCAGGGGATCTTCTTTTTGTAAAAGTTCCCTTAAATCTTGTTTTGAACAAACAAAGTTCCCTTGGATCTTTATGGTCAAATTTGCCTATGATTAGTACTTGTTGAGTTGAGCACACAATGCTATGGATGCATAATTGATTCCTCTGGTTTTCCTTCAAATTGCTGCACTAACTTCCATAGTAGCAATTTTGAGGCGAATTGACTTTATTTAGGTTAGTATGGAAAACTTGCACGTATTAACTTCTGGGGTAGGAGTAGGACTGAGAGTTTATTACCATCTGCCACCATGAATGATGGACATCGATGGTGACAATTTCGCGTGTTTTTTAGTGCAACCTGCAAAGATTCCAAAATTGTTGCAAATAAAGAAACCGGCAGCGTGCCAGCTCGGTGGTTCATATGGTTTATTTTAAAAATCAACTTCTGGTGGTGAAATCTTGCTGGATCGCAAAGGGAGCAGGAAAGGTCCAGGGGTGACCCTAGCACAGCAAGTGAGAGCACATGCATGCCTCAGATCTTGCTCAAGTAAATTAAGGAGCATTTCTTTACCAGTGCTTTGCTTCTGTACATCGATGTTGATGTCCTAGCCCAATAGAAAATGCCAGCTTTACATGTGTATGCTGTCATGTGTTCTCTTGCCTGATCTGAAAAGTCCTAGATCATGGGTGGGATCTCAAAATCTGTAGTTGTGTTCCACACATTTGTATCTGGATTTAGACCAGGTTTGAAATCTTTGTTACATCTGGATCCTTGTGTATCACTGCACTCATGTCCTTGTTTAGGCATTTCAAAATCCCTGGACCAGATCACAGATCAGTTCCTCAAAAGTTCTGATGCTAGTTCCTTGCCAGGAAGCAAAGGCAGTTGATTTTTCAGAAGTTTTTCCTACTCTATATCTTGTCTATGTATAGCTATATTTTTCTGAAAAAAGAAATTGTACAGGCATGTGCGAATAAATATAAAAATCATAATGTTTGGATACCTGAAATGGCAACCACCTGGCTTTTAGTTTAGGTGAACATACTTCATAGACATCACAGACTTAAATCATGCTGCTAATATGTGTGATGTGGTAGCTTCACAATGTTGTCCTGATGTACACATTTTAGTATTTAGTTCATATTTATGAAGGACTTTCCGTTCCAAATCTGTTTTGGTTTTAATTTCATTGAACATCCAGTACAAGAGTTGGAGCAGTTTTGAACTATTTTAGAAAAGTGTATTTGCACTACATGCACTATGTCAATCTTGTTTCTGTGTCAATTTCCACTCTCATTATTATACTCTATGTTGTTCTGTGCTTATGAACAATCCATTTATGGGGACAATTCTTGATCCATTTCAGGTGACAAATGTGATTTCAAGCCGGAGCTCGGTTTCCTTCCAGAGCCACAGGGTGACTTCTGTATCCATCCGTTCAAGACCAAGTTCTCTTCGGTTTAAGATTTGCTGTTCGGTATGCATCACTTTATTGTTTGTTGCTGCCAACAGTTGTTCTGGTTCTAAAAGTGTGTGGCGGATAAAGAAACAGCCTATTTGTAGTAGCTGTTCATATTTTCCATGGTTATCTTTATTCACTAACATTATACGAGACACTATAAGTAAGCTAAATTCTTTGCATAGTCAGCAAAAAAGAAATATGGAATTATTTAGGTGCCGTTTGGATCCCATTTAGATTTTGAGAATCCAGATAAAAAGAATCAGAACAGTTCTATTGGATTTTGAGATTCAAAAATCTGTTGAATTAAAATCCCTCTAAAATTTAGACCATCTGGATAATATAGTGAGATTTTGGGATTTTTTCTATCCAGATTCTTGTAATCTGAAGGATTCAAATGGGGCTTAGTTATTTGTTATAGAAAGTACAAACTACTAGAGTGAAGAGTGTGACATGGTTCTTCTTGACAGCTATATATTGCCTGTTTCTGAGATTGTATGCATGCGCTTACTGTGCTGATGTGAAGTTGTATATCTTTTTTTTAAGAGCGACCTGAAATATCGTCATTCTCTGGTTTATTGATTAGGCTAAGAAAGAGACAGTCGATAAGGTTTGTAGTATAGTGAAGCAGCAGCTGGCTCTTCCCGATGGGACTTGTATCACTGGGGAATCAAAATTCGCTGAACTTGGTGCTGATTCACTGGATACGGTAATCCTCTATCAAAATTGTCTGTAGCTCCAAAAAAAAAAAAAAAAATAGCAGCACTTTAACATGACCAACTTTCTCTTGCAGGTTGAGATTGTGATGGGCCTCGAGGAGGCATTCAACATAACTGTCGACGAAACAAGTGCACAGGACATTGCAACTGTGCAGGATGCAGCGGACCTTATTGAGAAGCTTATGCTGGAGGCACCTCCAAAGGTCGTCTAGATCCATCAACCTTGCGATCGACGACGACGAATTTGCATTCGATCTCTGTTGTATGTTAAATTGTTCATGTTACCCATTGGTTCTTTCTTGATGATTCAAGATGAGATTTTGTATTGATGTCGCTGAGGTAAATTAGATGCTCCAAAAAGGCTACATGAAGCAGATGAAGACAATAATGTATTCCACTTTCCATTTGTATGCTGTACTACTATAGAGAAACCAATGAACTATTATCAAGAGTCACTGCAACTATTGCTTTTGATCTTTGGAAAGTCACATACATGGAAATCTGAATCAGATTCATTAATTGTTGAGCTTGGGACGCAGATATGCAAATAGCAGGCTGTCAGGTGCTGACCCATTGTGTTGTTTGGCCACAAGCGTTGGTGAATTTTCGTCTTTGCTCGATGACAACTGGAGTTGTAGATTAAGGACAGGATTTAGAACAAAATCTTTATTAATGAGAGGAAACTAGGGCTAATGGAATGGAACACATAAGGGCTAATGGAATGGGGATTTTTAACCCTAATTTTACCGAACCTGGGGATTAATGAGGGAGGATTGGAGGGGATTGAAGAGGTCAGAAACTGTCACAGGAGAACAGCCAGAAACTGTAGGCTGTACACAAACTGTCACAAGAACTGTGTGCCATCCAACTCCGAAGGACCCAGTACGCAATGGTTCTGGGACAAATGGAATCCACAATTTTGCCCTGAAGAACGCAGACCTCTGAAAAAAATATAGACAAGATTTTTTTTTTTTTTAAAAAAGGAAAAAAAATGTCATCTTCTACCTCCTTGGCTGCTGCTCTTCTCCTCCATGGCCGCCTCCATTCCCCTTCCCCTCCGTCAAAGGCGCAACTTTTCCTAGCTCTCCCGAACAACCCTACCCGATTCCCAGCCTCCGCTTCCGTCCGGGTCACCTATCCCTACCCGGTGGCGGCCTCTCCGCGCCGCCGACGGGGAGCGCGACAACCGCGTGCAGGAGCTGAGGGTGCCCGATTCTTGGTTGACGCCTGCAGGAGCAGCTCAGGTTGGGTCTTTGAATTTCTGTCCACCGATTCTTGTCGCAGCCTAGTGGTGGATGAACTGTAATCAAACAAGGGTAGTAGTGTTGAACAGACTACGCTCAAGGGGCATATTGATGCCTCTCAATCAATCAATTCAAACGAAATTTGCTCGGGCTTAGTTCATGGTTCGTGCTGTTCATGTGCCCAGACTTCAGAGTTCAGATACTGTGTGTCTTGGGTTTCTGGCTGCTCACATTTGCCCCCTCCTTTTTTCGGGTCATGCCAAATGCATTTCCTGTGTCACTTGGGATGTCTGAATTCACGGTGTGGATGGATGGACTTGGAGAGTCGAAGCTAGAAATCATATATATGGCAACACTGCATTAGAATCAATTAACAGAACTTACTGCTATTTCATTGCACATGCATTTGACTGTCTAGGCTGATCGTTGCTTCTACAAGTTCAGAATCCCTGATGAACTTACCTCACTTTTCATGCTGATCACCAGGAATCTGAATGGCTGAGGGAGACACTGCACAAGTGGCTGGACGACGAGTACTGCCCGGAGCCGGCCAACGTGGACATCAGCAGCACCGCCGCGCGGTCGTACCTGTGAGTCCCTGATGGCGGGGCAGTCTGACCTGGGAGAGATTTTGCTCAAGATGGTCGGCGACCTGGATAAGCTGTCGTACAGGGAGAGCTTCCATGGGCCCTTCTCGGCCGCCAACGCTGCCGTTCGTCTGATCACTCAGAGGATGGAGGAGTCCCTGCCTGATGAATGAATGAATGAATCATGGTGCCATGGTTGTCTGTGTGAGCTGCAGATTCTACAATGACGACAGGACTGATCCAATGCGACTGCTCATCCCATGGGTGGTGTCGTCGACAGGAAATGGTCGAAATAGGCTCTCGAGACTTTGTTTTTCTAGTGAAATTTGACAGTGTACCATTCCGCTGTCAGCTTGTGAATCTGCAGATGAAACAATATGTGTGTTTTTGTGTTTCTGCAGCTTGTTTTGTGTCTGCACTTCCTTTTGATCTTGATAGGTTGTCCTAGTCGTGACACACACCCACTTGAGCACGTCAGTCCTCTTAAAAAACAAAAAAGATCGAGCCGGCGGTGGCCGGCAGCCAAAACCCACGTCGGACTTGGCCAATCGCCGCCGCCAGGAGCCAGGGGACAAGGCAACGCCGGCCGGCACATTTATATATGGTGTACCAGGCAGCCCAGCCCCTGACCGCCACGTGTACTCTTCTGCCGCAGAGCTAAGCGCGCCACTAGCTCGCGGCAAGCTGCTGCCACCAGCCACAGCTCCGGCCGGGTGCCAATGGCGACCGCAGCAGCGACTTCTTCGCCGGCGGCGGCGTGGCAGCCGACGCTGGTCTGCGCGTCACTGACCGCGCGGGTGCCCCGGGAGATGGCAGCGGAGGTGGCCGCCGCCGCCGCGCTCGGTGCCGACGTGGCGGAGCTCCAGGTTGGCTGCCTCGACGGCTTCGAGCCGCGCAGGGACCTGCCCGTGCTTCTCGCCCAGCCCCGCTCGCTCCCCGTCATCGTCACCTACAGGTCCTTGCATCTTCTTCCCCCGAGACACCTTCTTGGCGGTTCGCATTTTGTACAATTGAATGGGGAAATGTTTCTTCTTTTCTAAATTTCAGATTGTGTTTCTATTGTTGTACCATCAGAGGAACAATATGTTTTGTGTTGCCCAGTTATTAATCTCAAACATTGTTCACATATTGTTCCTTGGTTTCGGTTGTGCAGGCCGAAATGGGAGGGAGGCCAGTACGCAGGCGAAGATGAGCCACGGTTTGAGGTGCTTCTACTGGCAATGGAGCTGGGAGCTGAATACGTTGATATCGAGTTCAAGGTTAATTGGCTCCGCCCTCACTCCTTTTACTTCATTTCAGACTATCACAATTCGCAAGACTAGCTTGCAGGGCAAAGAAATTCTCATTATTCATTTGAATTGAAAATCATTTCGTGAAGCTTGGTGAGTTTATGTGTGGTGTACTACTGAATTGGAGGATATCTGAGAGTTCAGAGCTGGAATACATTTCGATGCAGTTTGCTTCTTCTTGCTTAATTACATATCTACGGGACAAGTGAATCTCTTTTCAATTGGTCACTACTCACTATTACCTTGCTGCTCTGTAGGTAGCCGACAAATTTATGAAGTTTTTGTCTGGGAGGAAACCTCAAAACTGTAAGCTTATCGTGTCAACATATGACTACGAGAGCACTCCATCGGTACATGAACTTCTGAATTTGGTGGCTCAGATACGAGCAACAGGGGCTGACATTGTGAAAATTGTAACCACTGCTGCTGACATTGTGGACACATCAAGAATGTTTCAAGTACTTGCACATTGCCAAGTGAGTTTTAGTGTATCCAATCCACGCCACTATTTTTTATTGCCTCATAGCATGCCATATTGCCATCTGGTGCTGACCCTTACCTTAGATTTACAATACAAAGATTATGTGTCCTGAAAAGTTTGCTTGACTCAGATATGAACTTTTGCCAAATTATCCGTAGCACTCCCAGTCCAAGGTCTCTGCTAATTCAGAAACAAACTAGTGCACTTCCAATCTCCAGCAAGGAAGTCGTTGTACAAGGATAGCAGATTAACAGTATAGCTGGTTTGCCAGTGACTAACAAATGGATTATAATTGGAGAGCTAGGGGCTATGCTGCTACACCTTCGGATTTCCTCAGATCAAATGCTCACATTTCAAGATTGCAATAATGAACTCTGACCTGTTAGACCAAAAAGATTATATTTTAGGGGGAAAACAGACAGGAAGGCCCCTAGTGCGATATACTTGAATATGATAAATAACATGAAGTTATGTACAAAATGGACAAATAAAGGATATACATTGAGCTATTGACATGAATGACTGTAGCCATCAAACTATTTATATTCTGAGTGAATATTTCACCCTAAGGGAAATTTCTTTTTCAAAGCTTCCTTGCATGAATCTTATGATGTTAGGATTGCACTAGGGATGCACAAATGAGGGTGTAGTGCTTTCAAAAGATATTATCCTATGTTTTAGTTTCAATGCTTCAGTTTGTATGATCCCCATATCTCATTATCTTATTATTGGAATCATGAACTAGGAGAAGCAGGTGCCTATAATTGGGCTGGTGATGAAAGAACGGGGTTTTATTTCTCGGATTCTTTGTGCAAAATATGGTGGATACCTTACTTTTGCATCTCTTGAAAAAGGAAAAGAATCAGCCCCTGGGCAGCCGACAGTAGCAGAATTGATAAATAAGTACAAAATAAGGCAGATAGGCCCAGATACCAAGGTCTTTGGTATTATTGGAAATCCAGTTAGCCACAGTAAAAGCCCAATTGTGCAAAATCAAGCTTTCAGATCAGTGGGTTTCGATGCTGTGTTTTTGCCCTTTTTGTCAGATGACCTGGTTAAGTTTCTTTGTACCTTCTCAGCACCAGATTATGCAGGCTTCAGGTAAAATCATAGTTTGTTGCAATGATTTTTGCTATATCCTTATTTATTCAATTGTATAGTCTATTCCCCATGTATGACCATTCAACATTTTGTTCGATCAATTAATTGGAATGTAGTTGCACAATGCCCCATAAAGGAAACTGCGCCGGTGCTGTGACGATGTCGACCCAATTGCCAGGGTAATTTCATTCCCATTTCTTTTGTTTGCTGATACACAGCTCTCCTACGAATTCTAAGGAAAAGCACACACAAATAGTAACATTTGTGAAAATGACGCCTTCTCCAGGACATTGGAGCTATTAATACAATTATTAGAAGGCCTGATGGAAAACTTGTAGGCTACAATACCGACTATTCTGGTGCTATTTCTGCTATTGAGGATGGAATAAGAGGTTTCCACATGCCACCGCTTACAATATTGTATTTTTCTGATCTATATATGGTTTGTGTAACTGCCTTTTAACCCCATTTGCAGCATCACAAGCAACAGATTCGACTACTTCGCCAGTGGCTGGAAGGCTATTTGTTGTTATTGGGGCTGGTGGTGCTGGAAAGCACTGGCATATGGTGCAAAGAGAAGGGAGCAAGAGTTGTCATTGCCAACCGTACATTTGGTATTTGCTTCTTCAGGACGATTCTATTATAAACTAGCCATGTTTCATAGCATTTTCTTGGTCGCCTCATATTCTTTTGTAAGATAAAAATGTGATTGGTTGCATTAAGAGTTCAAACTTTTTTTCCAGCACGAGCTCAAGAACTTGCTAGCAAAATTGGTGGGACTGCTTTGACCCTGACAGAGTTGGAAAACTACCACCCAGAGGAAGGGATGATTCTTGCAAATGCAACATCTGTGGGGATGTATCCAAATGTCGATGGAATTCCTCTATCTAAGGTCTCAGACTCTTTTGCCTAATTGAATCGTCAACTGTTATCAGTATATTCTGCCTTTTACGATTCGTGTAACAGCGATATGATAATCCTGCAGGAAGCACTAAAATCCTATGCCGTTGTCTTTGACGCGGTCTTCGTTCCAAGAGAGACTAGACTTCTCGAGAAGCTGCAGCGTGTGGAGCGACGGTTATTGACGGCCTGGAGATGCTGATCAGGCTAGTGATGGTTCAGTTTAAGCTTTTCACAGGGGGGCATGACAGGTACCTCTCATTCCACTTATGATTAGAGTCAAATATTAAAGTTCATCTTTTAAAAACTTTCCAATTAACTCACCCCTGCAGCTCCAGAAAAGTTGATGCGCGAGGCTATCCTGACAAAGACACATTGAGGTTTGTCCAAATAACAAGGTCCCTGCAGATATCATGGTTTCTGCAAAAATGGTTGCAGTTGTACATATGTTCTCCTTCCTGGATGTCTTCGAAGCACCGTATTTGAATTGAAATGATTCTTCAACACAAGCGGAGGAGAGGAGACGCAGGTTTCGGCCTCATCCTGTATCTCCTACTGCCTGCAACGATGCAGTGTCGTTTCCATCACACACATTCCTCCAGGGTTTTTGGACTCAGTCTGTTGTTCAGTACTAAACAATATGCTCTAGTTCAACAATGTAAAGATGTTTTTTTTTTTTCAGGTAGCAAAACTTGTAGAAAAATGAAGATGGTCATGTTCAATAAGGAATGAATGTGTTCTTAAATGTTGTCAAAGAATTTGCAGCTTGTTGCGCTGCAAAAGAGCAAACTTGAAACTTTGTTTTTCTTTTGAATAATTACCTCCCAGAGAAGAGATTGGCGAAACACTTCCGTTTCTTGGCAGATTCTAGGATTTTTGTTTGACCATTTGATGATCGCGCACTTCGATTGGCGTGCCCATGTGTTTCCATACGCACCCACCTCCGATTCAAACCAATGGCGACGCGCCACGTCGGATTCCGCCGCCTCCACAACAAGAACGAACCTCCCTCCCTCCCTCCCACATAGAACAAACCATCCCAGTCCACCTCCGCCACCAACCACTCGGTTCCTCGCACCACCAACCCGACGCAAAGCCGGCAGCTTTCCCTCCCGATGGCGACGGCGATGTCGGTTTCGGCGGTGACCCCGGCGGCCGCGGCGGTGGCGAGGCCGCGGACGATGGTCTGCGTGCCGGCGACGGCGCGGGCGCCGCGGGAGATGGCGGAGGAGCTGGCCGCCGCCGCCGCGCTCGGCGCGGACGTCGCGGAGCTCCGCCTCGACTGCCTCGCCGGGTTCGCGCCGCGGAGGACTTGCCCGTCATCCTCGCCAAGCCCCGCCCGCTCCCCCCGCCCTCGTCACCTACAGGTGGGTTCGGTTCGTCAGTCAGCGTTTGCCTGGCCTCCCCTGCCCCTGCTCTCAGGGTTGGTTGGTGGGGGCATGTGCGGGGATTAGGTTTCTTCCTTCCTTCTCCTCGGAGAGACAGCGTTTGGGCGCATTCCGGTTCGGATTCGATTGGGGGAATCGTAGGCATTTTCAGTCAGAGGTTTCACAGGGTTTAGTTTAGACTTTTTTTTTTAGTATATAATTGAGTGGAGCAAAATGGGGGCTAATTTTGTATTAAACATTTCAGTGAATGCAGTGTGACTAAGCAAAGTGAGTGTCGATTTATTTTTGGTTGCACAGGCCCAAGTGGGAAGGAGGCGAATACGAAGGGCGATGATGAATCACGGTTCGAGGCTCTGTTATTGGCAATGGAGCTTGGAGCTGAATATGTGGATGTTGAGCTTAAGGTTGCCTCCTCCCCTACTTTTCACTTCATCAAGCCAATCAAAAAAAATGTATTTCTGCATTTTACTGCACTATTTTTCTTGTTGGCTCAGTGCCGACAAATATAAGCTTGTATCTTGGATGTAGCGCAATATTAGTTGATTAGGTATCTCAGACTTTGATATTTTCATGATTTTCAACCCTAAGAGACACAGACACCAATTTGACTCCCTGTCCAGAGCTGATCAGTTGTTATGCTTGCTTGGTTATCATGCGACTAACAATAATAGTTTTCTCATAACCAAGTTAGCGTAGGCTAGAGATGAAACCAACAAGAGTCACTTGAAAAACAAAATATAGTAATAATGATATAAAATGTGTACTACAATACTAGTAAAAGAAGCTTCATATGCATGTACTAATACTGCCAATTAGCTCTGTCCTTTAAATTAGTGAGGGTGAGTCTGGAGTTGATCATTACATTTGCATTGTGCAGGTTGCTGACAAATTTATGAAACTTATTTCTGGGAAGAAACCTGATAATTGTAAACTTATAGTTTCATCCCACAACTTTGAGAGCACTCCATCGTCCGAGGAACTTACAAATTTGGTGGCTCAGATTCAAACAGCGAGGGGCTGATATCGTGGAAAATAGCTACAACCGCTACTGAAATTGTTGATGTGGCAAAAAATGTTTCAAATACTTGTTCATTGCCAGGTGATTTACCATCTGATGATTTTCACTTCTGCAGTCCCTAAGAGTTTAGTATATCTCACTATCGTTTATTGCTTTCTGACATGTTATTTGCTGCTGATACTTTGTTGTCATATTATAGTGTTGGTTGTCAACAAATACACACTATTCATAGCCTCCTAGGAATCTGCTACATCTTGCTAACTACTCCCTCCATTCCAAATTATAAGTCATTTTGACTATGATACATACATTTTGCTATGCATGCAGATATAATAATATGTCTAGATATATAGCAAAATAGATAAACCGAAAAAGTCAAAGCGACTTATAATTTAGAACAGAAGAGGAGTACCATTTTATCAAGTGATTTGTGTTACTAACCTCGGAGAAATGAGAAGATAGATACTATCTCCAAATGTGTGTGAAGACGTGGGCGAGCGGCGATGACATGCGGGACGGCTCGGCGACAGGCGAGTTGATGATGCGGCGACGGGCCACAGATCACAACGACTGGGGCGATGGCGAGTAGAAACAGAATGCAAATCCTAAGGAGAGGGGAAAAATGGATCTTGGGTGGATCAGAATTGGCTAATCCTAACCCTAAACCATTGCTTTGGTACCATGTTACTAACCTTGGAGAAATGAGAAGATAGATACTATCTCCAGTCAATGGAGATGACTATATAAAAGAGCCTCATAGTTGATGGGCCTTAACAATTTGTACTATGATAAAACCATTGTTACTGCTGGCCATTAAACTTGAATTTCAATGGGAACTAGACTGAAATTATACACTTTGTATTTACCAAACCCAAAGTTTCAATTTCTACTGCGGAGAAATTCTGATTTAATTAAAGATAATCTACTTGGTGCTTTGTTTCTACTGTAATAGATATTAAAAGTAATTGCATATTTTTGATCTCATAATCTTTAGCACAACAGCACAAGATGATCGGTGAACTTCTTAATTAGGAAGGAACACACTTATGATGCACAAATATCGGTTTAGAGCTTTTCTCTTGACAAAGGTTTTGTGCTGCGTGTTGATTTCCACGCTTCATTTCTCAGTTGCCTTTACATAAGTCATAGCTCATGTTATCTTGTATCTGAATAATGAATTAGGAAAAACAGGTGCCAATCATTGGGCTGGTGATGAATGACAGAGGTTTTATATCTCGGGTTCTTTGCCCAAAATATGGTGGATTCCTTACTTTTGGGTCTCTCAAGAAAGGAAAAAGAGTCTGCACCTGCACAGCCAACGGCTGCAGACTTGATAAATCTGTACAATATTAGGCAGATAGGCCCAGACACTAAGGTCTTTGGTATCATTGGGAAGCCAGTTGGCCATAGCAAAAGCCCAATTTTGCATAATGAAGCTTTCAGATCAGTGGGTTTCAATGCTGTGTATGTGCCATTTTTTGGTGGATGACTTGGCTAAATTTCTTAATACATACTCTTCACCAGATTTTGCTGGCTTCAGGTAGTTAGTTTTTAGTGAGCCAAATCATATGTTGCAATGATGTTTGTTTTAACCAAATATACTTCATATCTGATCAGTTTTTTTTTTCTTTCCATCCAATCAACTGGACCACAGTTGCACAATTCCCCATAAAGAAGCTGCTGTTAGGTGCTGTGATGAGGTTGATCCCATTGCCAGGGTAATTTTTCTTTTTGCTTGTCACGTTAAGAATTGCTGAACATTGTAGCAAACCTAGGGTAACATTCAAAAGTTTGATGCCTTATACAGGCCATCGGAGCTGTTAACACAATCGTTAGAAGACCTGATGGAAAGCTTGTTGGATATAATACTGACTATGTTGGAGCTATATCTGCTATTGAGGATGGAATAAGAGGTTTCTACACGTGACTATAGTATTGGTAAATTATTGCTGATCGATGTTAAGTTCTAATAGGCGATTTGCAGCATCTGAACAAACGGATTCAAACACATCACCACTGGCTGGAAGGCTTTTTGTTGTCATCGGGGCTGGCGGTGCGGGAAAAGCACTGGCATATGGAGCAAAAAGAGAAGGGAGCAAGAGTTGTAATTGCAAACCGTACTTTTGGTATAGGACACTTCTGCTTCATTGATTTTTATCATTAATTTGCACACACTGATTGCTGTGTTGTGAAAATGTGATTGAGAAACATGTATCCGTTGAGAACTGAGTCAACTCTTCCAATTTCCAGCACGTGCACAAGAACTTGCCAACTTAATTGGTGGGCCTGCATTGACTCTGGCGGATTTGGAAAACTACCATCCAGAGGAAGGGATGATTCTTGCAAATACAACAGCCATTGGAATGCATCCAAATGTGAATGAAACACCTTTATCTAAGGTCTTAATCTCGCTTACCTGGTATCTAGCCAATTGTAATAATGATACTCTGCCTTTTCTGCTATTGTCTAATTACTAAATATAATCTTGCAGCAAGCACTCAAATCTTATGCTGTTGTGTTTGATGCGGTCTACACACCAAAAGAGACCAGACTTCTCCGCGAAGCTGCAGAATGTGGAGCTACAGTTGTTAGTGGTTTGGAGATGTTTTTATACGGCAAGCTATGGGTCAGTTTGAGCATTTCACGGGCATGCCAGGTACTTTGATTGGCCTTTTCACATTTCATTTCATTATTAAGCAATAGTCGTTAGTACATTTTACACCATTTCTCCGTGGCTCGCCATACAGCTCCAGATAGCTTGATGCGTGATATTGTTCTGACAAAGACATAGTAAGGTTTGTCCAAAGAGCAAGCTTCCCTTCAATCGTAATTTCTGCACAATTGATTCCAGTTCGGCCCCTCCTCGTCCTTCCCGCTTCTTCCTCAACCTATAGAAACCATCCCTTTTTATCTCAGGTGTGGACATAGGTTTCATCGTATGACATTTTTGTTATTATTACTTACCAAGGTTCATTATCTTTTGAAAGTTTGAAGTATTTTTAGTTCTGTTGTTTATTTAACAAACAATATACTGTTTCAACATTTTTAAGAGTTTTTACTCTTCGCATCAAAGCTGCAAGGACTGTTAGATCTTTTGATTTGTGCACGCTGTGTGACGCAATCTGTTAGATATATGCTGAGATCAGTTTTATTTGGCCACAGTATGCGCATCCGCTGACTGATCATCGATGGAAGCTGCTTAATATTTTCTCCCCTTACTTTCAGTGGATGATTATAAATTCCGAGCGATTGCAAGTTCATTGGAGAATCCTAACACCATGAAGCCTCGTCTATGAGCGGCTCATCCATGCCCAAGAATGTCCTTGTTTTTCCTTTTTCTTTTTTAGATTTGGATTCAATGGCCAGTTTGCGTCTCAGTAATTGTAAATTAGATGTTCGGAGTTGAAACATTTTGGTGTGCGTTATCTGTATCAGCATAAAATTTATGTTCCCCAACTGTGCACTCCAAAGAACAACAAGAAATCTTTGCATGAGATTTTGAAGTAGGAAATATGGGGTTATTTGAAGCAAAGCATAGTGAACCGCGGATCGGTTTGCATGTAGCAAAAAATAAATGCAATGCGATGTTGATTGAGTGAAATTTACAGTTTTTGTCAGCTAGATCAATTGTAATATCCGTTAGAGTTATAATTCGAAGAGTTGCAAACATGCAATGCGATCGATATTTTTGATGCGGGCTGTCATTATGTTTTTCAAGAATGAGGTGGGAAAAAAAGATGGCTGCTGGTTGAAGTGGAAAAAAAAGGTAAACGGAATGTAAAAAAATAAAAAGGTAAACGGAATAATAATTAAAAAGATGGGGCATTCCGAGAATTGAACTCGGGACCTCTCGCACCCTAAGCGAGAATCATACCACTAGACCAAATGCCCTTTGATGCTTTACAGTTTTTGCTGTACTTATTTAGATCAATAACTAGGAAATTTTAGCCTTTGAATGCTTGACGTTTACTTGTTACTTTACCATAGAAGATCGATAACCAACTCATCTTATTGCGATATTTTGAGTACCGTGAAAAGGTAGAGTGCTTTGGTCACTTGGTTCTTGCATAGGGATCCACAAAAAGAGGGGCAACTCTAATCCACACTTTGGTCACTTGGTTCTCGCATAGGGATCAGCGATCATCCACAAAAAGAGGGGCAACTTTAATCCACAACAGGAGTGCACAACATTGCTGCTCAAAGGATCCACAATTTCACATTCACTTGGCATCTCAGCAACCAAGCTACACCTTGCATCGGGACGCGCCCGATTGCGCCCTTAGCACTTTCACTCAGCAATGCGTTAGTGCGGACTTGTATCGGGCGCACCGATGCGACTCCGATGGAAGGTTCGAGGCGCTTGAACCGTGTCGGGGCAGCGTCCGATGAGGGTCCATCGGGAGAAAGCCAGCGTCGATGCGACAAAGCACAATGGCACTGAAGGATGACGTTGTCGCTCTCTGCTGATGCATTAGATGCAACACGGTCACATGCATTGGATGCTCGACTGGCGTTCGATGCAGCGAAACGAGCCTTTTCATTTTCTTCTCTCAACACCCCTTGCATCCAACATACCAACCACAAAGTGTCTCTGTTATTTATTGTGCGCATGTTAGCATTTTTCAAAGCATTTTGCAAGGATGTTAGTCAAACACTAGAATCTAAATGCATATGAATGAGTTAGATCATCTAGTAGCACTTTTGATAGCGAATTTCATATACGACTTCGCCTCTCTTTATAGTATGGCTATCAATCCTAAATCTGATCACACTCTTTAATGTCTTGATCCCTAAACAAAAATGCTCCTATCAAGTATAACGGGCTTTTTTTTTCTCTTTCTTATCTCCTAGAGCTTGATCATGACACGAGGCCAAATCCGCCATGTCCATGCTCATGATCTTGTGACCATCACCCTAGCCACCATGCTCCATCATCTTTTATGCAATCCTATCTCATAAGCATTTAGAGCAAAGGATTAACGAGAAAGTGGTTTCATCAATTATCCAAAATCAAATAAGGGCTTCCAATCTCTCTTTTTTTTGGTAATTTATGACAACATTCTAAGATATGAAATAAATTTAGTTTGAACTTAAATTGGTTGTCCATAGCATTTTGGTCATGAATCAAGGTTGGACAAACATTTGAACTTTGGTTTTGGTGGGTGTTGGCGCCCTCCTACATATGTGCTTTTTTCACATATCTATATATGAAAGTTTTGGGAGAGTTACTACTACAAAATGATGCTAAGATATATAGAATGGATCTTTAAAAGCGTGATACCAATCGAGTGCCCAATATATACCATCTTTAGCACAAATGTAACTAGGCATTCATAAAAACTCAAGATATCAAGTGAGATCAACATTATAAGCATATTGGCTCTTGATCCACTTGAAAAGTACTTTTAATGTCTAACTTCCACCTATCTAGCATACATCATTCAAACATGATTATTGAGTTTAAATCTTGCAATGCAACATTTCATCATGTTAATGCACATACAAATGCAATAAATAGTTTATGAACTGCCCCCCCCCCTTATTTGTGTGCTCAAATTTTTTAATTGATCACCTTCTTTCGTCATTTCTCCTTCTTCGTGACTTATTTCTCCCCTTTATCAACAATCACCAAAAGGTGTCAAATTTTAGTGAGAATTAAGTCAATCAATGTATGGTGAATACGAGGATCATATTATGGTTCAATCTAGATCACTTCCTAGAGTATGTAATTGATTTGATCCAAGGACAAACTTTTTCACACCTCACTATAAGGGTTATCTTGAGAGGTTGAATTGCACATTATGAGCTTATTTCCCTAGATTCAACACTAGGTTTGCAAGCTCTCAAACATGCCATATTCTACCACTAGATCATAAAAAGTGTAAAGAACATTAGTGGTACCATACATACATCAAATTCACTTGATTTTCATGAATGAGCCTAATAAGATATGAATTATGGTTAGGCGCACTAAACAAGTCTTTAGCATGGTATGAATGCCATGTCAATCAACTTACCATGTTTTAGTTGAAGGAGAGGCATGCCATATATATGTGGGGTGCATCAACTCATGTTGGAGAAATCAAATATGTTCAATTCATTTCTCAACTTGCAAAATCTCTTTTCATTAAGTGGCTTCGTGAATATGTTGGCTAATTATCTTGGTTGAATTCATGTATGTTCAATTCATTTCTCAACTCATGTTGAATTCGAATATTTCTAGTAGAATTTGAATTTGAATATTTCTAGTAGAATTTGAATTTGAATCTGTGTCCATTTGAATCAGTGACTATGTGTGACGTTTTTTAGACATGTCGCCAATTTCAATTTTTAGCAAAAGACTCTGGATTTAAATATGAATATTTTTAGCTTAAAAAAATTACATTTATATATTGGGCCAATTCTAAAGTGCACTTGGGCTAGCCCAATCGCATGGGCATAATTAGGTAAAAAAATAAAAAAACATGGGTTTATTGGTGTAGGTCTCCTTCATAGTATGAAAAAATAAATGGGCTTTGCTGCATAATGGGTTGGCATAGGCCATAAGCGACGTGGCAAGTTATTTTCCATGTCGGATCCACCATCATCAAGTGATGTGGCAATTCTTTGACGTGTAACAACTTCTATGACGTTTTAGTCAATCACAATAGGCTTTGGCTATTGTTGTTGACTATGTGTTCCATGGCGATCACACCTCTCAATCTATAACAGTTCAATTAGGTCGGCAAATCTATGACATGAGATACATGAAAGATTTTTCGATCGTCGTAGGAATAGGAAGTTAACTATGACGGTACTTCGACCATCTGTGACCAAAACTATCATCATGTAAAGCACTATTCTTTTGTAGTGTGATCTTGGTGTCGACACTCTCAATGAAAATGTCACCCTTTTTGTTGATGATCTCTAATGAAGTAATGTCTAATGTCAATATGCTTGGTTCTTGAATGTTGAACCAAATTGTTGGTGATCTTGATGGCACTTTCATTATCCCATAGCAATGGCACATGCTTGAATTTGATTAAAAAATCATTCAAAGTTGCCTTCATCCATAGCAATTGTGCACAACAATTACCTTCATTAATGTATTCGCCTCGGGCGGTAGAGAGTACAACACTATCTGTTTCTTCGATGACCATGAGACAAGTGACCTTCCTAAAATTGACAAGTACAACTTGTCTTTTTCTTTTCCACTTTGTAACCCGGCACAATTGAAGTCCGAATATCTAATAAGCTCAAAGCTAGACCCCTTGGGATACCATAATCAATTTTTTTTTAAGTACCTAAATATTCTCTTTGTAGCCTTTAAGTGACTTTCTCATGGTGAGGCTTGGAATCTTGCACATATCTGAGAAACATGACATCTTTCGAAGCGGTAACATAGAGTAAGTTTCCAATCATAGACCTATATAACTTTTTACCCACCATGTTGCCACTAGCATCAACTTCAAGTGACCATTTGTGCCCATGGGAGTGGTCATTACTTTTGCATCTTGCAAGCTAAACTTCCCGATCATGTCCTTAATGTATTTGCCTTGACTAACAAATGTGTCATTCTTCATTTATTTGATTTGAAGTTCAAGGAAGTAACTAAGTTCTCCAATCATAGACATTTTAAACTCTTTATCCATCATTTTCTCAAATTCTTTTACAAAAATTCTTGATTGGTTGAGCCAAATATGATATCATCAACATAGATTTGTAACACAAAAAGTATATGCCTATCTTCTTGGTGAAAAGAGGCATGGTAGTAGTAGACACAGTCTCGTCGAAATATAAACTTGTGCTTTGTCTTTTATATTTTGGCGTGTGCTTAAATCTTTATATTTCGACGAGACTATTCCTTGGTTATGCACACTCTTTATATCTCGACAATATCCACTTTGTTTTTTTTTATATTTCGGCGTGACTATGTCTTGTACTACTAATATGTCTCCGATTACCCTTTCTCTGTGTCCACACCCTCATAAAAATCACACCATTGCATAATAAAATACAAAACACAAAACTCTAGTTGAGCTTAAACAAAAAACATAATTGTTTTTCAATCCTCACTTCTATTTTTTTCTGGTCTTTATTATTTAACTTTGTGATAAATTATTGGTAGACCCACGAAAAGGATAAGTGTCTAACTTGCATCCAACCAATTGCGAATATTCGTGTTTAAAAAAAGCCAATTGCGAATATTGCACCCAAAGGAATCACCTTTTTGGACTAGTATTGAAAAATATATTTATTTTCAGAAATAGAAAGAGAGTTTTCACATTCAAAGTAATTGCCGATGCGACTGAGAAAAAGTAGTAGCAATAAGCACGTTGCCATTGCGAATGACGCAATCGGTACCTTCCGCTCCAGCTCTTACGGAGGATTAGGGCGGTGTGGTGACTGGAGCAGGAATTGCAGGAGGTCCAATTCAATCGGTTTCTTGCTCGTCTCTCCGTAATCATCCTCCAGCCGCGCCGTTCTTGGTCTACTCGTTCGATTGCTCGCCCATTCTTTCCTGCTCCTGTTCTTTTCTCTGGCAATTTTGCACTCCTCCCATCGAATTCCCGATCCAAGAATCCTCCCGTGGATCCGGTTGTCCGCCGTCTCTGTTAGCGCCAAGATTCTCGCCGGCGTTTTCTTTGAAGGGGATCTGAACTAGTGAACTGAGGGAGGGAGCCGTGATGCAGCCAGGGTACGGAGGCGCACGACAGCCGCTGCCGAGTCGTTACGCGCTGTACCACTTCGGCACCAGCGGCGCCGCCGTCGCCGCCGCCACCGCCGTCACCCATCCGCTCGGTCAGCTACCTTCTCTTCCTCTCATCTGTTGCATGTTATTTCGTGTAATTTGCAATTCTTGAGCTGCCTCAGGTTTTGGATTGGGCAAGGGCATCAAGAAAATAGGCATGTATGATTCGGGTGCTAATTCTGGATTTCGTTTTAGTTCCTCCAGTCAGAAATTCTCGCCTCAAGTCTCTTCTTTGGGAATTCTTTGTTAGTTAAGATGAGACCGGCTAGATAGTGTAGCAGCATGTGTACTAATTGGGAAAATGTGCCTAATAAAAGATTTTCGAAAAATGTGCCTAATAAATGCAACTAGGTATTTTCCTGCAGGAAATGAAATGCCAAGAAACCATGAATTTAGGTTTCTGTTGTAGTTTAGGTATAACTTCAGCTGGCGTAACTGGCTGTGCCCAAAGTAGTGCTCATGGGTATGGAATGGTTTTGCTTTTATGTTATGATCATTCTTGGCAGGCTGATGCTTTTCTTCTTCCAGTAGGAAAAGATTTAATACGCCACAGGATTCAGCCACTCAACATTTAATATGGGTTGTTCATTTGACCCCCCTTTTTTTAAAGAAGGTGACAATTAGTTCGTTATCTGGATTGTTACATATAACGGTTGAAAAAAAAAACCAACAGCCACATATGGATGAGGATACTGTTAGGTAAATATTTACAGTTAACAAGTTGGGGGCCTTGCAAATGTTTTGGAATGTTTGAGTAGCTTCAAGGATACACATGAAAAATTGCACATCTTCATCCTAGAAGAGTTGATTATTAAATTCGAATTGTCCATTCTATGATTTTACAGGGTATTTGGTAACTGGTACCAGAACCAAAAGAATCGGAAGTACATAGGCCTGAATTGACTTGTATAACAATTATTAACTGTACATTCCTGTGCTTCTAATTTTATTACAAAATACAATATATATTTTTTCATCCAGAAAATAAGTTACTCTTTATATAGGTCTACCACCATTTTCGTCCTGCAGATGTTATCAAAGTCAGGCTTCAAATGCAGCTAGCTGGGCAAAGAGGAAACTTAGTTGGAATGGTACTCACAGCACATACATGTTTTATATTTTTCACTTTCTCTGATGTTAAATTCATTTCCTAGTTATATGTGTATTTCAAAATATGTTAGGGAACAGTATTTACACAAATGGTAGAAACGGAAGGGACTCGGTCACTCTACCTGGGACTTGCACCAGCATTGACCAGATCTGTTGTCTATGGTGGCCTTCGGTTAGGATTGTATGAGCCCTGCAAGCATGTCTGCAGTTACGCATTTGGTTCAACAAACTTTGCTTTTAAATTTGCATCTGGGGTCATTGCTGGGAGCCTTGCAACTGCTTTTAACAAATCCGATGGAGGTTTTGAAGGTACTCTATCTTGATATGATGAACTCACTTCAGAAGTGTGACTTGTTTTATGTACTCGATCTGAACTGAACACATACTGTAGGTGAGGTTACAGATGAGTAAAAAGCAGTACCAGTACAATAGGAGAGATGAGGAAAGTTTTTAGCGCATGAAGGGTTCAAAGCACTTTGGAAAGGAGTTGGCCCAGCAATGACAAAGAGCAGGTTGCCTCACTGCATCACAAATGGCAACTTCTGACCAGGCCAAGCAGGTCGCTGTTATCTGTGTTATATATTTGTAAAGGAATAAATTTGTTGCTACTTCAATGTGTCGGTTCTAAGATCTTTCTTCATCTGTATTCATATCATTATAGGCCTTAATGAAGTGGACGCCACTTGAAGAAGGTTTTCAATTACATCTCATGTACAGTGAATTCTCTATTTTTTGTATTTTTTATGATGTCTATCCTTTAATGAGATGAATTGATGACTAATCTTTATCTGCTTGGAAGCTCGAGTTGCATAGCTGGAACAGCTGGTACTCTTGTGACCGCACCTGTAGACATGATCAAAACACGGTTAATGCTGCAACGGAGTCCAAAGGTGCCAGAATATACAGGAATGGATTCCATTGTGCTTACCAGGTGTTGATCTTAATCTTTCATTTTGATGTCTGTGGCATTAGGAATTGCTCCTGGTAAAACATTTTTTGAGAATTGCTCCTGGTAAAACATTGCTACAATTACTTTCTATAAGTGCCTGAAAGCACTGCCAAATTGTTAGGGCCTGTTTGTTTGGGCTTCTTGGGAGCTTTTGGACCTTTCAAAAGCCAAAAAACTCGGAAGCCAAACGCCATGGCTTTTTTTTTGGCCTTTTGGCTTCTTGGAGCTGTTTTGCTTTTGGAGAGTCCAAAATGTAGTAGTCTAAAATGACCAAAAGCTGAAACAAGCAGGGCCGCTACTACTTAGTAGTGAACTATTGTCACAAGATGAGAAAAAGGAATGTTACTACTGAGGAGATTGGAAATACAATACCTTGAGCACCAACAACATAAAGGTATTCTTCTGATATTTATTTCAATTCTCTTGGTTTGCAGGTTGTGGTGACAGAGGGTGTGAAGTCACTTTATAAAGGGTGAGAACTGCATGTACCACATTTATAAATATTTTTATATTGTTATGACAATGGTTGTTTACTCATCAGCTTGATTTGTTAAACATGGTATCTTTATTTGTACTTAATTTTAGTTTTTTCAAAATAAAATGAACATGCTAGCTTTAACAGCAGATCTTGAAAAACGAGCTAATGAAAGGCCAGCAAAGTATAATGCTTCACAGATTATCAGCCACAGTTTGCGTCAATATTATTCAAAGCTATATATTTGGAGTTCAAAATTCATGCTGTCTTTTTGTTGTTAAATCTCTGTATTGGAAGTGCTTAGTACATGATACATCAGGCACTTGCTATTTCAACTAATACAAATCTTGACTTACTCAACTTGCATTAATTTTACAGCATCCCTCCTAACAAGCTCTCGTATATTTTCAGCGGATTTGCCACATTTGCAAGATTAGGCCCTCAGACAACGATCACCTTCGTGGAGGTCATGCGAGAAACTGCGTCAACTTGCAGGAATGGCTGCTATCTAGTACCACCCCAAATTGCATAATGTTGGGTGTCCAACAGTTGAATGGCATACTCTAGCTGAATTTTCACATCATTTTTATTCATCATTCGTTATGAGAAGGGAAAAGATAAGCACCCATTGGGATGTTTAAGGACTGGGGAAGACGAAGCTTCTATAGATTTGCCGTACCACATTCTAAATTTTAAAATGACGTGATTGTATCAGTATAATTTATACTTGGCACTTCTCTGAAAAAAAAAAAAATTGTTTCACAAGCATAGCATATATATATATTTTTTTGCGAAGCACAAGCATAGCATATGAACGGTATAATCTATACTTTGGCGCTACACATAAGAAACAATTGTTTCACAAACATAGCATATGAATGGAGTTTTTTTTTACGTACTCACCTGATGTGGTGCCTAAAAAAAAACAGTTCTCAATATATGTGACCTTGTGTGCATTCAGATCTCAGTCTTGCACTATTCTTCAGAGACCAATATTTTTGCATTCAGATCTTGTGTACCTTGTGACATTGTCAATGATAGTAACATGAACGCTCACTGTGGATTCGCACGAGACACATTTTTTTCCCTTAGTGTGTTCTATGATCATATATGTAAGATTTTTAACCCTTACTTGACAAATATCATTCTGACAAGAAATATGGCTAATTTGATCTGAAGAGCCCCAAACATTTTTTTTGTGCAAAGGTTGACTACATAGAAATTATCTGTAAGATGCTGTGATGGAAGGAAAAAATGATTACTGATCATATATGTATGTCTGTCTTAATACAAGACACATCACATTTAGAGATAGAAGACACGACATGTGACCCCTCTCTCTCTCTCTCACACACACACACACACACACACACATACAAATAATCTGGAATGTGCACGTTTCTTTTGGACACTCATTTTTTGGCGGCTTGTTATATACCCCACATCTAAAAATGCAGCAACTGTGAGGTGGTATGGAAGATCTCCACACCAGGACATCATAGTTCCCATGAGGTACAACATCACTTAGTAAAACCTCTTGGATTGTTATCAGCTGAGCTTCATCGTGAGCATAAACTACTTGATAATCGTCAAAATCCAGCAATACTCATTGGGGTTGCTTATTCTTGGAGCATATGCCGGTTTCTTGTGTTGCCAAGGACAAACCAGGCGTGCACCGAATATGCAGCCATTTCTTTTTCCTTTGACCCATGACACACACACTTGCGCCAGAACTCGACACTGAAATTAGTTCTGAGGATGCGAGCCATGGAGTTGCCGGCTATGAAAGAACCATTCAAACAAGTTGCAATCTCCATAGCCATAGATGTGAGCTTCGGTTCTTCCTTGGGATTTGCACTTCCAAATGCAAGAGCTTTGAAGAAGTACCAGTATGCTTCTTGAGTTAAGTTTTCCACCATGAGGGGCGGTGTTGTTCCAAATCTTGCGATCTCGTTAGATCGGCTGCATATTATGACCTTGCTATAATTTGCAGCGTACCTTTTGCATGATGAATATAGGCTACTCCATGTAGCTTCATCAACATCTCCATTTATCTCAACAATAAGCAAAAGCCTTTGATTGTCCAAGGCATGACTACTTCGATGCTTTACCGTGCCACCATCTCTTATAGAAGTCATCATAAGCCTTTGATCCAGATCATCTTCTGTCAATAATACAATCTGGGAGAAGGCCATGCGTACCCCTCATCATTGCAAGCATGCTCGATAAGGGTGCTCTTACCGGCTTTCATTGGACCAACAATCGGCAGGACATCCAAATTCTGAGTGCCTGGAGAGGCGCCCTTGTGCATCAAAAAGTTTATGATGTGCTCCATTTCGACATGGCGAGCGAACATACACCTCTCCATAACCAGGTACGTGCTATATATCGGGCGGCACAAGGGTGGACAACCATTGATAAACATGATAAACTCACTGGCGTTAGTGATGGTTATCTCGAGAGAGCCAAGCACTCGACATAGCTCTTTTTCATCTTGATGACCACTACTTGCTCCACCACACAACTGAATGCGTTTTGCAGGGTTGAATTTAGAGGAGGGCAAAAGAGTGACTCACACGTCCACGCCGGTCATCGTTCCCACTGTAAGCTCTGTACCTGAAGGTGTCCAGTACATAGTAGCCTCGGTACATGGTCTCACACAGAATCTTGAGCTGCTGGAGCATGGCTTGGTTTCTGATATGCCGACCCTCGGCTTCCTCAACGATGATAGCAAGCCGCATCAACACGCGGCGCAGGTTCTCATCAGGTGGGGGAACAGCTGCCTCCTTGGAGAATTTGTTGATGAGGAATGAAATCGATCGATGGGCGATTTCCCCAAAATTACTGACACGACAGTCTCCATTTCAGACTTGGATGGATCTATCTCTCTTTAGGATGTCGATTTGGGTTGACTGAGATGCAGCTATGAATCTGAGATGTTGCCTTGCCCGGTGAAGTCTTTTACTCTGATGTCATGGCGGCTAGGTGTTCCTCTTGGTCCCAAATCGTGTTGGAAAAGTTGGTGTGTGCTCGTCCACATACACCGTCAGTACAGTGGGTGGTCACAGATTTAATAATAACATGGAAGATACAGCATGGACGCAAGACCTGCTGCATCGTTGTTTCGTGTGCAGTGAAGGCTTGACTGGATACACATGTAACAAACTGTGAGAGTTTGTCAATGACCTGACAAAGGAGGTCACTTTTGCTTGGAAATCTACATAGACAAGAATAATTGTTATTCGATTTATGCAAGAATATTTGGTGAACAAGCATTTCTTCTCTAATAAATTTATTTTGGAAAGTAAAACTCCCACTGAAGAGAATTTATTGTTTTCTGGTATATTCAAAGTGGAGTTTTTTTATTAACAAAAGGGGTAGTCTAACTAAAATAAATTGTAGTGCCCACCAAAAGATGTTTTTTTTTTGTAATAAGATATCAGATGCCCTTTTTTTTTTTTTTCTCGTGAATTAAAGAAAATAGTTATTATTACTAGGTTAACACCACCAAAATCAACTTCTCATATGCATCTATATTATAATGGCACAGTTGTTTTTATTTTTGGAACTCGCACCGTAAATCATCCGTCGGATCTCGCAACCAAGGTTTAGGATTCAAAGTTTGTCACACAAGTCTTACACCCCCGCATTCAATCACCCCACGGTCGTTCCACCACCGTTCGAAGCACGGGAAAAACACGGACTCAAGGGTTCAGCTCCTGGTCGCGGCGCTCCTCCTAACAGGTCTGGCGGCGATCACGACGCTTCCCCACTGACGGGCCTGGAGGCGATCCCGGCGGGCGATCCCCGCAGACGGGCCTGGCGCTGACCCAAGTCGAGACTGCGGCCACGATCGAACACACTGGCCACAACCTCGGTGACTGCAGCGATCGCAGCGATCGATCTCATCACGGTGATCTTATCACGGAGGCTGCGACTTGGGTTTATCCGGTGATCCTGTACGCGAGTCGCTGCGTCGGCCCACGATCGAGTCACACTGTAAGTTCTCCAAGGAGTACAGTGGCCGCAACAAGTGATCTGAAGTTTTTGAATTCTATGGTTCTGACTACGAATCAGCCAAATTTCAAAGATATACTTGATCTGACAAATTCGGTGGGGTGACAAATTTTGTGGGGATGGCTAATCCAGTGTTTCACCAGGTTGCAATTTTTTTGAGAAAATAAGAAAACGGATTTCACAGGCATTTTGTGGTAATATTCTTTTTGCTCTTTTTTTTTTTTCAATCCCAATATCCGTTAGTCAGCAATGAAAAAGGGCGAGAGAGGGGCAGGGGCGACAGCTCATAGGGCTTGCAGCAGCGACGGCGGGCGGCGCAGATCGGATCATGGGCGGCGCGAGCAGCAGCGGGCAACGCCACACTGGCCACTGGGCACTGCCGGTTCCTCGCCCGACCCCCAGGATGCGCCTTCGTCGGGTTGGGCTCCGTCCACGACGAGGGCATGGTCTGCGCCACCGGTGCCCACAGGTTCGTTTCAGCTTCTCATGCAATCCCTGATGGCACTGCAGCACAAGATTTAAATGTTGAGCCCTATTGTTACAGTATCTATTTGCTTACCAATCTGGTCTATAGTATAGATTTGTCTAGGATTAACGACCTCTGTTTCGTTGCAACTAACTATTGATTGTCATAGGCACTTGTAACAACATGGATACAATAGTCGATTCATGTGGTGAATTTGTTGAAAGGATCGGAGTTCAGGAAAAGGTATGATTCTTTGTTACTTTAATCCATCAGGCAATTAAAAAATAATTGAGGTTGGTTATGAAATTTTTGTTTCTCATGTTTGTAGCTTTGTGAATTGCATATTGGTAAATGGAGATTCCGGTCTGATGCAACAGTGCTGACAAGGATTTCTAATTCCACAGGATTTTTTTGAGATTTATAAAATTTAAAAAAAAAGGTGCTGCAGAAAATGTTGAGATTTATGTTTTGTGTACGTAATGGAGGCAATGATGGCCATCAGGTGTTTCTTGACAAGGATGAGCAGAAAGACTACGACTTTGATTCCGAGAACTGGGAACACTTCTTGATACTGAAATATGGTGCCATCGCCAAGTGTGGTAATTGCTGCGCTTCTCTTTTGGAGTCTTTAATTCAGAAGATGCTGAGAGCAACACTGGCCCTGATCTGAATGGTGCTAGAAGAGCCTTGACCATGGTTGTAATTACTACTTGCATTGTTAATAGCTTTTTACTTGTCCTCCCTTGCTCATTGGTATAATTAGTTAACTATACTTGTCAGTCGCAGAAGACCTCAAGACAGTCGAGAGAACCCTTCTAATTTCAAAAGAATCTCGGTAACTGCTTGTATTCAAACTAGCTTTTTTGAACTTGTGCATCTAGAGTTAGACAAGTGGCACTGGTTGAAGTTAACAAACAACATTGGTTTTCCTTTCATCTTTGTTGCTTCACCGGTAAGGTTTTTGAAATGGATAAAATGATTTAGCATGCCTTTTTTTTTCAAAGGGAATTTATGGCATGGTGTGCTGGAATTGTTGAGCAGGACAAGCAGGTGTATTCAAGTAAAATTACCAAGTGGAGTGAGATAATAATTAAAAATCCTCACTTCGAAGATGGGTTAAAAAAATTAGTCAGGAAGAGGATGCAATATCTGCAAACATGAGGTTCACTGCATATGGTGGGAATGTTTGGCCTTTAAATGGCAGCTATTTTGCTTCTGCAACTGGACGGATCCACAATTGGGAATGGACACATTTGACAGGAAAGTTCCTCCTTCATGCTCCCTTTACCAAAGCTATTATTTTTCATAAAAGCGCCTCCTGCTGGAATTGACATTCTTGTAGATGGTGTTGTCTTATGTCCAGCAAGAAAGCAAAAGCTGCACCGTGCCCAAATTTGAGGTTTGTAGGCTAGTAAAGCTACTACAGTACGTCGGAGATTATTTGCTTGTAAATAATCCTGGCTCTTGAACTTGTGAAACCTTTATTTTTGTGTTTAGCTTTCATCTATCATACATATAAACTCTTTGTACTGTTTCTTTTTGTTTGAATCATAAATGTATAATTGACAGATTGATTACCAGCACACATACTATCATTCTTTGTGGTGCTGACGTTACAAAATATTAAGTGTAGCGTTAAGCACTTGAGGCATTATCTTAATTATACTTAGTTGGAGAAAGGATTCCTTTTGGGGAAAATAAAGAGTGAAAAGGGATTTCTTTTTTGGGATTACTTACTACAAAATAAAACATTAGCATAATCCAATGTCTTACAGGCTTTTGGGATTACTTACTACAAATAAAACATTGGCATGATCCAATGTCTTACAGGCTTTTCCCAATTAGTATATGCTGTTACAGTATCTAGCCAGCCCCATATTAACTAGCAAAAAAGGAATTCGAGGCGAGAATTTCTAACTGGAGGAACTAAACCGAAAACCAGAATTAGCACCCGAATCATACATGTCTATTTCCTTGATGTCCTTCCTCAATCGAAACCTGAGGCTGCTCAAGAATAGCAAATTACCCAAAATAACAAGCAACAGATGAGAGGAAGATATAGGTAGCTGACCGAGCGGATGGGTGACGGCGGTGGCGGCGGCGCCGCTGGTGCCGAAGTGGTACAGCGCGTAACGACTCGGCAGCGGCTGTCGTGCGCCTCCGTACCCCGGCTGCATCACGGCTCCCTCCTCAGTTCAGATCCCCTTAGAAAGAAAAACGCCGGCGAGAATCGTGGCGCTGACGAACGGCGGGGAATCGGATCCTAGGGAGGATTCTTGCATTGAGAATTCGATGGGAGGAGTGCAAAAATTGCCAGAGAAAAAGAACAGGAGCAGGAAAGAATGGGCAAGCAATCGAACGAGTAGACCAAGAACGGCGCGGCCGGAGGATGATTATGGAGAAACGAGCAAGAAACCGATTGAATTGGACCTCTGCAATTCTGCTCCCGTCAACTCAAGCGAAATGTGGTACGGTTTTTCAGTTCGCTACAATGCCAAAATTCTGTAATTTTTAGAGCAAAATTTTAGTCTCTAAACACACCCAATGTGAAAAAAACTCGCTTCGATTTAGATCCCTCAGTTCTCTAAAATTCACTATTTACCTATCACATCATATCTTTTTACCCTCACTTGATTTACTAAATGTAGGTAAATAAAAAAACTAATTATATAGTTTTGATGTACCGCGGACGAGATATCTAATCTTTTTAAGCTTAGATTAGGTCATGGTAGGACAACAATTACTGACAAAACAAAACGAAAAGTCTTCAAAGATCCGATGTGACATTTCTCCTTGGATCTAAACACAGCCTATATTTCAAGATTACTTGTCCAGGAAAGATGATTCCTTTGGTGCAATATGCGCAATTGGTTGGTTGCAAGTTAGAGACTTATCCTTTTCGTGGGTCTACCAACAATTTATCACAAGTTAAATAATAAATACTTTAGAAAGAAATAGAAGTGAGGATTGAAAAACAATTATGTTTTGTGTTTAAGCTAAAGCAATGACGTGATTTTTAGGAGGGTCTGGGACAACAGAGAAAGGGTATAGAGACACAGTAGTAGTACAAGGCATAGTCTCATCGAAATATAAAGACTTGTGCATTGTCTTTATATTTTGTGCATTGTCTTTATATTTCGACGGAGACTATGCCTTATACTACCACTATGCTTCTTTTCACCAAAAAATAGGCATAGATTTACTAGTGTTATAAATCTATATTGATGATATTATATTCTCAACCAATTAAAATTTTGTGAAGAATTTGAGAAGACGATGGATAAAAAGTTTAAAATGTCAATGATTGGTCCTTGGACTTCAAATCAAATAAATAAAGAATGACACATTTGTTAAAAGGCAAATACATCAAGAAGTTTGGCTTGCAAGATGCAAAAGCAATGACCACTCCTATGGGCACAAATTGTCACTTGGAAGTTGATGCTAGTGGGTAACGTGGTGGATCAAAAAATTATATAGGTGTACGATTGGAAGTTTACTCTATGTTACCGCTTTTAGGTCTGGATGTCATGTTTTAGGTGGTGTGCAAGATTCCAAGCCTCACCACGCGACAAACCGCTCCGAAAACACGGCGCGCCAAGCAAATTGGTTTTTTGGTTTAAACCAAAAATCGGAGTAAAAAAACCTAAAACCAAAGGCATCGGTTCGGTTTTGAGGTAAACCGATCGGTTGTTGTCTCTTGGAAAACCCGAAATTTTTAGGAACCAAAACCAAAATTTTTAGGAACCAAAAACGTCGGGACTTGTGCATTTGGCTCGATGCTTTGATTAAGAACTTGTTGTAAGTATGTATACCATCTTTACTTGGCCGAACCCAAGGCCCGACGACACGGCGTCCGGCTGGGCTCAGCGTCGGCGTAAGCGTTGCAATAACTTTCAAAGAGGCGGATTTAGGTCTTTGGGTCTACTCAGGCTGGGTGTTCGCTTTTAACGGATGGATCGGTTCAGTTTTTGATTCCTGAAATTTGGTTTTCTAAGAGACAATTCTTGTCGGTTCTCGGCGCGGGTCGTGATGCCACCGCCGCCCGGGTGCAACTAAGGATGGGGGCACCGCTCCGCTCTTGCTCCGCTCGCCACCGCCGCCATGAAGTCGCCGCGGGTAGGTCGGCCGGGTAGGGTTTAGCTTTGGCTTGCACGTCGGCGTGGGAGTGCGGGTGGAAGCGACTATGGGTTGTGGTCGATTTGGTCGAGGTGGGTTGGGCTGATCTAGGAAGTGAGGGATAGGGACAACCGGACATCACACCGCAGTAGGATGAAAATTGGTTGAATCGGTTCTTGGTTCGGTGAGGGGGTGGAAACCGACCACCGGCGAAGCGACCACCCGAACTTTCTAGATTCGAAAACCAAAATCGGAGAAAACGAAAAACCGACAATTCAGCTCGGTTTCGTTCGGATTCGGTCGGGTTTCGGATCTCGGTTTAAATATTGCCCCCGAGGGTCTGCTTTTGCATCTTTTAATCTAATTCAAAAAGACTGCACCGTGTGGATCTCCACCACAATTTTTTTAGTAAAAAAGTTGGGTATGCATACATGTGTACATAGGAGTGAGTGTGCATGTATGTTGTGAGTGTATGCATTGTAGTGTGTATTTCTCAAACAAGAAGTGAACCTAGTCAATAAGCCAACTATGAATGATGGCCATAAATATACCATGACTTATCAATGAACCTAGTCAATAAGCCAACTATGAACGCTGGCAATCTAACTTTATAAAATAGTAATAGTAAGGATGTTTGTAGACCTTTTTTTTTTAAAAAGAGTATTTACTGTACTTCCTTCATTCTAAATTATAAGTCGTTTTTGATTTTTTTTGCACCAAGTTTGACCACTCGTCTTATTCAAAAATTTATGCAAAATATCACTTCGTTTGTTGTGGCTTACTTTTTCAAAAGTAACTTAAATTTGACTATGTTTGCATAAATTTTTTAAATAAGCAGTGATCAAATTTAGAGTAAAAAAGCGAAGCGACTTCTAATTTAGGATGCAAGAAGTACAAAAATAGCTAAATAATAAATTTGGATAGAAGTAGAACTCTATCTTAGTAGTGTGGGCCGGTCCAGTCCATGTGCCCTGATCAGGCCCGCCCAGGCGATAGACGCGTGAACCTATTCTTTCACTCGTATTGCATTGTATTGCATGGGCCCATCCGTATCATACGTGGACACGCAGTGATTAAGGAACTTTTCTAGTTCTTCTTATTGTGGCCGACTGCAACCTGGGTAAAAAAACCATAAAAACCATATAGCGGCGAATAAATAGATGCAGATGCATGCAGTGATTTTGCGTTGATCAAAGCGAACAAGGCGGACTTCCGTATCGTCCCATTCATCAGGCTGGGAGGCGGCTTAGCAGGTAAAACACATCTCTCTAGGACAAGCTTTTTAATAATACTGTTAGTATAAACATGCATGTATCAGTGTGTTTATTATCGTCTCACACGTGGTTAAAAAACATTGGCATCATCCGTCCAAAAAACATCTTTACGACGCCAGGTAGTAGTAGTAATCTGCAAAGTTTTGTTGCTTATTAATCGTCTTTCGTGTGTTTCTTCTTTTTCTAAATCACGAGCTTAGAGTTTGTTTTATTTGTTCTTGTCACAATGCAAAGCAATCTACGTACTCACACGTTTTTCTTAATCTGATTGGCGTGATTGTTCTCATTGGATTAGTTGCAGAATTTAGATAGATTTTGTCCTTTCTCAGGTTGTCAAAAGTATTCTCGTATATGGTCAGAAATCTATGATGAGTTAAATTTGAGGTTTATATTATTAGCTATATTAGAGTGTCTTCAATAGTTTTTTAAAAATCAGTTGGTAAACTAATGAGTTTTCCCAAGTGACTAAAAAAAAGGTTAGTACCTAGTATTTATATCTTCCTCTAACCGTTTGCAAAATCTAGCTCTTAAAAAGATAAGGTAATTTTACATCAAGAGTCCTGAACTATCTTTAAATTACCCTAACCACTTTAAATCTTCTCTCTTTCTTGTGCATTTGTATATCTAGAACTCTGTCCTACTTCTTATTCTTCCCACATCTTTCCACTTTATATTGACGGTTGTGAGGTGACATATTGTTTTTTATCAATCTTGGCAAATTTAGATTCTGTATTAAGTTGGGGAGGCGTTTTTTTGTCGTTCTGCTTGATCTCACAGATGCCGTAATGTTATTCCTCGGTCAGTTATCTAAAAAATCAATCTTGGCAAAAATATATGTGGATTGAGAGATTGTTTTGGGAACTCTTGAAGATGCTCTTACCTTCTCCACGCACTACCACCATATATCAGTCAGCCGTTTTGACAGGTACCTTCACTAGCTAGCTAAACTAATAGTTAATAATTATGTACTCCGATAACAGCCCTTGATGGTAAGAGAGAAATTTATGGAATCCACGTTATGTATTATATAACAAATTCGATCCTCTACACAGAACCAGAAGAGATGTTGATGGAGGAGTTGTCGGTTTGAGCCGCGTGCTACTCTGTACCACAACTTCCTTGTGAGTCCCTTTTGCCTTCCTAGTAGATAGGGAATGTTATCAGCTTTATAGTTCTTTTAGTGGAGAACAGGATGTACGTTAAATTGTTATCTTCACTGTAGTAATTTCATAGTGTATATGAATGGAGAGGTTCATGCTATTTTTTATCATTTTTTCAACTTATTCCAAGTCATGTCTGTTGTCTGTTGATTTAATTTAATGTCAGAACTCATTAATTTTTTGCTCATTTCAACCTACCTTTTTTTTGTTGTTGTGGACTGTCTTTCTGTTCATTTTAGTTTGTTTCTTCACCATGCAATCCGATAATCACTGAATTTTATGCTGTTCATTCTCAGTCCAAGGAAGAATGTGAGCACTTGATTTCACTGGCAAAAGCCTCACCTGACGAGGTCCAAAGTAGTTGATCCCCTGACCAGGAGGGTCCAAGGAAAGCAGGTTTGAGTGCCTAAATTCCAATTCCATGGATGTTAAAATGTTGCATTACGGCCTGTGTGTGATACTCATCTTGCTTGATATGGCTGTACATATTGCCGTATTTGCAGTTCCCGAACAAGTTCAGGAAAAATTCTTAGAAGAGGGCAGGACACAATTATTAGTACAATTGAGAAAAGGATAGCAGATTACACATCAATACCTATAGGTATGTACTTCCTCCCTTCTGAAAAGTATATGATTCTAGCATAGCACCGAGTTAAGACTAATTTTATATTTGACTATGTTTTACAAAAATATCAATCTGAGACTAAGTGTCATTAATGTAATATACCTATATTTTGCCTCGTAAATTTGAAATTTTTTTATTAGTTTGGTCAAGTTTTAAATATTGACTAGAGGCGGACCTAAAATTGCATCATTTCTGGATGCGTACTGGTATAGTCCTTGGTACCTACCATGGGTTTTAAAGTTGATGTGTTTGCTTACTTGGTACATACTAAATATTCTCACAACGTTGGATCGATGTTTGGATGGTGCTGTTTGACACATTTGACAAATTGCGTTTCAGCTCTTGGATAGCATGCTTTTGAGTACTTCACTCTTACCTTGCAGGTTTCAATGTTATGCATGCCATATGTCAGATTTCACTAAAGACTGCAGTGTAACAAAAGTCAGAATTGCCCCAATTGTGCACTCACCATTAATGAATAGTACATCTGGTCCAGTTTTGCTAAACTTGAATGGTTAACATCTAATTATCAGAGGAACATGTATACCATCAATAAGAAGTATACTTTATTAATAAGCAAATGGAAAAACAATAACCACCCATAACAGCAAAACCTGATGGGCTTATGCCATTGCTGCTAGATTATTATTATTTTATTATACTGCACGCAATTTAGTTCAAAGTTCTCTAGGCAGCCGCCACCACACTATAAATCTTTTGATTTGTAGCACCGGTTTAGTTAGGGGCGCTAGCTAGCCCTAGCCCTCGCCTGCTGCTCACCAACCGCCCCTACCGTGCCCGATTGTGATTGCTTCCCTTGTACATAATTTTTGTAGAGAATGGAGAGAATCTTCATATTCTCCACTACGCAATTGGACAGAAGTTCAACACTCACTTTGACTACACCGATGGTACTCCCGTCACAGAAAATGGAGGCCCTCGCATGGCGACTATTCTTATGTATCTGTAAGTATTATTATAATACTTGTATTCTACGAATATGCGACATTTTTTCCTAGCCAAATTTAACAATTGCGACATTATTATTTTACATGGAAATATTTCAATTCTTCTAGTTCGGACGTCGAAAAGGGTGGCGAGACTGTGTTTCCTAAGGCAATTGTGAAGCCCAAGTTGTCTGACAGTCCAAAGCTAGAGAGTGGTACATCTGTTAAACCGAAAATGGGAGATGCATTACTTTTCTGGAGCATGAAGCCTGATGGATCTCGTGATCCCAAAAGCCTGCATGGTGCTTATTACCCAATATTAATTGTTGCGGTGACATGTTTTTCAACATACAGTTGCCAATTTATTCAACCGCAAATCCTTTAACTTATTAGGTGCACGTCCAGTGATTAAAGGCGAAAATGGTCAGCAACGAAGTGGATGCATGTTAATAAGTACAACGTGCTTGCAGCTCCCTCTATTTGAGATGCCTTATATTCCCTCCGGCCCCATTGAGTTTGTCACCCCTGGATTCCGTGGCATCTTGTTCGATGATTCATCCTATTTAAATTTTTTGCACATATATAATTTATTTTGTTATGACTTATTTTATCAATAAAGATACTTAAATATTGACTAATTTATTTTGTTATTTACATAAATATTTTGAATAAGACGGATGGTCAAACATAAGTTCAAAAGTCAAAAACGCCTAATTCCATGGGGACGGATGGAGTATGTATTTGTTTGAGTAAAACTGTTTTGCAGTGCACAATGAGCGGTGTATATTTTACTTTACCTAGCAATTGTGCTAACTTTTTCCCTGCAATTTGGTCACCTGTGTTTCATCCATTATAGAAGCATTCATCAAAAAAGATACATATAGGAAAAAAGTGGTGCTTTCGAATTCCGATGCTCGGGTCACCTATTCCAATGTCCATGAACTGGTTTTCCTGGTCATGATCATTCTCTATTTCCATGACAAAGGGGCTGTTTCTAAAGCATAAAAATAAGGTTAAAACATATTTGAGCAGCAGATAAGTTAGCTGCAATAATTGAACCATATGAGTTTTTTTTGTTTTACTTTTATGAACGCACGCCTTACTTAGGGCAGTCCCAATGGTGCATTTATAGTGGTTTCTATGTGCATTAATTTCATCGACAGCCAGCGTTTTTGCCGATGTGGCACGAAGAATTAATGAAGAAATAGAAGAAAAAAATATAGAAACGATTTCTTGCCATAGGAACGACGCCGACGCTTAGAAACGATGCAGTTAGAAACGACCAAATCGCCATTGGGAAGACACCGCCGTTTCCATGGGGCCGATCCCCCGGGCCGCCATCACTCCCCGCGCCTTGCCTTTTCCCCGCAGCCACATCCGTTTCTTCCCGCTGGCTGCCCTCGCTTCCCAGCTCGCCTCCAAGAAGCGCCTCAAATCGCCCGGGTCAAATAGGGGTGGAAACCCCTAATCGCCGCATCCTCTTCATCCCCATTCACCATGAATCCCCATACGCCAGTATTCATTCTTCAACCTCCGTGCCATTGAGGGGCAGGGCAAGGCCAAGCAGGTATGCAGGCAGAACGCCGGGCCTGGAGCTGCTCCCCGCCACGCCCCCGGAGGGGTTTCCCACCGCCGCCGCCCTCGAGCTGCTCCCGCCGCGGGCCCCTAGAGGGGCTCCCGCCACCATGGCCTCTGCGGAGGGATTCCTGCGCCGCTGCCTTGCTGGATTCCAACACTTGAAAGCCTTTTCGTGATGGGCAAATTCGTCCCGGTTGGGCTCCAGTGAATCAAACACTTGAATCAAACACGTGCTGGATTCAAACACTTGAAAGCCTTTCGTGATGCTTCCTCATTGTCGTGAATCATGGGTGCTAATGTGATTTGACGAATCTGAAATGATTGTTCCATGTGAGCTGTAGCAGTAATGTTTCTCTCTTGTGAAAACAAAACTGATGGATGACTTGGAGGTGAACGGTTGTTTCTGAAAGTCTCAGTTAACACTTTTCATCACTATGACAAAAATGAAAAACTGAATTTGTGCAGCCCACTAGTCATCCATTTATTTGTGTGAAAGCACTAACTAATGTGAAACTGAAACCCATCCGATGCTCTAGTATTTATATCTGCACTATTTGTGTGAAAGCACTAACTTGTGTGAAAACTGCCACCATCTCTGTACTATTTATATCTGGACTACGTCCAGTATTCCTCTTTGCATCTGCAGTTCTCTCTGCCTACTTCTAATGTCTCAGCACCTACCATCTGATGCTGAACCTCAAGACGAGGGTGGCAGCATAGATCAGAAAGAGTTGTACACATTTGAGCAAGATGGTTGCAGAACTGAAGAATGATATTGAAGCACTAGAAGAAGGGAGTAGGCGCAACAGTGGTCCAAGGAGGTATGTGGCAAGGCCTCGAGAAGAAGCCAACCAGCGACTTATGGCTGACTATTTCACGGAGAATCCTATCTATAATTCTACTATCTTTCGTAGAAGGTTTAGGATGAGAAGGGAATTGTTTCTGCGCATTGTCTATGCCCTAGGTGAGTGGTCTTCCTTTTTAACCTTAAGAGTAGATGCTGCTAATCGTGCTTGGCTATCTCCAATTCAGAAGTGCACTGCTGCAATAAGGCAGTTAGCAAATGGAAGCCCAGCAGACCAACTTGATGAGTATATTAAGATTGGTGAAAGTACTGCAGTAGAGTGTTTGAAGTTATTTGTTGAGGGAGTGATTGCAAAATTTGGGGAGGAGTATTTGAGGCGACCAACAGTACAAGATGTTGAGCGCTTAATGGAGATTGGTGAGCGTCGTGGGTTCCCTGGCATGCTAGGGAGTGTTGACTGTATGCATTGGCACTGGGAGAAATGTCCTTATGCATGGAAGGGTATGTATACCCGCGGTGATCATGGTGTTCCTATGATCATTCTAGAGGCAGTTGTTTCGCATGATCATTGGATATGGCATGCCTTCTTTGGTGTTGCTGGATCAAACAACGATATGAACGTGCTCAACCAATCACATTTGTTTCTCGAGCAGCTGAGAGGAGAAGCTCCTACGCGAGCGAGGCGTCTCGCGCGCCGTCCTCGGCAGCGTGCGGCTCGGGACGCCTCTAACCCGCCATCGCCGCCACCCCCTCCCAGCCCTTCTCCTCCGCCCCGGCCGCTATCGGGCACGCCACCGGGTAGCCCGGGTGGCCGGCGTGATGGTGGTGGGCGGGCACCATGGCGATGCCCAATCTCCGGCGACGGCGGGGACAATAGCCATGGAGGCCCGCGATGGTGCCGTGTTTGGGCGCCCGCGGGACCGGCGAGGAGGCTGCCCTGGGGGCGGGTGTGCGTGGCCGGACGACACTAGCTACGGCACGCCATGGGCGTCCCTCGGCCGGAAGTTCGTGACGGTCGGAATCCTCTCGCTCATATCCCCGTCGTGCACGATCGGCTCGGACGATGGATCTGGGTGGAGTCCCCCCGGCCTCTAGGGGTACGTGGTGCGGCGGCGCTGGTGGGCTGGGACCACAAGGGTGGCGGCAGTGGGTGCAGGAACGGGCGGAGCGGCGAGAAGAGGTGAAGGAGACCCATGGCCCGATGGTGCGAGGATGGATATGAGACATCGAGGCGTGGGTGGTTGTACGGGCGGCACCTGCCCAATGCCGCCCCGATGATTGTCGATCCGGGCTTCACGCGACGGATCCGGGCCCTGGGAGTTCTAGGGCTCGCCATGCGCGGCGTGTGGATGCCGGTGGTGCTCCTTCCAAGAACTTTGTTGTTATGGATCCGCGGCGTCTTCCTCGGCTATTGGCGAACGACATGGACTTTGGTGGTACAGCTTGTTGTGTTCGGGACGGGTGGTGACGCTTTGTGGGTGCCACTTCCTCATTGGAGGCGTCGTGACTTCTTTTCAAAGACAAGACGCCATGGTGTTCTTTTTCGGTGAAAATCCAAGACCGTCAGTTCGTCGGGTGACGGTGGCATCTTAAGATGTCACGTTCTCATTGGAGACGTCGCTTTTTAGAATGTTCCTCCTTGGTTGTGTAGTGTTGGTGCCAAAGACAGTTACCTCCCTAGATTCTTAGTGTGTTGTTGCCGTGCATTTGGTGGTATATTCTCAGCTCGTTGGTGCTGGGAATGTCGCGAGGATGTTGCTAGAGTTCCTAGAGCTTTTTCTCTTTCATATTTTCTAGCCTTCGCCTAATCTTTGTAATAATTGGCCCGATTATACCTGTTGGTAGATGAAGCCGGATATGAAATACTATCCATTATGTAAAAAATCAATGGTAGACAACATAATATTGGTTATTACTTAGCGATGACATATATCCAGAGTGGCCTGTTTTGTGTAGTCTATACCCTAGTTATTCGGACGGACCGGGGCGGTTCGACCGCTAAAAAGACCAACGAGTCTCCACCGTCGGGTCACTTTAAAAGACCGCATGTGCAATCGGACCGAAAAACCGGCTGAACCGCCCGTTTTAAGGGAACCGCGGTGAACCGCCCGGCCCGATGGAGGGCCGGTTCGCCGCCAGGTGAAGTGCATGTCCGAGAGGTCTGATGGAGGGAAATGGATTTCAAGCTGCCACGCTGCGTAGAATGCAAAGCTGGCATACTTTCGCCGGCCGAATCACATGTCTGAAAGAGATGTCCAGCACAATAGATTGTGTGCACATATGATTATTTTATACTGGTAATCTCATTGTCATCGATTCCATAATATCTATCGACTGTTTGACTACTCTGCATGCAACTCCATCTGCATGCCGGTGGGCAGCCCATAGCTACTGCTCATGTTTGGAATTGATTGTTGTTGTTGCATCGGTGGTGCTGCCGCATAGCTCTCATTTTGAATATATGGTGCTGCCGCTGCTCTTTATATAAAAAAATGAATGTTAACGTTAGCATTAGCATTGCTATATATATGTACCTTCTAAATTTCACAACTTCTTCAAATGATCTCCACATTGGACAAAAATATATTTGTTTTGATTATCTTAACGAGCTCTTTACAATGATACACACTACATTTTATCATTTGGATTTGTTTTGCAATGATAAATATTTAAATTGAATTGTTATTCCAGTTACTTAAAATTAGCAACGAGCTCTCAGCAACGATTTACTTTAGTCAATGGTAAAAGTTTAAATTACTATTAAGATCTCTGTGCACCAATTAAAAAATCGAAAGTGCCCTATATATAATTTTTTCATGTGTATTTTATATATCCTATAAATAACTCTAGAGCGCCAAAATTTGTAAATCTTATTAAATTACAAGACATGTCTTTCTATGACATTATGAATGCATTTATATCTATATGTGATCAAATATATGTTATCACGCACTTTGTATTTTGAATTTAAGACCATGTCATCCTATATGGCTATATTTTCATGTGTATGAGGCTGTAGTACAATTAAATTATGTTGTTGCACTTGTCAATTACTTAATTATATATGATTATTAATTAAATCATATATATATACACACCGTTCAAAGTATTTGTGGCCGGTTTAATAAAAATGGTCCATTTTTAATGGACGGGGCGGTTCAACCCGTTCTAAACGGTTGGACCAATGAACCATTGAACGAAGGTTTCACCGGTTCGATCTCCGTCCGTTCGAAAAACTAGGGTCTATACGTAACCCACAAATTGATAAACATAAACTTTATTCTGAGAATCAAGAAGGGGGAACGAAGGATGTTGAATGCGCCTTTGTCATTTTGCAGTCTCGCTTTTGTATTTTGCGGCGACCGGCACGCCTATTTGACGAAGGGGATCTTGAGAATATCATGCTTGCTTGTATAATTCTCCACAACATGATCATTGAAGATGAGAAGGATATAGAGCAGTTCCCCCTTGATTTGAATGAGGAAGGCATCACATATACTGTTGAAGAACCTAGAATCTCTCATGGAGAAAACCCTGAGATGGAAGATGTACTTAACAGAAATACTACCTTACATGATCGTCAAGCTTATAGACAACTTCAATCTGATTTCATTGAACATATTTGGCAAAAGTTTGGGAATACATATAGGCAAAATAATTAGGTACATATAAGCAAAACACATGTGCCAGTTCAACCTTTCTCATTGCACAGAGTAATTATTTTAATCTAATCACTGTTTCTTAACTTGCAGGTGATGGCTATGGAGATTTGAGGCGACCTGATGGCTTTTTGGAGTTTATGTGCAACCTCACTGATGGCTTTTGGCCTACAATCTGCTGATGGCTTTTGCAGTTCATGTGCAAACGACCTGATGGCCTCATGGACATTATTATTATTTTATACTTTGCATATCACAAACTTTAGTACTTCCGTATGGAAACATATATATGGACATGTAATCTTTATCTTTTATGTCGGATTGCTATTATATGGACATGTGCAACTGACCTGATGGCTTTTGGAGTACAACCCGGAATGCACAAATATGCTCTTATTTTTCTTCTACTTGCGGTGATGACTTGGGTTGCTATATTTGGTTCTAAAATGCACAAATATGCTGTTATTTTTTTTTCCTGCTTGTAGTGATAATTTGCTGGAAGATTGGGCTGATCGACGTTGTTTTTTTTTGTCACTGTGAGTTGACACAAGTGGCTACAAAATAGCTGCCACAATTGATCTATATGTCTTTGGTGTTGCATGTAATTTATAGTTTGTATGAGCAATGCTATAGAAACTATGGGTTGGGAAGAATTGCTTCTTTGCGTCTTTGTCTATGTTATAGAAACTACTAGTTTCGTCATTGAGACCGCCCTTATATATAGTAGAATTGAAGACCCCCTATTGGATCTTATGATGAGGACATCCTCCACTATTACCCGTTGGCAAAGACGTTAACACTAAATGAGCGGGTGGCCCGGTCGTAGTTGGCGGCGACCGTGTGTGAGCCTCGAATAATCCCACCTTGCTTAACTTGGGAGAAGGAAGACACTTAAAGGGGGAGAGCTACCCTTCCCCTATCGGACTAGTCTTTTGGGGCAATTGGGTCTTTCCCCCGAGTGAGGGCACCAGGAGTGCGGTGCTAAGATTGCCGAGGCACAACGAGGGGAGGCCCTAGTGGCGTTGTAGCTGGATCGTTGCGTTGAATTTTGGGATGTCGGTGCTAAGATTGCGGATTTGAGGAATCCGGATCGGTGTGTCGCGCTTTACATCAAACCCCACCCGGGCGGACTCATCACCTTAATTAAACGCATGTTATTTTTTGGTATTTTTATTACATCACAATGGTAGTACACATGATTGTTTTTCCTCGGGTACAAGATGAATTGGTAGGTTTCATCCTTGCCGTAAATATCTTCACCCTTGCCGTAAAAACCCGGATCATGCGTAGCTCCCATTGAGAATTGAATAAGGAAAAAAGGATTTCGAACATGATTTAGGAGCCTTTATGTGGAAAAGCATCAAGAACATATCTTGGTCTCTCTCTCTCTCTCTCTCTCTCTCTCTCTTATGTTTGCCGGCGGGTGTAGCGAGCTCGCGCCAAGAAACCTACCTCTTATCTCCACCATTGCCGCCACGCTACTTCGCCCTCGGTTTGCTCGGCGCCGTCCTCTTCGCCAACCCTAGCATGTGGCTGGGATGCCTTATGAGCTACCGCGATTGCTCCTACCATGGTCGCTAGGCACACGTGTGCCCGCCACCACATGTCATCCCTAGCCAAGCCAAGGGTACCCACGGGCTAAAGAGGTGTTGATGGTGCTTCGCACACTATGGCTCACTATTGGCTCCCACACCGACACTGAATCACCCAACCCCTGGCCTTCCATCCACCGCAATGTCATGTTTCAATGTTTCATATGTATGTCTCTTCAAGTGTTTAAGTATGGATGTTGCGTATATTACAATTATACTATATAGTACGCATGTTGCAAGCTTATGTCTCAAGTGTTTCGGTGTTTCATCATGTGTTTCGCCTAGATATTGTAGAAGTATATCGGAATGTAGCATATCAGCTCTTTGGGACTCCCCCGAGTTGGTGCATGGCCATGGCGGTCCTCGCATGCATGCGGGGCACGTGAAATGGAGTGAGATTGGATGGTCCCCGCATACACATGGGCATGTGCGGGGCAAACCACGACGCGTTCCTCGCAGGCCCGGTAATAGCCGAAGAGGGCGTGAGCATCCGACGTTCGTCGGATGTCCAGTCTTTGGTATCTCTGTACAACAAAGTTTCTAATGATCAAATCCATGAATAGTACGTAGGATTGGATAAGAAATAATTGAGTAATCATTTCCTCCACGGCAAAATAGGATTTGTTTGTGATCCGACAAAATAGGATCGGGGCTCGTGTCTCACCACAGCGCCGCCGCCCACCTTGTTACTTGCTCGGGAGCTTGAGTCTTTGCCCACTACGCCATTGCCCACCGCGGTGTGCCGCCGCCACGCTTTGCACCGATCCACGGACGCCGCCAACCGTCTGCTTTGTGGTGTTTTGCAACATGAGACCGTCGTGGGTGTACAACGCACTCATGCTCGGATGAAAGGTAGGGGCGACTCTCGCCCGGTGGCAGGCGTGCTCGAATGGCGGGCACGGCTGCGCTTGACGGCAAGTAATGCGACAGCAGTGGCGATGATGAGGGAAGAACAAAGACCGGCTAGGTTGTAGGAAGGGTCGTTGGGTGAAAGGGTCCTCACAAACATGGTTTAATTGGGTGCAAAAGTTTACGCAAGGAGGTAATGTTAATATTTATATTAATGACCAACAAGGTTCTTACTTCCTAACAAGAAAAGGCTTAAGGCAATGTGACCCAATGTTGCCAATAATATTTAATATAATAGCGATATTGATTGCTAGAGCCAAGGAAGTAGGGCGTGTCAAAGGGGTTATTTCTCATCTTATTTAGGATGGATTATCTATTCTTGCGATGACACGATCATCTTTATGAGTCATGATGTTGCAAAAGGCAGTAAATATGAAATTAATTCTTAGCATCTTCGAAAAACTATACGGACTCAAAATAAACTTTCATAAAAGCGAGATCTTCTTCCTTTTTAGGAAAGAAAAAGATCATGAACAATGTTATTCACATATGTTTGGATGCAAAGTGGGGAAGTACCCTTTTCTGTTACATAGTTTTACCAATGCATACTAGGAGGCTAAATAATAAGGACCGACAAATGATTGACAAAAGAATTGAAAAGAGGCTTAGCGGTTGGAAAAGTAAAATGCTCTCGGTTGGGGGTCATTTGGTTTTGATAAACTCGGTGCTTTCTAGTTTACCGATGTTTATGATGTCTTTTTTTCGAGATCTCATGGGGAGTGCTAGAAGAAATCGAATGTTTTAGATCAAAGATTCTATTGACAAAATGATCAGCACAAGAGAAAATATAGACTAGCCAGATGGGAAATATTGTGCCAACCGAAAATTCAAGGTGGGTTAGGCATACAAAATTTGGATGTTCGAACAAATGCTTGTTAAGTAAATGGCTTTTCAAATTGTTAAACAAAGGCGACATGTGGCATGAAATTTTGTGGAATAAATACATAAATGATAGGACACTAGGAAGTTGTGTCAAGAAACCAATAGATTCTCACTTTTGGAAATGCTTGATGAATGTAAAAGACACCTTTATGGGGTTTGGTTCCTTTTAAAGTGAAAGACGGGTCACAAAACCCGATTTTGGTTTGACACTTGTTTGGGAAACAAACCACTAAAAGATAAATTTATGTAGTTGTTCAATATCGTATGCGAATAAAACTAGATTATGTGGCACAAATCCTTAGCTCTTCCCCACTAGATATTTCATTCCGTCAAAATTTAGTGGGCACAAACCTAAGGAACTAGCACAGAATTGTTACTTCTTTATAGGATGTGAACTTACATGAACAAAGGGATGTTTTTGTGTGGGCGTTACATTCATGGGAATGTTCTCAATCAAATCCATGTATGTTGTGTTAATTAACAATGGAGTGCGGGTGTCACAAGATATTTAGAAAAATTAAAGTACCTACAAAAATAAAAAATATTTTTTGTGGTATCTTAAGAAAGGGGAAACTCTAACTAAGGATAAGGATAACCTAGTAAGGTGTAAGCTGCACGGTGATCTAACTGTTGTTTTTACGTCATTGGCCGAAACTTTCCAACACCTTTTCCTAGGCGTGTGCATGCCAAGTTTTTGCGTGAAAGGTACATTTCTTGTTTGGTTTAACACCTCCACAAAGTGTAGATGACCTTTTTTTTTGTAGATGGTCAAAGAAGGGTAATAAAAAAACAAAACACACTATTATTAGCAACAACATCAACACTTTGTTGGACAATTTTGATAACAAGAAGCTAAGTGGTTTTGGTAAATGTAGACCAAAATCTTTCTTGCGGGGTACTATTCGTGAGGAACTCATTGGCTCGAGACAGGTGGGCAAAGTTGCGCGGCGTGATGATTTCTGAGGACCCAGTTGGTCTCAAATTTGGGCAACATCTGGAGACATCTGCTTTGCATTTCTTCAGTATCAATGGATGGCTATCAACAAGGTTTATTGGTCTCTCTTAGTCAAAATTCTATGTTTCTTGTATCCTAGTGTCTTAATGTCAAGTTGGAACATTTTTCATTTTATTTGCTAGTCTATGCGCTATCTTTTGTAATAATTGGCTTGAGTCTATCAACAGACAGATGATGCCAGATAGTTATATCTTTATCTAAAATAATAAGAAATAATTATGCATCAACATGAGTTTTCCCCAAGCCAATATGGCTGGAGGGCCACAAAGGTTTTGAGTTGCCGACCGTGGTCACATAATCATTTTTCACTTTGCATAGTCTCGCGTGGGTTTATAAACGAAACAACTTGAATTTAGAGAACAACAAGCATTCCAGCCTTATTGGCTTGTGGTGTCATGTTGATGCACACAGGTAGAAGGTGGAAAGCTAGCAGAAATTTGATATCCATGGATCCATGGATTTTTACCAAATGAACTAGAAATTCAAATATTTGTGGGGGACCGTTTCTTCCTTGTTTAATTTTTTTTTTTTTTACTAGAGGGTATCCATTGGATATCCATGGACATTCAAAACTTCCACCTAAACAGGTAATACTTGTTGTCTAAATTCAAGTTGTTTCCTTTTGTGAGGGTGTTGGTGCGGGGGGCTCGTTGGTGGCGTGGTGTTGGAGGCTTAACACGCTACGGGGGGCGGCGTGGGCTGCTAGGGCAGCTATGCGCTTACACGAGGCTGTTGTGGGTGCATGCGGGGCGCGGTATAGGAGGTTTCGAGGAGACGAGAGCGAGAGAGCTAGAAGACCAAAGCTGAAGACGTTTCCCTCTTTTTAATTTCTTTACTTGAGTTGAGCGATTAAACCCTCCTTGTATTTATAGTCCTAGGAGACTTGACTCCTAAAGCGAACCTACAGACTCTTTCCTAATATGACTCAAACTAGATATGGTAGGCGACGGCGACTGTGGGGGGGCAACTCTCCGCCTCCCCTATGCCCTAGGGTTGGCCGCCGGTCCACGTGGCTTGGTGGCGCGGTGGTGCTCCCCTTCTAAGCCCTTTGTATGCTGTTTCTTCCCCGGACCAAAGGGCACGACCTATGTCGGGCGTGTGACAGTACCCCTTCCCTTGGCACATTCTCGTGCTAAAATGCAATCGTCGAGTCCTTCCTTCTACGAGGTGGCTTCTAGATACCCATTTTTGGAGCAATGTACTCTGTGATGCGGCATCAGATCGTCACCAAGACGTGTGTTGATGGCGATGTCGTCATGTCAAACATAGTCGAAGAGGAATGCCCCTCGCTCGTTCTCTCTAGTGGCGACAAGTTGTGTGCGTAAAAGGTCGGGAGAAGGTCGATGGAGACAGCGTTGACGTTGGTGAATAGGTTTCCCTCCTCGCCGAGGAAGGCCATTGTGATCGAAAGTACAAAATGCATGGCGGTGCTCATCCCTATAGGATGAGCGTGGGCGTGATCCTCCCCTTCGCACGTTGGCGGCCCATATGCACCAAGTGCCAACAACTCCATGTTGGCTTATCCATCTTGGTGAAGAACCTACAATAAATTAGAAAGTAGTGCCGACTACGCATGTAAGTAGAAGGATTCCTCGAAGGGATGAATCCTTGCTTGATGGACTAGGCCCAAGCGGTTCGTCCCCATTACACGTGGTCGATGTTCTGTTGCTATCGCTGTTCTCTAACGGCTCATCTCATGTGAACGAAGATGATTTCATCGTTGTTGTTGACGTAGTCGAACGTCATAGGTGACCGAGCCCTCTGAGCTTGGTTCCTTTCATCACGAGGTCGAGGTGGGCTGGTTGTCACTTGACACGCATCATCTATGGTGGTGGTGGTGGTAGAGTGTGCACCGTCGTCGGTGCTGCAGTTTGGGGGCGGAACTGCGACACACGTACATATGGAGGCACCCAGTGCTTGCGGCGAACTGCATCTCCATGTTGGCAAAGTCACCATAGCGTGGGCAAGGCCCGATGAGCCATGGCATCTTTGAGGATGACGTCGATGTCGAAGGCGGTTCCGTCGATGTGTAGTGGTACAACAAATGATGCCGCACAACAAGAAAGCTTGCGACCGTTGCCGATGAGGATCGTGGACTCGATGCGGTGTTCTCGTAGGCCAAGGATGCTAGTGACGTTGATGTCGATGACGTTGTGTGTGGTTCGCATTCCACTAATATGTGGGCCGGGTTCTGTTCATGACCGTTGGAAGGTACATGGAGCTCTCGGGACGTCGAGTTGCGAGGTCGATCACCATCCGTGGTATTGTTACTGCCTTGGCATCGTTATTTTCATCATTTAGTAGTAGCTTCTGGGCAAGTGTCCCGGTGTTGTTGTTGTCGAGGTTGGTGCCTTGGTGCTCTTTCCACTTCTCAGCGGTGTCACGTTGAAGAGAGGAGGCCGGTGGTGTCGATGGCGACCTCCTTGCTAGTGGTGTTGTGGGTGCGGTCGTCGTGGTAGGAGGCGATGGCTCCGGCGATCATTTGTTTCATGTCTCATGATCCACGGCATGCACGCCTTGCTTGTGTATGCAGGAATCACGACCATCGGAGTCGGTTGTGAGATTGGGCGGTCCTACAATATGGATGTATACCCTTTGATTCACCACCTTAGGACTCGACCCATTGTTGCGACGGTTATTTGTCTCCAGTTTTGGTTGTGGGACCGCCCGGTGTCAAGCGATTTGTGCATGGCATCAAGGGCAATTGCAGCGCTGGTGGTGCCGCAGACAAAGCCGTACCACATCTCCTTGTGGATCTCCATAGTGCCAGGATGGAGGAGGTTCCTCCGGCGCGTTGACGCACAGCATTTGGTGATGTATATTGTAGCTCGTTGTGTCTCCACGGTGTGGTTGTCATCATCGTTGGCGTCACCCAAATCCAATGTTGATTTTGATTGTGGCGAAGCCCATGGGTTCGGGCGATAATCGCTACATTCTATGCATCCGTGGGAAGGTTGTTGTTGGCGGCGACATCCGGATCCAATGCGCATTGGACTTGCTTTGATGGCGGGGTGGACGTAGCCAACTTCCGTGGCGTTTTTGACGGCTTTTCATCGGTTTAAATAAATGGTCACAGAATTATATACATGGAATTAAGCGAAAAGCATCAAGCCAAACAAAAAAAAGGCCGACTTTAAGTCCTCCTTGAATCTAACCGATTACGTACCTTTGGGCTTTGAAATTTTGAATCCGTGTTCTGCCGGTGTGGGATCCCTTCTCTCGAAAAACCTTGTCATTCCCGAAGTTTCCATAATTCCCATGCGACTATCATGGCTGCCTCTGAAGAAAGGAATCGGGTGACTTGCTCGAGCACCCATGATCCTATCTAGCGTATAACATGACGTTGGCGATGTTGATGATGATGTCGAGGGGGACGTCGTTGTAGTGTCAACAATCATGTTGTTGATGTCGGGTGGTGGAGGTCTTTGGGGCGTGGAGTCGATGTCGATGATGTTGGTGGCGTCGATGGCGTCGCCTCCATGGTTGTGTCTCTGGCTTAAGGACAAGCGGGGGCTTATCCGATCGGCGACTTCCTTTTTTGATGTAGTATCCGGGGAAAAAATTATTGAATTTCTTTTTCCCAATTGTTGAGGAAGACGTTCATTGTGGTGTCGATTCATGGCGGTGGCCATTGGATGTGTGAGGATCAAATGGTCTTTGGATACCAAGTGTGAGGGTGCGTGGTGGGGGGCTCGTCACGGCGGCATGATGGAGTCGGTAGCGCTAGGGTCGAGGGGCGGCATGGGCCGCTAGGGCAGCCACATCGCACGCTGCGGCGGCGGGGCGGCGCGTGCGGGCGGCGGACGCAATCGGGTGGCTAGGGTTTCGAGGAGACAAGAGCGAGAGAGCTAGAAGACCTAAGTTGAAATGGTTTCCCTCTTTTAATTTCTTTATTTACTTGAGTTGAACCGATTATACCCTTCTTGTATTTATAGTCTTAGGGAGACTCGACTCATAACCAAAGTTCTGAGACCTTTCCTAAACTGCTTTAGTATTAATAGAATTTTTCCTTATCGCAAAAATAAAAACAACGACTGCGGTGGGGCGGCAGGTGGGCGCCCCCACAGGGGCGTGTTAGCTCCGCCGACCCGAGGCCCACGTAACGGCCCACCAACCCGACGCCCGTCTTCTTCAACCTCACGCCACCCTCCCCCCCGCCGCCGCCTCGCCGCCGCCGGCGCCCTACGGCTTCGGCCGGAGCTCCGGCGAGCCCTAGGCGCCGACGGCGGCAATCCCTTCCCTCCCCTTTCTTCTTCTCCACTGAAACCCTAACCCTAAAGCTCCGGCTCGGGCGAGCTCCAGCTTTGGCGGCGGCTCGGCCGTCTTCTCTCGGCCGGCGGCCTCCCCGCTCCCCCCGCCGACCATCGCCGCACCCAGCCGGATGGGTCTTTCTGCCCCCGGGCTCGGCGCGGCGCCCCGCCGGGCTCTTCTATGGCCGTGGGAGGAATGGAGGGGGAGGGAGGTCCACCCTAAAGCGACGGCAGTGGCGGCGCTAAAAGCACGGCGGCGGGCGGCGCCCCTCCGGCCGACGAAGACGACGACGGGCGCCACAAGGCCACGGGTGGCCGGCGGGGCCTTGGGCCGGCCCGCCAAGAGGTGGTCGGCGGGATGTTGGCGCGCCAACTCCCCCTCCCTATGCGCTCTAGGGTGGCCGCGGGTCCACGCAGCCCCGGTGGCGCCGATGCTCCCCCCGGGCCCTTGTTGGCCCGTTTCTTCGCCGGAGGGTACCACCCATGTCGGGCATGTGACAACTTCATCACTCGTAAAGGCACGCGGGATAATGCAAAGTGAAAAATACTAGGAGGACTCTCGTTTGTTCAGGTATAAAAAAAAGAAATATAAAAAGGTTCTAAGAATTAGGAGATGACTGCACACGCGTTGTCGCTGATTCACCATCGTATAGGAATGTGCACAATATATAGAGAAATTAAAGAGTATATAAAATGTATCTTATCTTATCCGTATTTTTGTGGGAATTATGTAGTATAGTATTGGAGAAAAATTACCCAAAAATAATGGATAATACCATCTAATAACACCATAGTGTGTTGTTGTTAGATTTAATGGATAAATATAATAGATTTGAGTATATAGAAATACTAATGAGCAGATTATAAAATCAACGTTCAAATAAAAAAAAAAAATTATACCCAACAGAATTTAAAAGACATTTGACATAGATTTATTTTGCTTGATTCCTAGACATAGGCCAATTTGACATTTCGGCATAACTTAACGCTAAACGAACCGAATATATTCTTCCAGGCATCCATTATAGCTGATTTAGTATATTTATTGAATATAGTATTACAGAAAAAGGTATTTTCGCCTTGAGGACTCAAGTTGTGCAGTTCTTTATTATACTCATCCGCCAAACTCAAGCAGTCATTTTATCGAGCACCTATACTACACACCAATTGAACTCAACTCCTGGCGTTCTCGGGGTCACGAGAGAAAATACCAATAAATTTGATTAGATGCTAGATTCATTATAGAAGTGGAATAGAGGATAGAAGTGGAATAGAGGAGATGGATGGACATGAGAGTTCAATTTGATGCTAGATGGAGTCATCGAAATGAGTTGACTTAGTGCAATAAAGGAATCTAAGTGAAGAACAATGCAATACCTCTTCATGACTTGGTGGGGCAATAAATACAATTTGGTGTTTGAAGTTACTTCTGATATTGTACTTAGTGAGGCTATGATGATGTTTTTTTTGGCAATAGGTCATGACGATGTTAACATTTACATAAGAAAACATTATATAGAAAAATTAATAGTACCATAAAAAACACTACGGTGCTTTGTTACCGTAGGCATATTTCAGGACTCCATTGTTTGTTAGAAATCTGCAAGAAAATGAAAATAAACAAACAACATGCTGCACAGCAGACTGTGGGTTCAGATCAGATAGCATCTAAACCTTGCAAACTGGCAATAGACGTCAATTTGCATAGCTAGGAGTCTAGCACCGTAGCATCCATGTCCTTGTACAAATGTACCTTGCTACTCACTCAGTCCCAAAATCTGAGTCGTTCTAGCTCCAGCGTAGTGTGCTGCAAAAGAGTGTCATTGTAGGGCTGAGTGGGACCCACGCCTAGTAAAGCAACCGAACAGACCATTCTCTTCTCACCATGCACCTCCCGTCCGTGACCATCCCGCAAAAAAGAGGAAAAAAAAAGAAAAAAAAAAGACCATCGCTCCTCCCGTCCTCCGCTCCGTCTCTCCTCGCGGCGTCCATCGGCGCTCCACCTCCTCCTCCAGTCCGCACCGGCATCGGCCCTCCGCTCTGCCTTCTCCCCAATCCGCGTGCTGCGGCAACCCTCCATCTCGTCCCCGTGTGCGTCGGCGCGTCGATCTGGATCTGGAGGACCACTGGCGCACGACCGGCCGCCGCCTGATGTCAACTCGGTGAGAAAAGAAAGATAGCTAGTATGTATGAATTTCGAACCCAATGAAAAGATTTTCACCTTGCCTTCTTGCTTTCCTGTACTATATGAACAAAGCAGGATGGTACCCCGCGGCGCAGCGGCGGGTGTTCCTACCGGCTCGCTCCACGCTGATCCGCAATCGAACCAACAGCCGTGGCCGGCCTGGCGCGTCAGCGGCACCGGCACAGGCGTGAGCGGCGACCAAAATCTCCTCCTCCGACGCATATCTCCTCGGCCACGTACGCATCGGCAGCCATCCCATCCAGCCCACGCCAGCGAACTGTATGGTACGGAGTATGTTAAGTAGGGGGGCTGAAGCACGATGAGTCAGGAATTAAGGAGAGATCGCTGGCCCTTTATCTTCGAGATGACGGTACAGTGCCGCCTCTTCATGTACTCGCAGGAAATGCACTTGGTGGAGATGCGTTTCTCTTAATGATTCTTTTTTCGTTCGTCTCTTCGTGCGCAGGCAGCCGATCGGCAGACGGGAAAGGATAGGTAACGAAACAAAAACTGAAAGAGAGATGATGTGGCACCCCTGCATGTCGAGAGAACTCCTAAGTGGGGGTTTCCCATATAGAAGGTTTAGATGTGAATACAGTCGGCAACTCAAAACCTTTGGGAAACTTTCCTTGACGAATACTAATTCCTCTTCACTCGTAAGGAAATTTTATTTTTCTCCCAGCTCGAATAAAGAAATTTTATTGTCGCCAATAGCGGCAAATAAATAGATGGAGATGCATGCCGTGATTTTGTTTTTAATTTCTCCCAGCGTGGAGAAAACCAGACAAGCCTGACATATCGTCCGAGTCATCAGGTTGCGGCGCGCGGCTTAGGTAAAAACGCATCTATCTAGGACAAGCTTTTCCGATATTATTGGTAAATTTATATCAGTAGATTTATCGTCTCAACGTGGTTAATAGTATTGGTTTGATTCGTCCAAAACATCTGTACAGCGTCAAGGTAGTAATAATCTGAAAAGTTTTGTTGCCTATTAGTCCTTCGTATATGTTTTTTTTTCCTTTTCTGATTCTGTGAATTACGAACTTATAGTTTGAATTCTTGTTTATTTTTGTCACAATGTGAAGCAATCTACTCACACGTTTTTTCTTAATCTGATTGGCGTGATTGTCCTCATCATTGGATTAGTTGCAGAATTTAGCTGGACTCTTTTCTCCTATCCAAATTCAGGTTCACATGTATTCGTATATGGTCAGAAATCTATGGGAAGTTAAATTTGAGAGTTTTAGTATTAGTTACTACAGCGTGTCTGATAGTTTCAAATAATCACTTGATAAACTAATACGAGTTTAAGTGAATAAAAAAGTTAGGAGTACATTTGTTAGCTTCCTTCAACTGTTTTCATAATCTCACTGCTAAAAGATGTAATAAGCTAGGTAATTTTACATCAGCAATCTCAAACTATTTCTGAATCACTACAAACACTTTTATATTTTCTCTCTTATACATTTGTATCTGGAACCTTGTCATATCCTTGGAGATGTATTTTTTTTCAATATTGGCAAACATCATGGATTGGAAGATTGTTTCGAAATTCTTGGAGATGCATTTTCCTTCTTCACGCACTACTACCATATGTCAGCCAGCCCCTTTGACTAACTAGCTAGCTAAACTATAATCGTTACTAATACACTAAGAAACTATGTACTCCGATAAACCACCCTTGATGATAAGATAAGATAAGAAATTTATGGTTGCTACGTTGATTATATATTGGTATACCAATTTGAATTCTCTATGCAGGACCAGCAGAGATGTCGAGAAAAAGAAAGCGTCAAGGAAAAGGAAGCTATCGATGGAGGAGATGTCATGAGAGCCCCACGTTACAATATACCACAACTTTCATGTTGAGGAGTCAAGAAAAAGGAAAGCTATCAACAGAGGAGTCAAGAAAAAGAAAGATATATCGATAGTGGAGCTGTTGACGGAGCCCTGCGCTACAATATACCACAACTTCCTTGTTAGTCCCTTTACCTCGTTAGTTTCTAATTATCGCATGGAAAAACCATATCATGTTCTACATGCAATATTTTTTTTTACACTGGTTAATAAGGGGGAATTAGGTGTATGACGATGAAAAAAATTGGTCTTAGGTGTATGACTCTTTTTTGTTGAACTTTGCCCTAGAACCCCGGGATCTATTTTTATTGCCTATACGGCCTTCCGTCCGTTTTGGTCACTTGATGGTGTTCACTCGGGAGTAAACATACCATTTTCCCTAGCTAAAAAATATATATAAAAACGTAGAGTGTTGTTCGTTTGTTGTATATTTGGAGTGATATTAAGCAAATAAATTCAGACATAACCATATACTCCCTCCATCCCAAGAAAACATGCAATTCTCGCTTCCCAAGAAGACATCCCATTCCTGCTTTCGACTAAATTTATATTTAGTTTTACTAACACTTATAATATAAAATTAGTATCAATAGATTCATGACGGAATACATTTTCATAATAAATTTTGTTTGGCATATAAGTATTAATACTAATTACTATAAACTTGGTTAAATTTTGGTGAAGTTGACCGCACGATTCCCATAGTTGCATGTTTTTTTGTTACGGAGGGAGTATAATCAAAATCAAATAGGCATATATTTGTGAAATTTTTATATTAAGCTAAAAATATAAAAAAACGTAGAGTTTTGTTTTCTTTGGTTTTTTTTTATATTGATGAAATCTTAGTCGAGAAGTGGACACAGAAAAACAACAAACCACTGATAGTTGATGCATCATTGCCCTTTTCCACCAAATATTTACATGTCATCTGGTCAATATTTTGAATGTGTAGATATGAAGTCTATTCGATGTTGATTTAATGTCAGGACTAATTTCTATTCATTTTCAACTCCCTTTCATATTGTCGACTGTCTTTTTGTTCATTTTAGTTTGTTTCACCATGTAATCTGGTAAATCACTGAATCTTACACTGTGTGTTCTCAGTCCAAGAAAGAATGTGACCATCTGATTTCTCTGGCAAAGCCTCACCTGACGAGGTCCAAAGTATTTGATCCCCTGACTGGAGAGGGCAAGGAAAGCAGGTTTGAGCGAGTGCCTAACTTCCAATTCCTGGGATGTTGCATTACCTGTGTGTGATACTCACGTTGCTTTGATGGTGGTATATGCAGTTCCCGAACAAGTTCAGGAATGTTTCTTACAAGAGGGCAGGACAAAATTGTTAGTACAATTGAGAAAAGGATAGCAGAGTACACCTCGGTACCTATAGGTATGTCCTCCATCTGGAAAAACATGCGATTCTGGAATAGTATAGTTCGGGTGTGACCAAGTTTTTAAGAAAATAGCAGTAGTATAAATGCCATTAGGTTAGTCATGAGAATGTATTGTTATAGTATAATGAGTATTTTGTGCCATAAATTTGGATACTTTGTTCTACAAAACTGGTCAAGTTTTTAGTAGTTTGATTAGTGATACCTAAAATTACGTCCATTCAAGATGGAGGTACTAGTACTTTATTAGTACCAACCATGGATTTTAATGTTGATGTGTTTTTCTCGTTTGATGTTTGGATGGTGTTTTTCCTGTTTGGATCATAGCTAGATTATTATAATCAGGATCATGCATAGGATTATTATAATTAGAATTATGGATTATAATAATCAGAGTATTTCGCTCAATGGATTATGACGATTGTTAAGGGGTATTGGGATTATGGCAACCAAGAAGTTTGATTGTAATAGTTCATCATCATATAGTCGATCTCGTTTTGATCAAAATTTGATTATATAATACGCTCATTATAATCGGTGAATATCCAAACAAAGCCTAAATAGCACATTTGACTAATTAGCCAGATCCCTAAAGTAGCTTACCAGCCCCTGTACGTATTTTTGTAGAGAACGGAGAGGGCATTCAGGTTCTCCACTATGCAATTGGACAGAAGTCTGAGCCTCACTTTGACTACACCGACACGGTACCTTCACCCAAAATGGAGGTCCTCGTATGGCGACTCTTCTTATGTATCTGTACGTATTATAATAGGCTTGTATATATTCTATAAATATGTGACATTTTTTCGTAACTAAATTTGAAAAATGTGAAATATTCAAATTCTTCTAGCTCGGATGTCAAAAAGGGTGGCGAGACAGTGTTCCCTAACGCGACAGTGAAACGCAAGCTGTTTCAATGTTTCAAGCCAAAGAGTGGTATATCTGTTAAACCGAAAATGGGCGATGCATTACTTTTCTGGAGCATGAAGCCCGATGGATCTCTTTGATCCCAAAAAGCCTACATGGTAAGTTTATTACCCATTATTGTTGCTCTGACATGTTTTCAACATACATTTGATTACGTGTGATGCCATTTTATTCAACTGCAATTCCAAACTTATTAGGTGCAAGTCCAGTGATTAAAGGTGAAAATGGTCAGCGACGAAGTGGATGCATGTTAACAAGTACAACTACTAGAGAACCAGGCACGACCATGCCGCTCCCTCTATTTGAGATGCCTTGTGTGTATTTATATATTTGAGTAAAGGCTGTTTTACAATGTACAATGAGAAGTGTATATTTTACTGATGCATGTTAACAAGTACAACTACTAGAGAACCAGGCACGACCATGTCGCTCCCTCTATTTGAGATGCCTTGTGTGTATTTATTTGAGTAAAGGCTGTTTTACAATGTCCAATGAGAGGTATATATTTTACTTTACCTAGCAACGGTGCTAACTTTTTCCCCTGCATCTTCATCACTTGTAGCATGTGTATTATCCAATATAGAAGCCATTTTCTTATAACTAGTACCCCCTCCGTTCCAAATTATAAGTGTCACAAACCGCAAGGATCCCGGCGGTCGGTGACACTTTGGCGGCGAAGTTCCGGGCGGTGATGATGGTGAGGGCGGCAAAGTGATGGTGGCGGTGTTGGCCTTGGGGGCCGGTTGGGGTGGAGGGAGAGGGAGGGGCGGCGGCCTGGCGGGCGCCGGGGGGCCGGGGCCGGGCGGCGGTTGGAGAGAGAGGGAGAGAGAGGCACAATATTATTTTCTTTATTGCTTGTCTTCCCAAGAGATTACAGATCCCTTACTTATATAGCCCGGCTAGTGGGACTTGTAATCCAAGCAATCTCTCTAAAGGTTTTCTTATACGATTGGAATACCTTTTACAAGCAATCCTATTTATTTCATAATAAGTGTTTTCCTTATACAATTGGAATATCTCTTGCACACAAAAAGTCCTAAGATAATCCTAACTTGATGACGAAGTGGAGACGGAGACGGGAAGGTGGCGGCGGCGGCGCAGCACCCCCTTCGCCCTCGCACGCGCGCCTCCCGGGCCGGCCGTGGCCGGTTGGGCCTCGTTTAGCCCGCCCATGGCTGGCCCATTCTAGCACATGACATCTCCCCACCGTTCGATGAGGCGGCGCGATCCACGTGCCACCCAACCCACCAAATAGGCGCGAAGGCGATGCCGATCGGGGATGTCGCGACGCCGGGTCCATAGCCGAGGATGAGGGGACCCGACTTGTCGTTGTCGCCGCTACGCATGCTAGCTTCCTTGTCGGCGAAGGAGAAGTCGGCGCGTTCCCGAAATAGATGCTGAACTTATAGCTCAGCGGGGCTGCACGAAGGGGCGATCCATCCATCTTTGCCGCATGACGGAGGTCTTGAGGATGCCGGATGGGTCGAAAGTGTCTGGGGCGAGTAGCCGGAGGAGCCCGGAAGGTGTACCTAGTTGGCACATGTACCGGAGCATGTATGTGCCTCGCAGAACACGCGTGACGAGTTGACGTGGACCGATGTCGAGGAGAGGCGTAGTAGGCGCCGTAGGGAGGAGGTCACCGGGTGTCTTGATGGGCAGCCCGACACAGGGGCGCAGTGCCGTAGGCGTGTCGACGATGACGTTGTCGGCGCGGAGGAACTTGTTGCCGCCGTTGTCGAAGAGGAGGACCGTAACGCCCTTGAGCTTGACGCTCGGGCGTGCCGTGAGGAGAAGGAGCACGCTAGCCGGGGAATGCCTCGGTCTTTGTACGGGCGGGTTCCGGGAGGTGGAAGCCCACTGGGACGTCATGCGAGGGGGCGCCACCTTCGAGGAGGAGGTTCTCGTAGGAGCTCAAGTCGAGGGATGTAGTAGCGGTGGAAGTACCTCACGATGCCATTGAAGAGGCTCCACTCGGGCGCAGCCGGTCGAAGCTCGATGGCGCTTGCAATGATGTCGAGCTCCTAGTTCATCAAGGTACCCAGTGCAGCTCGGTGAGGAGGTCGCCCGGTGTCCGGTTGTCAATCGCCTCCATGGCGGCTCGCCAGAGCTACCGCCCCGGGCGCCCGGCCGGCCAGGGCCGGCGTCGATGTCGGTGTCGATGTCGGGCGACATCGCCGAAATGGTCGGCGTGGTGGTCGCCGGCTTCCCGGGCTACTTGCGCCGGCAGCTCGCCGTCGTGATTGGTGAGCAAGGATGATGGCCTCCTCCATCGAACGAGGCTTGAACCACTCGAGCACCGTATGAAGCGTGTCACGAAGCCGCCGACGAAGAGGCGGATGCGCGGTGGAGCCGGCTCTCAAGGTCCATGTGAGTTGCATAGCCCTCGGGCGCCGATGTAGTCGTTCAGCCCGCCCTCCTGGGCAAGAGGCGCGAACTCCCCGGTGGTGTCGATGATGAGCGGTCCGAAGACGCGTTGCAGGTAGTCGTTGAACGCTTCCCACTCAACCAATGGCCTCCTCCTCGGGGACGTCCTGTGGAACCAAACTACGAGGGGACTTGTCGGATGGAAAGCAAAGCATACTGGGTGTAAAACGCGGGATCGATGCCGCCCCGCACTCGAATAGCAGCTCCATTTTGTGTATCTTGAGGTCGGGTCGTCGATGCCTTCATACTCCGGACCTCCAGGCGGACAAACAGAGAGGAGGGGTAGGTCCAAAGGACTGGGAAGGGACGCCATGGGTGACGCCATGGGCGGGGGGCACCACGGGTGGCGCCATCGTCGGCGCCTTAGAGTCCCGCGCGGTTTGCGGGTGTCGGTGGAGAGGAAGAAACGCCCGCGTGGTGTTGTCGATGATGGCCGGTGCATCACCCCGAATGACGTCGCTACCCTCGTTGTTGGAGGATAGTAGGGTCGAGTCGTCGTCAATGGCGTCGTCGGGCTGGAGGTGGCGCCGGGGGTAGCGCCGAGGAGCGCCCGGGCTAGCGGAGGCGGCTGCCGGGCTAGGCTGTCATCCAGCAAGCGGTCGTCGTGGTTGTCGAGCGGAGAGGAGGTAGCTAGTTCTTGGGCGGTGTAGAGGTATTCCATGTGGCGGAGACACGCCTCGATCTCGCCAAAGCGGCGGCCCGATCTTGGCGCAGCTTGTCGTCGAGGAGGTCCTTTAGCGCCTCCCGGTGAACTCACGCATCTCGGAAGCCATCGTGGTGGGAATCGTCTTGGTCTCCGATACCGGTTTGTCACAAACCGCAAGGATCCCGGCGGTCGGTGACACGTCGGCGGCGAGTTCCAGTGGTGGTGATGGTGAGGGCGGGGGTGATGGTGGCGGCGTTGTCCTTGGGGCCGGTTGGGGTGGAGGGAGGAGGAGGTAGGGGCGGCTCGGGGTGGCGCGGCAAAGACTGGGGGGGGGGGGGGAGAGGGGGCTAGCGGCGACGGTTGGAGATAAAGAGAGAGAGGCACGATATTATTTTCTTTATTGCTTGTTTTCCCAAGAGATTACAGACCCCTTACTTATATAGCCCGGCTAGTGAGACTTGTAATCCAAGCAATCTCTAAAGGTTTCCTTATATGATTGGAATACCTTTTATAAGCAATCCTATTTATTTCATAATAAGGGTTTTCCTTATAGACTTGGAATATCCCTTGCACACAAAAAGTCCTAAGATAATACTAACTCGATGACTAAACAGAGACAGAGAGACGGGCAGGTGGCGGCGGCGGCATAGGAGGCGCCCCCCTTGCCCTCGCGCGCCCCTCCTAGGCCGGCGTGGCTGGTTGGGCCTGCTTAGCTTTGCCCATGGCTGGTCCAACTCGCACGTGAGAATAAGTTATTTTTAATTTTTTTCAGTTCATCCATTTTGCTATATATCTAAAACATATTATGCATGATGCATAGCAAAAAAATAGATGTACCACAAAAGTCTAAGTGACTTATAATTTGAAACAGAGAGAGTGCTATAGAAGCCATTCATACAAACATAGAAAAAAGATGATGTTTTCCAATTCCGATGCTCAGGTCACCTTCCAATGTCCCATGAAGTTGTTTATAACGTATGTTATGAAACCAACTTGTGTGAAAACAGAAACCACGACACAAAAATGTCATCTAAATTTAGGAAAAAATCATACATGTAGATGACATGATGATGCACAATCTTGTAAAATATCTTGTTCAAACTCGACTTCTTTTTGTGAGATATAAAAATAACAAATTTCTAACAAATCATTGGGCAACTTTCTGCCTTAAAATTTGTTATGTTTATATCTCACAAACGAAGTCAAGTTTGGACAAGATATTTTACAGGATTGTGAATCATCATATCATCTACATGTGTGATTTTTTACAGAAATTTAGATGACTTTTTTTGTCGTGGTTTGCACAGGTTTTCACAAAGCAAGTCTGGTTTCCATAGCATACGTTGTTCATGATCATTCTCTATTTCCTTGACAAGGGGCTGTTTCTATAGATTTTTTTTTTAGAAAAAGACTAAAACATATTTGAGCATAAAATAAGTTAGCTACAATATAATATTGAACCTTGAGAGTTAAAATGGGTAATCAGTTCTCTACTTTAAGAACATCTTATAGTAGTACAAGTGTTTCTTAGATCTTAATCTGACCCATATTATTTCTTGGTGTTTTTATTACAACACAATTGTAGTATACATGATTGTTTATACTCAGAGACAAGATGGATCGTTATTTCATCCCTCACTACTACAAAATTCTAACATCATTTGCCGGAATCCGGTCAATCGACGGTGATGACCAGTTCGACGTGAAAAATCAGAAATTTTATGGACTCGACTAACACCGACAGTGAAGATTTATATCACTCCCAAGTTGAATCATTCCCTGGTAGTGATCTTGATGGGCACATATCACCGCCTGGGTTTGAAATAAAACCGATAGCGATTTGAAGACAAGGAACAATAAAACAAACGATTTAAAAAAAAATTAACATGCATACGATAGAAAAAGAAGTTTGACACAAATCAGAAACGACCGATTCATCATTAACACACGACAGAAACTAAATATATAAGTATCTTTTAAATACATAAATAATACATAATACAAGATAATTGATAAAAATAAAATGAAAGCAGCCTAAGCCGCCTTCTTGGCCTTCTTGGCCGCCCGCCTGGCCGTCTTCTTAGCAACCTCCTTGGCCTCCTCCTCCATCTCCTCCAGTTTGGTCGGTATCCCCTCAGCGAGGATATCGGCTAGAGAGTCGATCTAGATGGCGTAGAAGTTGGCCTTCTCCACCAAGGGCAGATTCACCCTTGGCATGTCAACTTCATTTGCCAGTGTTGAGCTTGTTGAGGACGGCATTGAGGCACTTGTTGACAAAGTGGATAACGCCAACTCTTTACCATGAAATAATAAAACATTTAAGAACAAGAACACTAGAAGATAGGGTTATACTAATGAATTCCATGAGTTTTGTTGCACACTCAGTTTTACAAGAGAACTCCGGGAAACAATGTAAAAGAGAAGAAAAGAGGAGAAATAGAGAAATGGAAGAACTGCTGCTATGTTCTCCATACCATGGCCACGACCTCAACCACGGCATCTAGCCTGTAAAAAACAACTAGTGCGGCGCTTTAGTTTTGTACCTCGGTCGTATCTTATTTGCCTAGTTCTCTTGATCCTCTTTTCTTGCTACTCTCCTTATACATTGCTTTTGATTTAGTTGCCTAGTTCTTCATCATCGATCTTCTTTTCTACTCTCCACATACATATGGCCTCTCTCGTGGGGGGGGGAGCCCACGCACAATATCATTCTTATGCATCTTAGTGCACCAAAATGGTTCACACAGGAGGTGATAAAAGAGTCTTACTGAAGATTGAACAACGCTGAAAGTTAGAACTGTTCTGAGATTGATGGAGCCATCCGATCCTATGTGCTTCGGAGTGTGGACTCTGGATTTATATTTCACAAGAGACATGACACCCTCCAGAGAAGATCATATCAATCTATGAAATCTGCTCTAGAGTCCAGTCATGTTGTGTCTTTGTGATCCACAACTTTTCTCTGTATTGTATGTTAGGGTAGAGATAAGCTTTAGTTGCTTATCGATCTCCTCGTGAGTCTAGCTACGGTAATCAGAAATCCAGAGTCATGCCCTCCTTGTGATCGAAAGCACCGATGGGACCCCCAACGGGCACCGATGGCCGCTCAAGATCGCGGGCGGCAAAGGCGTTGGCAAACAATGCATAATCTTCGTTGTTTTCAATTTTAAATGTGTTTGTATATCATATATGTAATTGGTCTATGTGTATTTCTATTTTCTCCTCTATATAATAAGGCATTTGTTATAATATCAATGTTGTCGTTTGACTTTGGAACTGACATTGCTTGGATCAGATATCTTTGCCCGAGAGAAGAAGCACCCGGCAAGTGTTCGATCGAATGCGCCGCCGGTTGATAGTGAACCCGGCACCCTATCTTCAAATCACCACGATGTTTCAACCCGGCAAGTGATTTGAACCCCACATCACTCTCGATATTCCGACGGTTCATTTTCCGCAGTCAAGGGGAGTTTGAGCCCGGCAGTGATTGGGATAGTGGCTGCCAGAAATCCCTTCGTTATGCGGATGAGCATGCATGCGTAGCTCCCATTGAGAATTGAGAATTTGGAAGAGGTTTTTCCCAACATGATTTAGGAAGTATTATGTGTAGAGCATCATGAACATAATGTATTAACGAGCATTTCATGTAGAGTTAAATATTTTATATTGATCGGCCTTGCAGCTCGATGGAAACCCGTGTCCTAGAACCTCAAAATCAGTTTACCCGTATCCATGTTCTGCCATCAACCCAAAGATATATAGCAACGGTAATGCTTAGATGACACGGGTGTCTGGATGGACGGATAGACGTGGCTTCCCAGACTGAAGAAATTTTCCCACTCGCCACCTCGTCCTCCGCTCGCTCCGATCCCACTCACGCCACATGCCCCTGCCGCCATCCCCTGTCGTGCCTGAATCCCACTCCATGCTTCCTCTACTCTCCCCATTCTCGCCCCTCCACATAACTCGGTCCCTCTCTCTCTCTCATATCGCTGGCGCGGCAGAACCCATGCTGCCACCTATGCCTCCTAGTGCCACCAAAGGTGACACTAGATTGCTTCCTCCCTTAGTTCGCAGACTGTGCCCCAATGCCGCTAGGATGCCTCTGGCCATAGCGGACCACCGTGTTGCTTCTGCAATGGCCGCTGGGCGCGTGTCGAGCTGCCTCAGTTCGTCCATGAGCGTGGGCGGTGCTGATGGTGCTTGCTCACTACTGGCTCCCACCCCGACACCTAGAATCAACCTGACCTGACCTTTCCTCCACCGGCGATGTCGTGTTTCAATTGTTTCAGACTTATGTCTCTTCAAATATTTCATATGGATGTTGTGTATATTGTAATAACTATATACATATGTTGCAAGCATATGTTTCGAAAGTGTTTTCGGACATGTTCCAAGTGGTTGCACAAGTATATCTGAATATTGCATAACATGCATGTTGCAAATGTATGTTTCAAGTGCCTCAGGTATTTGATATGTATGTTACAAATGTTTCATCTAGATGTTGGAAAAGTAGATATGGTTGTCGCATATGTTTGCAGGCTTCCATGTGTTTTACACGTTTTGCAAGTATTTCTGCTGTTTTAGATGTATATTGTAACTGTTTCATCCGAAAGTTGCATAAGTAGATCTGATGGATGCACATGTTGCATTGGGACTCACTTGTCACGGCTATTGGGGCACCACTGAATGGGCGCAGGGTGGTCTCCGCAAGCATTCACATAGGAAGCAGAAGGGGTGTAGCAGTAGTTCTCACACGTGAAGTGGAGGGGGCACGAGCGGTCGTCACGTGCCTGCACGAGCGAGCTTAATTGGTGGTCCTTGCGTACACATGGGCATGTGCAATCGAATCGTTGGCGGTGCGGCACTTTCCGCGAGCGCGTGTGACGGGAATCGTTGGCAGATGTGCGAGCAAATCGTTGGCGGCGTGGCACTTTCCATGAGCGCGTGTGGTGGGAATGGCATGGGCATCCACTGTTCGTCTGAACATCCGGGCGCCGGTGTCTCCCATATAGCTAGCGAAGTTACTTATAATATCAAATCCACGCATTGTAGGATTTCGAGCATCGAAATGACACCACAGGCCAATAGTAAGGATTATTGTTGTCATCTTCTAAATTCGACGTTGTTTGGGTGCGACACTTTATTTTGGATTTATTTCGCGATTTTTCGATTGCCAGGCATTAAATTGGGAAAGGACGCCCCGTCGACAATGGGCGCCTCGTGGTGACTTTGTGAACTTTAAAATTTGCTGGCTCAGCTTTTCGAAGGTGCTTCATAGGGGGTAGTGTTTGCGCACGTGTGTTCATAAAAGGGGTGAGTGTGCATATATGTTAAGCCTCTGCGTTGTGCTGTGTAATCCCAAAAAAACAAAACCTCCGATGACCGCAACTCAAAATCTTTTCGGTTTTTTGAATGAGGGGAATAATACGTACCGTACCGGAAGAGGGGAAGAACTCTAGAGCGTAGGGGACGACCGACGAGTCGGCGTGCGGAACGACTGCTGCGGCCGTGCTGGCTCGCGCAGTTTGGGACGGACCAGGTGCCGATGAGGCCGGCTCGATAGACGCGTGACACCCAAATTCCTCTTCTACTCGTATTGACATGGGTCGTCGTCGTCCGGTATACATGCAGTGGATAAGGAAATTCCTATCGTGGCCGATTGCATCCTGGGCAACAGCAGTATCGGCAAATAAATAGAGACGCATGCAGTGGTTTCCCTTTGTTCTTCTCTCAGCACGCGTGGAGAAAAGAAAATTATGCAGACAAGGCGGACTTCCGTATCGTCCGATTCATCAGGCCGTCGCAGCTTATTAGCAGGTAAAACACATCTCTATGAAAAGAGCTTTTCTAACAATGTTAGCAAACATGCATATATATCAGTGATATATTATCGTTTCGACGTGGTTAACATTGGTTACAGCGTCAAGGTGTAGTAATAATCTACAAAGCTTTGTTGCTTAATCCTTCATAGTATGCATGTTTTCCTTTTCTGAATCACGAACTTGAGTCTGAAGAATTATTATTTTCTTTGTCACAAACTGAAGCAATCTACTCATATTTTTCTTCGGCGTGATTGTTCTCGTTGGATTAGCTGCAGAATTTAACTAGACTCCTCTTTCCTATCTAAATTCAGGTCGACATGTATTCTTGTATATTGTCATCAGAAATCTATGGCAAATTAAATTTGAGGTTTATTATTAGCTATTAGAGCTAGCGTCACTAATACTAGTTTCTAAATAAATCAAACTAATTAGTTTTTTTCCATGTGACTAAAAAAAAAGTTGGGAGTATATTTATTGCCTTCCTCCAACAATTTTCAAATCTTGCTCTTAAAAGATATAATGTAATTAATTTTAGATTGAATCACCCTCGCCACTTCTATATTTATTTTTCTTTCTTGTACATTTGTATATCTGGAATCATGTTCTACTTTTTATTCTTTTCCCATATCTTTCCACCTTTGATTGAAGATTGAGAGGTGGGGTTGGCAGTTTTGGAGATGTATTTTTTTCGATCCTGGAACAAATCATGGATTGGGAGATTCTTTGAGATGCTCTTACCTTTTCTCCACACACTACTACCATAGGTCAGTCGGCCCCTTTGACAGGTAGCCTAACTAGTTAGCTAACTAATCGTTAATAATACACTGAGCAATTATGTACTCTGATAAACAGCCCTTGATGATAAGATAACAAATTTATGGATGCCATGTTAATTATATATTATACATCAATTTGAATTCCTCTACATAGGACCTACAAAGATGTCACGTAAAAAAGGAAAGCTACCGACAGAGGAGCCGAAAAAAGGAAAGCTATCAAAAGAGGAGCCGAGAAAAGGAAAACTACCGACAGAGGAGTTGAAAAAAGGAAAGCTATCAAAAGAGGAGCCGGGAAAAGGAAAACTATTGACAGAAGAGGAGCCGAGAAAAGGAAAGCTATGGAAAGAGGAGTTGTCAACGGAGCCCCGCGCAATGGTGTACCACAACTTCCTTGTGAGTTCCTTTTGCCTCATTCGTTTCTACTATTATGCGAAAAAAAGACCATGAGATGTTCTATATGCAATCTTTTTACACTGGTTAATAATTAGGAGACCTCGACCTAGCTAGTTGTTTTTTTTCTTGTATGTTGCTGAAATCTTAATCGAGGAGTGGGCGCAGCAAAACTGCAAACCACCATTTGTTGATGCATCATTACCCCTTTTCCGCCAAAATTTACATGTGATTTAATTATTTCCAAATTAATTCTATCCATATGTTTTTGTACACTTATGATAAATGCACAAAAAGAACTACTGTCAGCTTACATGAAACGTCCGCAAGTATACATACGGATGTCATGAGGGTGTGTTTAGTTCCCCCAACTTTTCTCCAAAATTTCCAAAATTCTCATCACATCCAAGCATTAAATGCACCAAAAGACGATGTCCGAGTATGAAATGTAGGTAAACAAAATAACAAATTGCACAGTTTAGATGTACATTGCGAGACGATTCTTTTGAGCCTAATTACCCCATGGTAGGATAATACATATTTACCCTTAGTACTAAGAGTTTTTTTTTTTGGCGGACGGACAGCAGGATGTGCATTGTAATATTCGTTGTCGTAATTTCATACAGTCTATATGAATGAGAGGTTCATGCATGTTATGTCTATGTTTTTTTTTCTTCTACTTATTCCCACTTGGCAAATATTTTGAACATGTGTACATATGAAGAGCCATGCCTTTTGGCTGTTGATTTAATGTCAGGACTAATTTCTTGTTCATTTTCAACTCCCTTTTGTTTTGTCGAGTACCTTTCTGTTTATTTTAGTTTGCTTCACCATTTAGTCTGGTAATCACTGAATCTTACACTGTTCGACCTCAGTCCAAGAAAGAATGTGACCATCTGATTTCACTGGCAAAGCCTCACCTGACGAGGTCAAAAGTAGTTGATGCCCTGACTGGTGGGCTCAACGAGAGCAGGTTTGAGCATTCCCTAAATTCCAATTTCAGGGATGTTACCATGTTGCACTATTACCTATTTGTGATAGCCGTCTCGCTTATATGCAGTTCTCGAACAAGTTCAGGAATGTTTCTTAGCAGAGGGCATGATGAAATTGTTCGTACAATTGAGAAAAGGATAGCAGATTACACCTCGGTACCTATACGTATGTACTTCCTCCATGTGGGAAAAGATGTGATTCTGAATAGTACTTTGGTTTGACCAAGTTTTTGAGATGAAATAAATGCCATTATTAGGTTAGTCATGGAAATATATATTTTTAGTATACGTATTTTGTGTCGTAAATTTGAATACTCTTTTCTAGAAATCTGGTCAAGTTTTTAGTAGTTTGACTAGAGACATATACACACACCTAAAATTGCGACCTTCCAAGATGGAGGTATTAGTACTTTATTAGTACCTAGCATGAGTTTTAATGTCGATGTGTTCTCCAACTATTCCGTGGAAAAAACAGTATGCTCGCTATGTTTGGATGCTGTTGTTTGATACAGCTAAGAGCCCGTTGGAGACTCTGAAGTACTTCACTCTAATTAACCTTGTAGTTTGAGGTTTCGTCGTAATGCATGGCACTATGTCAGATTTCACTAAAAGCTACACGATGTTAAAAAAAAAAAGAAAACTAGTCTGCTAATCACCATTACACTAGCACATTTTTTTTTTGCTTATTCAATTAATTGTTTCCCTCTACTTTTGTAGGGAATGGAGAGGGCCTTCAAGTTCTCCATTATGCAGTTGGGCAGAAGTTCGAGCCTCACTTTGACTACACTGACGGTACTTCCACCACCACATTTGAGGACCTCGTATGGCTACTTTTCTCATGTATCTGTAAGTACTGTGAAAGTGTTATATATACTTATATTGTATGAATATTGGTGTGACCAAACTGAAAAAATCTGAGAATGCCATTTTTTTCATATGAAGCTCGGATGTCGAAGAGGGTGGTGAGACAGTGTTCCCTGACGCGACAGGGAAAGGCAGGACACGGTCGTCGGCAAAGATTGGTATATCTGTTAAACCGAAAATGGGAGATGCATTACTTTTTTTGGAGCATGAAGCCTGATGGATCTCGTGATCCCAAAAGCCTGCATGGTGCTTGTATTACCCAATAATCTTTGTTGCCGCAGACATGTTGTTCAACATACAGTTCATTCATGCATATGCCATTATATTCAACTGCAAATCCCTTCAATTTAGGTGCAAGTCCAGTGATCAAAGGCGACAAATGGTCAGCGACAAAGTGGATACACGTTAATAAGTATTATTAGATACGAGCGAGAAATTTGGTAGTATTTGCTTAGAAACTAATAAAGTATTGGGGTTGAACTCCATATGCTATTGCTCTATCTATTTTTATTGGACCAAAGACTTCGATGTCGTTTATATTTATTTATAAAGCATAAACCTTCCCCGGCCAATGTATTCAAATGTATCTGGTCATCTCTGAATGTATTCAAATGTCTCTAGTCACCTCTGAAGATACAATTCAAATCCATTGAATTTCGCTTTTAATTTCATATATTTGTATGTCATGCACTAGTACAAAATTTGCGTGCGGATATTGTCACACATTTTTTAGGGCTTCGATTCGATTTTCCACAAAGCATATGATATTTTTCTAATATTTTTCTTCCTAGCTGTTACAAAGCTTCTTCTCGGGTGCTAACATATATACTAGTCTTAATTAGAACATGATCATCGCGGTCACTCAAATCAATCCAATATAGGAAAAGAAGACACATTTATTTTACTTTTCTTTTACTAATTTACTAATATGAATGTTGAACTGACACTGAGTGGGCTCTTAGCCCATGTGGGAGTTGACCGAGCCAGGCCTAATTTCAATACTTTGTAGAAAGTTTTGTGTTTGCAACTGAATTATCATATTCCCTCCTTCATCCATTTTTTTAGAAAAGGCCATCCCCTTTTAAGTGTCATCAAAATTATTGATAAGTTTCTAGATTTATAGATAAAATAGGTAGAAACATTTATGCCTTTCATCAGATTAAAAAAAAAAAAATTATACCTTTCATTAAGTTAATTTGACTAGTAGGGGTTACAATGAGTGCTCGGAGAGTTTGGATGGGTTTACCTTGGCCAGTGCTTGGTAGACGATACTACTACGTGTCATCTTGTTTTATCACTGCCTTATTTTAAATTTTATATAAATAATATTTTTATAACTTATTTTATCATTAGTGATACTTTAATAATTATTTATTTATTTTATGATTTGCAAAAGAAATTTGATACACGAACGGTCAAACACGGTTGCAAAAGTTAAAAATTGACACTTTCACTCTAGAAGCATAGGAGTTGGAGATCGTCGCTGGCTATACGGACCGTAGCCGCGCTGTCCGCGTCTAAGTGTCCATCCACGGCATCCCGTTCGTGACCCGCCTGCGTCCCTCGGCAGCAGGTCACAAGACGCGATCGTCGTCGCCCCCAGGCTCCAGGCCAGCGGCGTCCGCGTCGTCGACTTGTATGCGTGCTCGACCGCTCGCTTGCCTCCGTTGTTGACCCTTAGCTTGCCCCCTGTTGCCTACCGTATGTGGAACGGTAGGAGGTGTAGAGCCTCCCGGCGGTCCGCCGACCACTGCATCACAAGGGAAGAAGAAACACTAGTACAACTTCAGAATTCAGAATTAAGATACATATACTCACTACCTTTTCCAGTTTCCAGTAGTGATTCCATTTTTTTGCTCCGTGCTTATGCAAGCCTGATTATATATTAATAAAAAAAATGGAGATTGCTTTATCTGCATTCCTGGGTGAGATCGCCAGCCGATCCATGTCTTTCTTCATCGGCAAACTCTCCAAGGACAAGGCAGAGGCGCCTTACTCCTACCCCTTCGACGAGGACCTGCGCCGCAAGCTGCTAAGGGTTGGCATCATCGTCCAGGAAGCGGAGTGCCGGCAGATCAGGAGCCAGGCCATGCTGGAGCAGCTCAAGATCCTGCAGGCGGGCCAAGGCAAGAATGATACTACTGTGAGTCACTGTTCTTTTGCCATCTCTAAATTCAACCCTGCCAAGCGTATTCAGTTGCATAGTAGTCAAGTTGGTGAGAAAAAACTGGGTCAGGTGCTTGGCACCCTTGAGATAATCATCACTGATGCAGCTGAGTTCATCGTCTTCTTAAAGGGCTGCCCTCGATTGTACCGTCGTTTGTATAGCACCTACTTGAATCTGGAAAACTGTATGTTTAATCGACATGTAGGGAACACGTTATCAATTTTCTCTTAATGGCCCAAAAGTACTCTCCTGCTGGCTGCTCTACTCAACATCATCATCCTGATCAACGACGGCGCCAGGGGTATGCCCCTGTATGCCAAGGCATACCCAAGATTTGGCCAAAAAAATTAATATGTACACATGTATTTATACAATTTTCAAGTATTTTATATGTATCCTGTTTCCAATACCGCTAATGGGCCAAATCTTGCTTCCTGGCAGCCCACGATGCTAGGATGGGAACCACCGAACCCTGCCTGGCCTCGGTCAGTTCACTACTTCCCTCCCATCTCCCGCCAGTTCGCTATCCCAAGATTCCCAACACCACCCGCCGCCGCCACGGCACGACGCTGCCGCCCAGCGCCTACCGGACTGCCTGCCTGGCTGCTCGCGTGACGGCGGCGCGCTGCGCCGCCCCCGCACTCTGATTTGTTCAGGAGCAACACGGTGAGCACTGAGCAGAACACCCTAGATCCACTTTCAGTGATTTAGTGAACAAACGAGTCTTTCTTTTTCTAATCTTTTGACTGTATTCTTTTAATGTAGATGAGGAAACAAGGGTGTCAGCATATTTGCATTGTGGGAGAAAGCTGCAAAGGCCAAAAACCCTCTACATCCACACCAAATGCTCATTCTGTTGAGATTGAGAGTAATGAGTGCAATATACAGTTAGCACTGGTGCTTGTACAGAAGAACGATGGTCAAGCTCCCCAACTTGTGCCACCTCAGAAATGATGATGAAGTAAATGGTGAAGCTCTCCAGCCGACAGAGGCCCCCAACCCAATTGTTGAAGAAATTGCATTTAGAGGGAATGATGTGTGAAGAGTCATTGAACAAAGGAAATTTTCTTGAGCTTTTAAACTGGCTTGCAGGAAATTTTGATGAGGTTGACAGGGTGGTTCTTGTGAATTTGGCATACCCAGCCACCAATTTCTGGCTCCGTCAGTGATCCTGATGTCCTTCCAATTGTTGGTCCAGCCAAATATGGTAAAACCACGCTTTTATTGAATATGTCTGCAACGATGAAAGGGTGCGCAGGTCCTTTTCTAGGATTGTCTTCTTCACTGAAGATGACCTTGATGAAAGGGTTACTGCTATTAGTGTCCGAGGCGCCGTGGCACAGTGAAGTATCAAAGGCATGCCTCAGAAGAGAGGTGAAAATGTTTTGGTTGTCGTTGAAGTGAACAGAGATATCAGTGAGGCTGCATGGAAACGTCTAATGATTCTATGTTCAGCATAAAAACCACAGGATGCGCTACAACAAATGATGTGACCAAGATCATAATTTGTAGCTGGTCCAACAAGATTGTAAGATTTGGAACAACAGGCCCTCCCAAGGTAGAGTTCCTAACTCAAGAAGCGCACTGGTACTTCTTCAAAGCTAGGATGCTAAGAGATTTTCTTTTTCGATCCTTGGCTGTCACAGAGACACGTTGGTTATGTTTAGCCAAAAAAACTTTTATTTGCTTGTTTAGTCGGATTTGTGTGTGGCTGAGGTTGTTCCCGCAAAAACTTTATTTTGTTTCTGAACTCTGTAATAATTGGTCCGATTCTATCTACGGATAGATGAAGTCGAATTTATTATCCTTTATCTAAAAAAAGGATGCTAAGAGATAACCTCAGTGCAGAGTTCTGGCGCAAGGTTTTGTCTTTTTTGAAGGAGGTCAACCAGAAATATCCATTCGTATTCGAAGAGCATCCTGCTATTAGTCCTTCACAAGACAGAAAACTAGTTCCTAGGTTGAATGGCTCTAAGGAGTATTGCACCATTTTTAATGGGTTCCAGATAATTTCTGCTCAGGATGAAGCTCCGATGATAACTTTTCTAGATGTTTTGTTGGGGAGGGTTGTGCTTCGTGGGAAATGTGATGTCTCTAAGGTACCACCTTACTGTAGCTACATTTTGAGCTGTGAGATTCATGTGGAATCCTGAACAAGGCGTGTACATCAGTGCCAAGAGCAGTCGTTGATGATTCCCTTTGTATATATCAATGATGATGGGTTGTTCACGTGTTTATGTATATATGTGACAATGTGTGCCATATGTAAGCTATGTCAAGAAACAGTTTTGGTTACAACAATTTTTGTTTCTGATTATCTAATTTTGTTAGACAAACAAGTGTGCCATAAGTTTTTTTTTTAGGAAAACTACGGCAACCTAGGAGGTTGCCTGAACATTTATTGATAAGAGAAACATAATTACAGGGAGAGATTACAGGGGGGGTTGGGGTTGAGGAGTAGAAGTAAGAGAAAAACAAGGATACTAAACTAGACTAAACTAAACTAAACTAAGAATCCACGCTTTTTAAGCAGGGAAGCGAGCAGCCCACTGGAGAAGCTTGACCTTGTCACTGTCTCTGTTACATCTGTAAGACCAGAGGAGGAGGTCTTCATGGCATCGGCGAGCGAGGAGAGAATTGGGCTCGTCGTCGTGTCTGAAGATAGCTATTAAGTTTCTTAGAATGAATGAGAGCAGAAAACCTGAGACTATTAACTATTGGTCCTTCTCTACTTTGAAGCAGAATTTTTAGTGTCCGTTGATCCTCACAGACTCACTATGATGTACATCTTCACAACGTCAGGTTGCGCAGTTCCTGTCTTCACCAAAGTGCTGGAAGCGCTGCAATGCACAGGTCACCAGCCTGAACACAACAACATTATGTTGCTATGATGAGAGCGTCTTCACCATTTTTGAAAGAATGTCTTCATGCAAGAGCTTGCTAAATTAATGTGTACTTTTTATGCTTATTAAGTAACCCATGTTTTTAGAGAAATATATATATTCATGCACACACATGTAGACTCTAAAGTTAAAGGCACACTGGCCTTAAGAGTCCGCGCAAAGTAGTAATCATCTTCATTGTTATTGCAAAATTGTGATTAGGCGACACCACGCTCTCTGTGATACTAATATCTAATAAATATATATTTGCTACAAGACACATTAGTGGCAATAATGGCCATGTCGTCGTCATTGATCCTAGAACCGAATTAGAGTCGTCTAGATGTTCTTCGCACGCAAAAAACAGTTTTGGTGCCGCAGACCAATCAATGGCTTGCAGCATTTTTTTCTTTTCGATATAGTGAAACATGGAGTACATGCTCGCCACGCCACGACTCGTGCCATCCCACGCGTCGGTGCCGGCCTGGTGGCGAGCTAACACAATAACAGACCTTCAATTTTGGCCTCGTCGTGAACGCAGCACGGCTCAGGCCTTATACACGATTATATTACTAAACAACAGACACAATTAATCCAAACTTCGACACGATTGGTGAAAGAGGCATGAAATTCTAGGGAAGAAAGGTGGAAATTACTGACTAATTATATTTTATTTTACTACAATTTCAAACTGCCCGGACTCTGGGCGCCTCCCACGCTCGGCCTTGAGCTGCTCCACAGCAAGGCTTGCCGACTGGTTATCCTTGGACATTCTGATCTCTACCTCTTTCAGGTTGGTCAAATGCTCGATGCCCTCGATGCTCTTCTCATAGCCACGAAAGTCAACTATAAGTTTCTCGAGCTTTGGCATGGCTCCTTTCTCAATCTGGAAAACTCTAGGAAATGGATCGTGAGATGGATCGTCAGACGGCTCAGGGTTCAGTTCCAGCTCGACGAGTGCCGGAAAGTTGTGTTCGGCGCGGGCAACCATTTTGTCGTCCCTGTAGTACTTCCTATCCAAGTAGATGCTCTTCAGGTTAGGCAGCTTACCCAGTACACCGAGTGGCTCGTCGCCTGCAAGGAGTACAAAACAAACCGTAATCTTCACGAGGTATGTGAGTGACCCAATCCAGTGGGGCAACACCCCACCAATTTCACCGGTGAACCGAAGATACCGGAGATGGCGTGGTGGCGTGGGGAGTCTATGAACAAAATCCAGAATGCTGGTATAACCATAGTCCCCTAAGTCGAGATACCGGAGGGATGACATCTTACTCATGGACTTCTGCAAACTCATTGACAACCTCCTCATTGTCCTTGATGGTGTACGAGTCGATGTGGATAGTCAACTCTTGAAGATTTTCCAGTTCACCCACCTCTCGAGCAACCTCGATGTCATTTCCAAGGACAGCGTTGCGCAGCACACGCAGCATCTTCATCTTGCTGACCCCGCGGGGCAGCTTCCACATAATTTCCACGTATACTTTTTTGCAGAACAGCAGTTGATCAAGCTTCTCCAGGTTGGTCACAGTTTCTGGTAGCTCATTGAGCTTTGTATGAGCCAAATCAAGTGTCTGCAGATGCTGTAAATTTTCAACTTGAGATGGCACCTCACTGATATCTGTATTCCTCAAGCTCAAGAACTTGAGTAGGTACAACCTGCAAATGTATCTCATATGATCATTTGTTAGGCCCTCACAATCTTGCAGGTCAAGTACCCTCAGCAGGGTGAACTTGCTTAGGTGATCGAGCAGCTTTTTATTATTATTTCCTTCTCGAAGCTGAAACATACTCAAGGATCGAACATGGGCCACATCATCCATGCCCTGGGGAAGGGCATGCCTCGAGCCACGACGTCCCATCTTCCTTTTCTCCGGCTTAGAGTCCGTAGGCTGTTTCTGCTGCTTGCCGCTGGGCCTTGTGTCAACATCCCCATGGATGGAGAGGCGACGGATCCTGTCATATGACATCCCTGAGTACTGTCCTCCTAGAAGGCTAACAAAGTTAGACTCTAAGGACTTGGACACCATGACCTCAAGAAGCACGTCATGCACCTGGCACGACACCACCTTCCCATCATGGCCAAAACGTGGCACTACCATGTTCCTGCTCACTAGCTCATTCAAGCAGGATTCTGCAACCTCCATAAGTGTCCAGCCCCGCTTCTTTGGAACCAATCCTTCAGCGATCCATCTGGCCAGGAGCCGGTTCTTATCGATCTCATAATCTTCTGGAAAGATGCTAAGATACATCATGCACTCCTTGAGCTCATGCGGCAGGTGGTCGTAGCTCAGTGCGACTATATGCCTCATCCCTTCAAGTGTAGGGTTGCTCTCCATTTGAGAGGAACCAATCTGCTTGCAAACTCTTTCCCACTTTTCCTTGCTTCCCGCTGAACTGTACCCTGCCAACATGTTAGCAACACTAACAATAGCCAACGGCAACCCGCCACATCTCCTTAAAATTTTTTTCATCACATTTTCCAACTCGGTTGGATAAGTGGCATCCATCTTTGCTTTGCTGAGGAACAGCTTCTTGGAATCTTCCAAGTTGAGGGCTTTCATATGATGGATGTAGTGACTAGTCGTACTGCATACAGAGGCCACGGTCTCTATCCGAGTGGTCACGATGATTCTGCTGCCACAATTGTTCTGTACTTCAAGCAGCTTAGAATGAATTGCCTCCCATGCTTGTATGGTCCATACGTCATCGATCACGATGAGGTACCTGTTTAGTTGCATTTAGATATATTAATAACTGTGGTTAGTTCAGCTAGCTGTCTCTTCATATAGGGAACGTTTAATTTAATGAAATATACCATTATACTGCTGATGATAAAGATTAGAAAGTGGCTTTATAAAAATAGAAACAAATGAGAGATAGCAGAGACATGCAATTTTGACTCAAATTTATCCACACATTTCTAACAGTTTTGCCTCTCAAATTACTACTCCCCCGTGTGCGGAACGTGGTTATTAATTTCCATGACCCCTCTTACTCTCTCCGTCCCAACCCAAGTATATGTCATTTGGTACAAGCTAATTAGTTTAGAACTAAGCTGTCAGGAACCGGCGGTGGTTGATGGCGTGGGGGAAGCGGGAAGGTGAAGTTCAAGTCATTGGGCCGCATCTGCTAAGTTGGGCCAGTGTCGGGTGTGTTTGGGCCCAAGGCCGTGTAACGGGGTATGAATACCCAGTGGAGTCGTCACCAAGGAACATCGATACCTTTGTCACCAAATTCGAACTACTCTGAATATTCGTCCTGCCGCCCTAAGCTGCTGTTCGTGCTTTCCCAAATCCCTCGATTCGTGCTTTTCCTTCCCAAATTCCACTCAATTCTTCTGAATCTACTCTGAATTGTCGATCATGTCCTAACAATTGGTATTGAGCCGTCGGTTTGTGGAGAAATTTTTTTCCCAAATCGATTTTCATCCCGCGCGCCGAAGCTCACCAAGTTCCAGAGCGGGATGACGACCTCCATGAGCGAGTTGTCCGGCAAGGTCGACGAGATCATGAAGCGCCTCGATGGGGTGGCCGCCATGGACACGGCTGATCGGGATGTAGAGCATCGTCAAGCAAGCGGCTGGATGAGGTCCATGCCATCAGCGCGTCAGACCGCCATGGATCAGTTACTCAAGGATCTCGCTCCGACTCCGAGGTCCGCGTCGCCGATTCGCGACACCAACTCCGCATCGACTAAATCGTGCGCCCGTCGGGGGTGACCGAAGGGGCGACCGGGGAGAGCGCCGACGATGAACACGGTGCCCGTGGCGGAGGTTCATCGCGAGGTGCCCGAACCAGGAGATCCGCCAAGGGGACACGGCTCGACACCACGATCAACGTCGCCATACCAAATCCTGCTTGTTTGGGGGTGCTCGGCGGAATTCCCAAGTCCGCTCTCGTCATGGGTGGCATGCCACCCGTCATGCCCACCATGGTCGGACAGGTCCTACACCAGGACCTCGACCTCAACGTCGTGCCTGCGTCGTCATCCCCATCACCGGTGGCGGACGCAATGCGACTCAACGGGAGTGGCGAACACTGCGGCGGATTCCGCAGAATCCGGCCGCAGCACGGCTTAAAGGGTATGTTCGATGACCTTTACCCTGATAACGCTTCTCGTCCTCCAACGTTTCCTAAACTCGAGTTTCCTAAGTTTGATGGAACGAGCCCGCGCTTATGGCGTGATGATTGTCTGATGTATTTCGAGGTTTACTCTGTGCCTACCCCACTGAAGACTCGCTTCGCAGCGCTCAATTTTATTGGTATGGCGAAGACTTGGCTGCACACTGTTGAATGTCGTGGCAGGATTACTGATTGGGATGTGCTCTGTGCCATGGTGATGGAGAAATTTGACAAGCATCAATATCCTTTAGTCTTGCAGCAGTTTGAGAGCACCAGTTAGACAACATCAGTTGCTGAGTACATTCTGTTGTTTGAGGAGAGAGCTCATAACTTGCTGCTATATAATTCCAGTTATGATGAGACATATTTGGTCTCGAGGTTTTTGGCTGGCCTCAAGGAGGAAATCAGAGCTGGGATTGTGCTTCATCGTCCACCCAATGTGGATACGGCTAGTGCATTAGCATTATTGCAAGAAACGAAAGTTAGGCACCAAGATCTCGAGTCAACTGGAAGGAGTCTGCAAAATGGCCCTTCAAACAGTCTGTTGACAAGAGCAAGCCTCAGGACAAGGATAAGAAGATTAAAGCTCATATGGCTACTGAAACAGAGGATAAGTTGGCTAATCTCAAGAGTTTCAGGCGCAGGAATGGTCTTTCTTTCACTTGTGGGAGTAAATGGAGTAAAGAGCATAAATGTCCTGCTAATGTGCCTCTACATGTGATTGAGGATATCTTAGATGCTCTGGAGGAGGTGGATAATGGTCCTGAGGAGGTTGATGTTGATGCTGCTGAGGATACTGTTAAGACTGTTCACCAAGCTCAACAACCTACAGCTGGGGCTCGGAGAACTCTGAGATTGTGTGGGCAGGTGGGCAAGACACCAATTCTGATCTTAGTTGATTCAGGGGAGTGTGGGCACTTTTGTCGGTCTTAGCTTGGCCGATAAACCGTTGGATCCGACCGTTGAGTGTCCACCTACTCAATTGATCACGCGGTGATGGGACTCCCATGATATGTAACAAGAAGATACCTAACTTCACGGTGGAGCCGTCGGGGTTACTCCTTCACCTCTGAGGCAGGAATATTGCCTCTCAAATGCTTTGATCTTATTCTAGACCAGGATTGGTTGGAGCAAGCTAGTCCCATGTGGGTGCATTGGTCTAAGAAGATTATGAAATTCACTTATGGGAATAACAGAATCACTCCGAAGGGTATTCCTAATGACACTTTACACTGCTGTGAGATATCGGCTGATAAGTTGGATGGTCTGGTTAACAGAGGTGATGTGGTGTATGGGGTTCAGTTGTGGCCTATTCAGTCTAATGGGGATCCTTCCTTGTCTGATGGTGTTCCTCAGCAAGATGTTGCCGCTATTCGGATGGAAGTTGTACCTCCTAATGTCCAAAGGATTATTTCTGAGTTCGGGGATATTTTTGAGTCTCCAGCAACCTTACCACCCAAGAGGCCCTTTGATCATAAGATTGAACTGCTCCCCGGTGCTCAACCAGTTAACATAAGACCATCTGAGATACTCTCCATTGCAGAAATCTGAGATTGAGAAGCAAATTCAGGAGATGTTGCGGTTAGGCATTATTAAGCATAGTACCAGTCCTTATGCTTCACTAGTATTGCTGATTAAGAAGAAAGATTCCACATGGATGTTTTGTGTGGACTATAGACATCTGAATGCACAGACTGTCAAGAACAAACATCCAATGCCCGTTGTTGAGGAGTTGTTGGATGAGTTGAATGGAGCTCAGTGGTTTACCAAGCTGGATTTCAGGGCTGGATATCATCAAATTTGCATTGATCAGCAAGATACTTTCAAAACACATGAAGGGTTATATGAGTTCTTGGTTATGCCTTTTGGGCTTACTAATGCTCCTGCCACATTCCAGGGCATCATGAACCTCATTTTTGCAAAACTCTTGAGGAAAGGATTGCTTGTCTTTGTGGATGACATTCTTATCTACTCCAAGACCCTAGAAGAGCATGTGACTTTACTGTCCAAGGTCTTTGGGATTTTGAGAGAGCAGTTTTATGTCAAAGCGTCTAAATGCTCCTTTGCTCAACCTCATGTGGAGTATTTGGGCCATGTCATTTCAGCTTCTGGTGTGGCTACTGAATAGTCCAAGGTTGAAGCTGTTAATAGTTGGCCTACTCCAACTAATCTCAAGTAACTCAGAGGGTTTCTAGGGTTGACTGGGTATTATAGATGGTTTGTGGAACACTATGGGCTTATCAGTAAGCCATTGACTGAGCTATTGAAGAAAGACACACCTTATGTCTGGACTGAAGCAGCTCAAGTAGCTTTTTCAAGCTTTGAAGCATGCCTTGGTTACTGCTCCAGTATTGGCATTGCCTGATTTTGATCAACCATTCACTCTGGAGACTGATGCTAGTGATCTGGGTTTTGGAGCAGTTCTTATGCAAAATGGTCACCCCATAGCTTATCTGAGCAAGGCAGTGTCTAAGAAGAATCAAGCCCTGTCTACTTATGAAAAAGAATGTTTGGCTATTCTGTTGGCTGTGAAAAAATGGAGAGCATATTTGCAAAATCAGGAGTTTGTCATTAGGACTGATCATAGAAGCTTGTCTCATCTTACTGAGCAGAGATTGGCTACAAAGATTCAGCTCAAGGCTATCTTGAATCTGATGGACCTCCAGTATAAGGTGGTGTACAAGCAAGTGTGACTAACCAGGCTGCTGATGCACTTTCCAGGTATCCAGACCTTCATGTCATCTCTACTTTGTATCCAGCCTGGTTGGATAGAATTAAGGAAGGCTATGCTGATGATCCAAAGGCAGTTAAGCTATTGTCCGAGTTACATGAGTCGATGCTTCTGCCAGTGGGTTCACTCTGAATAGAGGAGTCATCAGGTTGGATGGGAAGATCTGGCTTGGGGATAATAAGTTAGCTCAGCAGCATATTTTGCAAGTTGTCCATAAGAGTGGTGTTGGAGGCCATTCTGGGTTCCTGCCTACTTATCACAGAATCAAGTGGCTCTTTACTTGATACAACATGAAGCAAGATATCAAGGATTTTATTAAATAGTATCTTTGTCTGGCCAACAGGGCTAAAGTGGAACATACAAAATTGCCTGGCCTATTGCAGCCCCTACCTGTTTTTTATCAAGCATGGAAAGTGTTATGTATGGATTTCATTGAAGGCCTCCCTAAGTCTAACAAATATGATAGCATTTTGGTGGTCATCGATAAGTTCACCAAATATGCACATTTTCTGCCTCTATCTCACCCTTACACTGCATTACAAGTGGCTGAGGTGTTTATGGACAATGTCTATAAGTTGCATGGTTTCCCGAAAAGGTTGTCTCTGACAGAGATAAATTGTTTACCAGGAAGGTGTGGAAGGAGTTATTAAAATTGTCTGACACTCAGTTTCTTATGAGTTCATCCTACCACCCCCAAACTGATGGGCAGACCGAGAGACTCAACCAGTGTCTGGAAACATTTCTGCGGTGCAGTGTCCATTCTTGTCCACGCCAATGGAGTAAGTGGTTGTCCATGGCTGAGTACTGGTATAACACGAACTACCATACCGCTCTCGGATTATCTCCATTTGAGGCCTTATATGGATATACTCCAAAGCATTTTGGCTCACCTGATGCTGCACACTATCATTCCACTGATCTGGAGCAGTGGTTGTTAGAAAAGAATCTGCTGAATGATATGTTGTTCCATCAGTTGCATCGGGCACAGCAGCGGATGAAGCATCAAGCAGACAAGAATCGATCAGAAAGGAGCTTTCAAGTTGGTTATTGGGTCTACCTGAAGCTTCAGCCCTATGTGCAATCCACTGTTGCTCCACGAGGTAATCAAAAGCTGATCTATCGCTTTTATGGCCCTTACAAGATTCTGGCTCGTGTGGGTACTGTGGCATATCGATTGGATCTACCGGAGGGTGTCAAGATCCATCTAGTGATACATGTGTCGCAGTTGAAGAAGCATGTGGCATCTGATACTCAGATTGAGGAAGATTTGGCTACGGTTCCATCTGAACCTGAGACTGATATTCAGCCAGTCCACTGCTTGAGTGCTCGTTCAATTCAGCACGGTGCCTCCACTCTTTACCAACTCTAGGTTGCTTGGTCAGGTATGCCATTGACCATGTCTACTTGGGAGGAGATTTCGGATTTCCGTCGCCGCTACCCTGCATTTCCAGCTTCGGGTGAAGCTATGTTTCAGAGGGGGGCAATGTCAACAATCGGCGGTGGTTGATGGCGTGGGGGAAGCGGGAAGGTGAAGTTCAAGTCATTGGGCCGCATCTGCTAAGTTGGGCCAGTGTCAGGTGTGTTTGGGCCCAAGGCCGTGTAACGGGGTATGAATACCCGATGGAGTCGTCACCAAGGAACATCGATTCCTTTGTAACCGAATTCGAACTACTCTGAATATTCGTCCTGCCGCCCTAAGCTGTTGTTCGTGCTTACCCAAATCCCTCAATTCGTGCTTTTCCTTCCCAAATTCCACTCAATTCTTCTGAATCTACTCTGAATTGCCGATCGTGTCCTAACATAAGCATATGTCCCAAACGACATATTTGAGAACAGATGGAGAGTACATGTTTTGAGGAGTGTATGATGTAAGAGTTACATAAACTACCAATAACAGGCCATCTGCCCATAAACAACGGGCTAGCTGGGGAATGAAGGTACCCGCACTATATATATATGCGCAGCAAAACCACTATATATCATTCTTAGAATGTACTCAAGCTTAGAATGAAGCATACCCATGCGCAGCAAAACCACTATATATGCGCGGCAGAGTTATTCTACAATACTGCCTAGATGCAGCATACCTATCGCAAACTTCTACACCGAATGTACTGTAGTTAGCGGTTAGTAGTCTACAGTTAGTATTTTCCACTAAAGTTTATTTAGTAGTGCAGTACAGTGTGGTATATATATAGATACAAGTGGAATATAAATAGCCACTGTGTATATTTGCAAATGCATGCATGTGTCCGGTATGGATGGCAATTATATATTTCCATTTGGCACTAACACGGCACGGGCACGATACTCATAGTGCCAGTGCTGGCACGGGCATGATCCTGGGCGTGCCTGGGCTGTAGGTCCAGCCCACGGTGCTGCGGCGGCGGGCACGACACGGTTAATCGGTTGGCATGATGGTGGCCCGATTATTTTGGATGGTTGGATCGGTTTCCATTGTTTCTGACCATTGGCTCCATTAGCAGCAAGTCTAAACTGGGTATAAAAGCAAAGCCCTCCCCATTTCTCTCATTTTCCTTCCCAGCCGTCATTCGTCAGTCCAGCTCCCAACCACACAACATAGAAACCTCGAGGCCAACCTAGATATAAAATCAAGGTCCTCCCCATTTTCTCTCATTTTCCTTCCGGCCGCCCGTCCGTCGGTCCAGCTCCCAACCGCACAACATAGAAACCTCGAGGCCAACCTAGATATAAAAGCAAGGCCCCCATTTTCTCTCATTTTTCTTCCCAGCCGCCGTCCGTCGGTCCAGCTCCCAACCACACAACATAGAAACCTCGAGGCCGTCTCCCTCCTGTTCTCCTCCGTCCTCCATCCTTGCAAGTACCGCTCTCTGCTCGAGTCCCCACGATAGCAATACTCAACTGCTCACGTCGGCAGCGATGGAGAGTGACCGGGAGCATCCCCGCGGCGGTGGCATGCCTGAGCTCCTAGGCAATGACAATGGCGAGGAGCGAGCAACTCCGCTGTGTGCAACGACGGCGCGGGGCGGAGTAACCGACTTCGGTGTGGCGACAATGCGGCGCCGCGACTGCGGTAGCCGCGAAGGCACGGTGTGGCACGGTGGGCTGCCGGGCTCATTAGCACGGTTCGGCACGACCGAGTCCCCAAAGGGCCGTGCCTGGGCTGAGGGTTGGGCACAGTGGCACTATCGGGCCGCGACACGGTAGTGCCGCCCGGCCTGGTAGGGCCAGGCCCGATATTTCAGGCTAGTGCGGGCCAGGTGGCCCGTTTGGCCATCTATAGGCAATCCTACAAGTGGAAAATAAATTGCTACACCTGTTTTTTTTTTTGTGTGGATGTGGTACATAATTCCATCCCCAAGTGCGGTGCAGATGCAGAATTTGACCTGCAGGTAGAGTTGAGGGTATGTGGCTTAATACAACCCGCTGGTGCCACACGCAATGGATGAGGTCAAGGTGTAAAATTCTACTGGTGTGCCGTTGTCGGGCATAAAAAATTACCCATTAAGCAATACGTTAGCAAATATCTTGCCTTCTGCAAACACAAGCTTGATATGTACCTTAAGGTTTGGGTGTGCGATGAGTGTGTCAATGAGCTGGTGCCTATAGGCGGTGGACGATGGCGAGGTGAAGTTCAAGTAAACATGTGCTGTGTTGATAGACCGGGAGGACTGGGAAGCCGGGTGACTAGGCCATAGTGGCTGACATCTAGGGACATTAACTGACTCAAATGTGCATGGAGGAGTTACCGTGTTGACTGAGTCAAGGCGACAGTCGACCAAGTCATGTGGGAGAGCTCTAGAAGATTTGGTGGCCAGGCAGTCGAGGACAGTGGTGACACACGTCGAGGAGTGGGGGCGCATATGGGGTATGCTACTGTGGCGATTTTGTGGTTTGGGCCTCTAAACCCGGGCGGATTTTTTTTGAAGGAAGAACAGGACGATACGAGGCACAATCATAGAGGTTTTGTTGAGGCGAAGCAAATCTGCTTAGAAAGTGTGGTTGTTCGATTTACGCAAATCGAGTTGGACCATAATGCCCTCAGGCTTGGTGGTTCGGTCTATAATATCCAGGGAGAATTGGCAATTTGTAATAGGCCCATGTCACCTATTGACATTTCATTCTACCACCTCTCTGTCTAGGTTTTCCCTCCCTAGGTTCTTTCTCAATAGGTCCACCAATGAACTCGTGTCCTCGTGTAATTTGAACTGTGATTTTGGTTGGGATGGAGGCCCTAACCTTCTCGTGTCCTCCGAATTCGATTTGTGACCTGATTTTGTGAATCACGTTATGCGCTTTTCGTGTTCTTGTTTTGCCCTTTTTCCCTCTCTCCTAATCCTGCTTGAATCTTGAGTTTTGGTTGTTTTGGTTCAATTCGATTGCTTTGAGACGAACTAGGACGTGAGTTGATCGCATCCACTACAGGAATTTTTCTAAATCCTCACAAGTTCATAGTTTTGGTTTGAAGAGAACTTGTTCTTGCACTATGTTCCTTCGATTCACGCAGTTAGAGTTTGTCTTGGGCCATGATATTTTAGGACTAGCCTACCTACTCCGTGATAATCCTCTCTACAATGTATCAAGTCAATTCAAGTTTGTAACACCGACAAGGACTAAATGTGTTTTTTTTTTCAAAAAAAACTTATTTTAATTACAAGGAGGCCTACCACGGTCACCCCATCGCACCGCATGCCACGATTGTGTTCGAGCCCATGACCTCAGGCCTCGGAGGCAGCTTCCTTACCATCTTAATAGTAACAAGTATTTTTTTTTTTTAAATTCACTCTGGATGCCCTTTTAGTTTCGGTTGGTGTAAGTACCGGTTATGACCCAGGACTATAGCTGATTTTGGCTACTGAAGATACATTTTAGTCCTGGTTGGTTTTAGTACCTAGTGGCAATAGCTAGGTTGATGTTAGCAGGTGAGGGCGGCCCCTAAAAGTGATTAGCAGAGGATCATCGCATGGCCTGCCCCCTAAATAAAATGGATTGTGCTTGTAATTTGTGATGTGTGTGGGGTGTGTGATGGCTGAAATGATATATGTTATTTATAACTTTTCATGATTTTTTGAATTGATTTTTAGCCCGCATGCACTCCCTGGTGATTCGACCCGTGAGTCCGTGACCTATGTCTTGCGAGAGCTCTTCTACCAGCACACCACCGTGTCAATTGTGGCGTAGATTGGGTATACTATCGTTTCGTATTGACTTCTGCAAAGGTTATATGCAAAATTTAAGGAGCTAAATGATCTCAAATGAAAAACTTATATAACTACAAAGTTATGCGTCTGTTTGAGCTCTACAACTTTTATATTAAGTTTGTCTTTATGCGGGGAGACTTGTAGGGATGGGCCATGGCACGACCTGTCCCTGGAAATCAAGAGTGTTTTCAAAAGTTACTACCTCTATCCTTGAAAGAATCAATATCTGGTTTAAAAAATTGTTTCTAAAGAATTATTTTTAAAGTTTAGTGGTCCACCAATCCACATTAATTTCTCTCTCATAGTCTGTGAGTTGCATTTAACACTATCTTTCTTGCGCTGCTATTGGATACTCCAAAACTACTTAATTAGACTTCTCGGTAATTGGAGGAGCTATTAAGGTTCAACAGTTTAACGAGGGGGCATCATTATCTTTTATCTTCTTTGTTAATATGTTAGAGCAACTCCAGTGGTTTGGCATTTAGACTTGGCATTCTATATTTTTGCCAAAACATGTGAATTTTGCTCTCAATGGTTTGCCAAATGGATTGGCATTTTGGGAATACTTAGGCATTTGGGGGACCTTCAAGGCGCATTTTTGCGCGTGCCTCGACGTAGCGCATTCCTTCCCCGGCACCGTGATAGTTGCCTCCGCGCCGTGAAATTTCCACGTGAGGTAGGGTGCCCGCCACAAGCCACGACGGCCGCGCATCGGCGCCGATGACGCGCCCATCCCGTCGGAGGCACCGTCGCCGTGCCTCGATGCCGCCGGGCGGAGGATGGGGCGGTCGCTCTAGATCTCCCCGCTGCCGGCCCTGTCATGTCCCGGGAAACCACCGCCCGGGCCCATGGCCCGATGCAGGCGCGCCTCGGCCGCCCGGCGCCGCCGCCCACCTCGTCATCCTTAAACCCCGTCATTAAGTAATACTTATTTAGGGAATTAATATTTAGGGAAAGAAATAAATTACTTTGTCAAGAGGTATTCCGATCTATAAGGAAACCTCCTAGATATTTCTTAGCATGCAAGTCTCCCTCGACTATAAATACAAGGGGCTTGTCGGTTGGATCTTAAGCGAGAAAAATTAAAAGGGTAGCTCCCTAAACTTATCTCTCGGCTCTCTCTCTCTCAACCCTAACCGCCGCCGCCACCGCCCGCAGCGCGCCCCTTTCCCCACGCCCGACGCGCCGCGCCGGCGGCGGGCGGCTGCCGCCGCCCAGCGCCACCACCTCCCTCCCTCCACCGATCATCAAGAAGGTGTCAATTCGGCCCAATCTAGCGAGGAATCGGCGGCCGGTATCCGGAGAGACCGGGGCGATTCCCACCACCGACGGCTTCCGATCACCACCAACGTCAAGATCAATGGCCTCTAAGGGGGAGCAACTCAATCGCGGAGAACGCCAGCGGAATCATCGGCGACCACGCCACGGCTATGGAGGCAAAATCAGCCTCAATCGCGGAGAACGTCGAGAATCATCGGCGACTACATCGCGGCTATGGAGGCAAAATCAGCTTCATCATCATCGGATAAGTACGCCAACCACGCCCGACGCGTGCGCCTCCGGCGTCATCCTCGCCATCGCCGCCGCCCATGCCACGGGCGCCAGCCGGCGGCGGCGTCGCTCCCACAGGCACCGTCTCGTCACCCCCTCCAAGATCGATGATGCTACAATTGGCGAGTGCGCCTACCCCGAGGATGCACCTGCCATCATGGTCCAGATCAGATCAGAACATGAGGCCACCATCGACGTCCACCAGCTGCTCGACGAAAAGCCTACCCAACTAGGCCAACGTCGTGAGACTCCAGCAACGGTCTAGATAAGTTCCGACAACACCAACACTTCATCATCTCGACATCGGGACCATCGGGAACGTCAACGTCACTATGGCGACAAGGCGGCGTCATCGGCGTCGACATCGACGTCAGCGGCATCGACATCTGGGCGACACGGCACCAAGGACACCAACGGCAACAACGCCCCTTCCAAGGGCGCCACCTTTGACCACGGCGTCCTCGACATCGCCATGCCTACCATCGGCGACAGCGATGTCGCCCACACGAGCACCGCCAAAGGAGGGTACAACGACACCTCCCTGAGCGCCAGCAACATCGACGACGACGACCCTACCATTGGCACCAACGACGTCACCCATGACGTCATCATCATCACCATGTTGACCACCGACAACATCGACTCCAAGGACAACGACTTCAACACCGGCATCACGAACATCTAGGGCGACATCACGGACACCGATGCCAATGTCGAGGGAAACGCCGATGCCCCCAAGGGCGCCCCATCGTCTCTCTCGGAGCCACGGCACCAGCTCTGCATTACGCCCACACTGCAGCTGCCAACGTCAGCGGCAACCGGGGACGTTCCCCATGGGCGCTACGGATGAGAACACCGACGCTCCCAGGTGCCACCAGCGAAAACGGTCGTTCAGCGGCCAACATACGACACCAACAATTTGCTACACCTGCTGGACATCCTCCCGGCATCAACATTGGTGGAGAACACCATCAGGCAACCTCCGAGATCCAAAGAAAAGCGCCACCATCGGCACCACGTCGTGAGTAACATCGGGTACACCGATATACTCGACAAGAGCGGCATTCCTCCTTCCCTGGTTCGTCTACATGCCAACCCGGGCGATACGGAGTCTTGGGACACCTCCCACACGGTGTCTTCCTCGCGGCTTCAAGCTGCCCATCAATGGCGACACCAACAACTGCGCCGACTACCTCGACGGAACAACGCGGCTTGATCGACTACACCTATGGCCCGACACACTTACGTCGGGAACATGGGCTTACAAGTCACCACAGAGCGATCAACAACCATAGCGCCATCGACAACTCGGCTTTTGCGGCGGGCGACTCGAGCCAAACCGGTTGGTTCCCGGGTTCCTCAGCGACATCTATGTCGATGCGACTACGCCAACAAACCATGGGCTGCAATGCACCCGGCGGCGGCAAGCGCGGGAATACGGCAATCCACCTAGCCCAAGAGTCCAGCTCCCATCTTCGGCAAGCCTCGACTTGTGAGCTTCACCCGATGGCGACAAGAGGTACATGCCACCCACATCAACCACCTACGCCGTCAACCTCGTCACAATCTCCGAGGCTCTCGTTCCACCTCAACTGGCTACATCAACGGACCACGAGCTACACGACATAGCCGGAACCAACAAGCTCCAGGCGGGAGCACCAGTTTCGGCAACACTTGCGGTGATTGGTGTCCACCTTCCGCCGACTTCATCATCCGTGCTAGGCTTCACGACAAGCAACCGGCTATTGAAGGAGCCACCACATATCTTCTTGCCATCGAGCCAATCTTCTTCCTCGGCGACCCAGCACTACTACGCCTTCGAATTGTCAAAGGTACTATGGGATGTTCTCGAACCGGGTGGGATAATTTTGCATACACTTGGTGTTGGCTTTCACCCCTCGGCGTACTCGGCACCCGATGCAACCACCTCGAGAGCTATGGAATTCCATCCATTGAGCGAGAATCAACAAAGGTCAGCGTCTTCATCTTCGACCAGCGCATTCCATCGACCCAAGTGGATGCAACAATCTTTAGGCCATGCTACCTCAATCGCCCCATCAACAACGACAGCCGTGCAGAACCACAGCGCAAGGACGCGCTGTTCGGAAAAGGGGGGAGAGATGTCATGTCCCGGGGAAACCACCGCCCGGGCCCATGGCCCAATGCGGGCGCGCCACGGCCGGCCGGCGCCGCCGCCCACCTCGTCATCCTTAAACCGTCATTATGTAATACTTATTTAGGGAATTAATATTTTGGGGAAAGAAATAAATTACTTTGTCAAGAGGTATTCCGATCTATAAGGAAACCTCCTAGATATTTCTTAGCATGCAAGTCTCCCTCGGACTATAAATACAAGGGGCTTGTAATCGGTTGGATCTTAAGCGAGAAAAATTAAAAGGGTAGCTCCTAAACAGCTTATCTCTCAGCTCTCTCTCTCAACCCTAACCGCCGCCGCCACCGGCGCCCAGCGCGCCCCCCTTCCCCATGCCGGCCAGCGCCGGCGCGGCGCGGCCGCCGCCCGCGCCACCACCTCCCTCCCTCCACCGATCATCAAGAAGGTGTCAATTCCGGCCCAATCTGGCCGGAATCGACCACGACCTCTCCACCCCATCCTCGCCTCCACGCTGGCGACCTCGTCGATGCGCCCACGGACCTCGGGGAGAGCTGGTCGCGGCGGGGAGGAGCTCCGGCCCGGGAGCGCTCGTCGTCGTCGTTGTGTAGAAGAAGATGAGAAGCGACGCCGTTGGAGGTGAAAGGAAGGGGCTTGCAGGTGGACGCGCTGCTTCGACACTGATGCGCTGCATCAGCAGCCTGCGGCTCCATCCCTGTGCCGGTCGTCCCGTCGGCCTCCAGGTCCAGCACGCTGAACTCGGCGCCGGGTGGAGCATCGAGTAGTACTGGCACTAGTAGAGGGCCTAGAGGCAGGGAGTAGTAGTAGAAGGGGATGATGAACATCGAGTAGTACTAGTACTAGCTCTGGCATGGAGCACTGGAGAGTGGAGAGTTAACGAAGGGAGCAAGGCACGTGGGACTGTGGGAGTGGCAGTCGGATAGCCTGTACAGCCTGTACTAGTACTAGTACAAAACAAAAAAAAAAAAAAAACAAAAACAAAAAAAACACCGGTAGTTAAGTTTAGGCCCACTAAATGCGATTTGCCAAGTCTAATTTGGCAAACCATTGAAAAAAGACTATAATTTAACTAGGCAAAAATTTTAGAGACTTGGCAAAACCCAACTTTTGCCAAGTGATTTTTGCTTAAACCACTGGAGTTGCTCTTATAAAGTTGCTAGAAATTCATTCTTGGGCAGTCCGGTTGCTACAATGTCATTCCAGTTTTTTAAGAGCGGGTAAAGTTTTCATCCGCCCATGGATAAAAACGAGACGTCCCTAGAATCATTTATACAGTACCAGTACAAGTGTAAATGAAAATTGGATAACGTGGCGTGGGGGCGTAACGTAAGGGGCCCTTCAAATAACCAGGCCCTGTGCCCCCGTTGTACTTTAAAATATTTGCATCGAGGACAATGAAGGATTAACGACGTGACACTTTAGTTAGCAAAATATATTACTAGTATGCGTATACCTCTTGTCGGAGAGATAGCTGATTCCATCCATCGCCGTGTCTTCCTTCACCATCCCTTTCTCCATTTTTCGCTTAACGACCTGTTGAAGAATTTTGTCCAGCACCTTCGTCTGGATATTAATGGCAGTTGGCTCGAACGCTTGAGAGACCGGCACCATAGCCTGGTACGGAAACTCCACCTGCAGCCGCCGGCACACCTCCATGGCTAGTGTTGTCTTGCCGACGCCCCCAAAGCCGACGACGGAGAACACCTTGAGATCTTGCTTGTCTCCATCCTTCAACAGGTCGGCTAAGGTTTTAGCCTGGTCTCCTATGTCGACGAAGTCACGGCTGTGATCTTGACCGCTGTTAGCGAGCCGCGTCGGCGCAGCCCCCACCCCGACCGCAGGAGCGAAAGCGGCGGAGCGGCGGAGCGCATCGCGGTTGACGCCGTACCGCGCGTGGCGCTCGCTGATGGCTACGGCGCGGGCGCTGATGGCGCGGATCTCGCCGGCGAGGTGATGTCGCTCGATGAGCGTCTTGACGAGGTGCTTCAGCTTGAACCACCAGGCAGCCATGCCTTCGCCTTGGGGCATTTGACACGAAGCCTGTATAGGTCGACGCTGTCCTCGGCGTCGTAGTAGAGCTCATGCAGCTGCTTCATCCACTCCCGGACGAAGTGGTCCACGGCGCCCTCGTCCGCCTCCGATTGCATGCGGAGGAGGGCGTTCATGGTGGCCAGATCGTCACGCAGCTCGGTGACCTCGCCACCGATGCTGGAGAGCAGCCCATACTCTTCACTCAGCAGCTGCCGAACGTTGCTCACAAGGGACTGCGCTGCGCCCTCCATGCTCTCTCTTTGCTCGCGAAACGTATGGTTGGCGATATGCTTTACCGACGTCGACAGCCACCCATCGAGAACAAATGGCCGTGCTCACAACCATGGGCTTGGGACTCCTATTTGTAGTGGACACAGAGAGTTTTGGCTAGGGAAAATTCAGGGGTGAATGGACATGTTCCATGTGCCAATTACTGACTGATAGTAAACTATTCTTAATTTATTCATGGTTGTAGGTCTCGATGTGCAAGCTTGTACAGGATATACCAACTTGTCCAGTTGGCACACATACAATTTGTCCAGTTGCTTCCGGCGGATACATAATTCTTTGAATTTATACATAGCGGTAGATCTCGATGCAAAGCTTGTACAGGCTATACTAACTTGACACGCATCCTATGCTCCAAGTCTCCTACAGGAACATAGAATATTTCTAGGTCTTGTTTCTTGTGGGTCAGTATAATTGTTAAAGGATGTATGTACTCCTACCTTGGTCAAAAACTAGTATAAGCATGATGCCATCCAATTATTTCCGGGAGACAGCTAGGGGTAGGGAAATGAAAACAATAAAGAACTTTAGTTAAATCCAATTATTCCCTGGAGACGGCTAGTTTTTTTTTTTTTTTTTTTTGTTGACAAGGAAGCATTTCATTTAAACTTAGCAAAATGAAAATGATAGAACCGTTACAGAAGTAACGGATACAAAACTGGAGTGCCTCTAAAAAAGGGCACCCGTGCTCATGACATGGATTAACACATAATCCCCGTAAATCTAAGTGATCAGCCTAGAATTCATCTAGACTCCGTCTTGCAGGGAAACCGCCATCTGATTGCTTTGTCTTCGTATGCATCGCGCTGTGGTGGTCGAACCTATGAGAATGGAGCAAATGGCCTCTGTGAAGGGTTTGATTCTCAATTCCGGGGAGTTCTCTCGATTTGGACCATTGACGTAGTTGATGAGGCTCTAGTTGTCTCCCAGGAGGGTTGCATCTTCAATGTTCATCCTGTGAATTAGAGTAGCAGTGTCGGCGTTCCGAGAACCGGGGGTGCCTCGGGTGCCGGCAATAAAGAATTTATAGGCCGCGTGCCTCCTCCCTCGATGGCGTGGCGCAAGATGGACACGGACACGGCGGGTTTATCTGGTTCAGCCAACGGGGCCCTACGTCCAGCGGGTGGTGTCCTGCTTTCGTGTTACCTCGCGCTCAAAGGTGAGCTGCGGTAGGGGGTTCTGAGGCGGTCGTGAGGGAGAGACGCTGGTCTCAAGCCCCACAATCGTGGTAGTGGTGGTGGTGGTGGTTTTCGATCTCTCTCGGATGCGATCCCCTCTAATGGGGCATTACTCCCCCTTTTATAGTAAGAAGAGGGGAGTAACGTTTACATATGTGGGTGCCTAGGTGGCTAATTCCCGAGGCTACACTTGCCGCATGTGCACGGCCGAGGGATGGTTGGCTTGGGCGTCGTTTGATGAAGACACGCGTCCTCGATGGATGGCGGACGTGCCGTTTCCTGGGGGCGACCGAGGGGTGCGTGAGGCGCCCCTCACAGTCCGCATGGCGAGGGCGGTCGAGAACGTTGGTTGTGGCGTGTCATGAGCCCGAGGGTCCGCCCATCGTGGCGTCTTGGCGGTGATTCCGGGAAATGAACAAGATCGTCTGTTTTCCCGCAAGGCGGGCGGCGTAACATGTCACCGGCCCGGCTTTATGTCCCATCGATCGGATTTGGGAGGTGATGTGGCGGGCTGATTTGATCGGGCCTAATCGATGGCGGCGGCGCTTCGCTGCCGTGGCAACCGCATTAAATGCGATTGTTTCCCTTCCTCCGGACGGAACACATGGGGGACCCCATCGGGGGACCCCCTCCTCTTTTTTTTCGAAACTTTTTTTCAATGAAAAAAGTTCTCCTGCGCACACTTTCGGATTGACCGTTTAAGTTGCGAAGGTCGCACACGCACAAATCCTAAGTGAGATAAACCGAAGTCAACGAACCGCCCGGTGGCACCCGTGCGGACGCCCGATGGCATCCATGCTCACTATCTCGCGAGCGGAGAAAGCAAACGACCCAGTGTTGACACCTGTTATAGCCTAATATTAATAGTCAACTAAACATGAGATAAGGGCTTAAAATGAATAATCACATAGACTAAGGGTTTTACTAACATAGTTCCACAAGTTTTGGTGATTTGTATATTTTCGAGGGGACTAAACAGGAAAAGCCTAGAGTTTACAAGACATATGAAGCATAAACATGTTACAAACATATTCCAAGATGGCACCATTGTAAAGAGCTCGTCGAGACGATCGAAACGGATATATTATTTGCTATATTTGGAGCTCGAGAATAAGAAGATATTAATATTACAAGTAATGGAAGATTCTAGAATATGGCTGCGGGATTAATTGGGCCTAAATCACAATTTGGCCCATGAAGACATATTTATATTATAATGAGATATGGTGAAAGGATTAGTACCACATTCTTTTTGAATTTGAAGGGACATAAGAAGACCCATATATATAGACCCCTAGGCCTATAGAATTTTTATTATTATTTTCTAATTAATTCTATCTCATTATTCATTATCTCTCAGTTGTAGAGGTGTCCCAATGTAAGGATAACCTCTCTCTGGGATTAGTGAATTAGAGGTAGATTAGAAGTAGATTAGAATTAGATTAGACATGTAATTAGAACTAGATTAGATCTAACTTAGATCTAATCAAGAATAAAGGAGAGAGGAGTTATGCTCTTGTTCCGGAGATGTCTTCAGAGTATGGTATGTCTTTGTATCTTCTCTACAAGACTTATGATTCATATATTTATCTTCTCTATTTACTTCCATTATTTTCATATAGTTGGTTAAGTATAGTTATTATATTATTGCATGGGATCTCCGCTCGTATTGAGTGCTCTAGTTATTCATGGTAGCTAGAGTAGTAATCTATAGTATAGATATAGTGTCTAGGCTATAGGTTACCTGAGGTTGCGCCCAATCCCACGGATAGTTGTGGTAGCCCAGGGTGGGTGCAAAACTGTAAGGCCTTTGTAGTCCACCACGTTCGGATTGGTGTTTTCGTAGAGCTTTTGGCAGCCTTCTCCTAACTACCTTCTTCCCAGTCTTCTTCGAGAGTTGGAAAGGATCTGTTGCTCCAAAGTGCAGTAGTGTAATTGCTATCATAGAACCTAAGTAATAGAGATACCCAGGAACCTTGATCTCTCCCTTTAATCTCTTGATTAGTTTACTTATTCTTTGACATCTTAGTTATGTTATTATTTTATGCTTTGATATTAACTTATCTTAACCATTTACCCCCTTACTATAGTCTAGTGGTTTGCTAAGTTAGTGGATACATGATTGTGACTTATTAGAATTCTTTAGCCAAAGCTTCCCTGTGGATACGATACTCTAGAATACGCATCCTAGGGAAAAGCTACAATGGTAGGTGTTCGCGGCGCTGCAGAATCCTTCATATTCTTTTAGCACTTAACAAATGCCAACAAGCTTTTTGGCGCCGTTTCGGGAAGCAATTGGCCTAAAGATTCTAATGATGATCATGATGTCTGCTAATTTTGTGTATCACTAGCTTTAGTAGGATTACCCTTGTTCTGTTGAGTTGTGGAATAGACAGGACAAAAGATGTCGTTGCGACCTTCCGACAAGATTCCACAAGATAAGAAAGATTGAAGAACCCAGGGTGCCTGATCATTCAAGATTCATCTCCATTGGAACCCTGCTATCTCAAGGTGCGTATTTAAATATATATTATTCTAACCATGTATAGATTAAAGAAGAAGTCGACGGCACAACGATTCAATGCACACATCTCAAGTGACGTACATAGAAGCCGCACATCATGGTAAGTATGATTAAAAGGTGAGAAAGTCTTGCTCATGGACTACAAATTGATTGAGTAGTTATCATTTAATTTCGGCCCCTAGGCAAGCGTGGCCGCGGTATCCACGGCCTCGGTCCGGACCTTCTCGCCTCCGCAACCGTCACCAAAATTAAGTCAACAAGATGAAGGGATCAGGGGCAGAAGAACTCACCAAGGGAAAGGACATACCGGTACTTCGTTTTGCGGGGCCAGCATCACACCGTGCTCCTCCGCCCAAGTGACTTGTGGAGCTGGTCCTTCTCCCTTTCGAGGGATTCTCCCTCGGACACGGCAGACCCCGATGCGGGTGTTGGGCGTCGCACATCTCCGCCGCTTCCTCGCCTCCTCCGGGAACCCATCCTTTCGTCATGAGCCTCCCCGGGACTGGGAGGGGGCGCTTCGGGCCTCCTCGAAGTCTTGGCTCATCGAGGCCATTTCGGCCCGCCACCTTGGCAGCCTCAATCCTGGCTCCGGACGAGCTCGCCGCCGCCAGCTTGCCGCTGAGACTCCCTCTCCTCGGCAAGAGCGGTAAGCCGAGATGTCTCGCCTGGGTCTGATCGCCACCGCGCTTGCCCGAGGGCGGTCCAGTCAGGCGCTCCGGGCGAAGGAGCTCGACTTCTCCCGCGACCGCCGAAGACTCGCGAACAGGGGACGCCACGGATCACGACGCATTCACGAAGAAAATGCAGCAAGGAACAACAGCAAAAGATACTCACCACGTCGGCCTCGAAGAGACGCCCGGTTATGGCGTCGCTGATCTTCGCGAGGCCGTCGGCGGCCCACTGGCGGATTTGCTCGTGAGTCCTCCACGCCAGGACTTTGGGACGGTCGTCGATCACCGCGGGCGTCGACCCCGGGCGCATAACCCAGGGTCAGGGAGGACCACCCCGCCGAGTCGCCTCCGGGAATAACGCCTCGCCGGCAACTCCCGCAAATCGGGGAACCCGCACCAATAGAAGTCCAGGGGGGTCCTCATCGCCGACCCACGGCACGGCCCTCTCCATTGCCGAAGACGACGCTTCGCCGAGGGCCGCATCTAGCCCGTGCGCGTGGAGCAACGGGAAGTCAGGATCGTACTCCTCGGGAGCCCCTAGACTAGCAGGAGCCGGCGCAAGCAGGGGCCTCGCGTCTCCGCCGCCACGAAGAGCTCCTCCCGAGAAAACTCCCAGGCAGGCTCCTCGGGGAGGGGCGGCCACGTCGTGGGTCCCCTCAGCGGCACCGCCTGCTCCGCGCGAGCGGCGCCACGCAGCCCGGCCCGAGCCCTCCGAATCGATCACCATCGGCCGAGTAAGCGATCCACCATCGCCGCCATGGGCATGTACCACCTCGGGGGAGATCTCGGCCGTCCTCCGGGTCCGAGCCCCTCCCGAGGCTCGGGGCTAACACCGCTGGGGAGTCCAACGGTGGAACGACGTCCTGGTGAGACGACCCCGGCCTCGAGCCCCAACCGAGGCTCGGCTAGCCTTTAGGGCCTTCTTAGGGTGCAAGCTCAGAGAAGGGGCCCCCCGCTTCCTGAAATCAAAAACACGTCGAAAAAAAGCCGAAAGGTACAAGAAGAGAAGCCAACTGCGAAGGCACAAGGGGACTCACGTGGCACGAGGATTCGCCCGGGCGAAACCGAGGCACGAAGACGGGCGACTGGCATCACGCTTGACGCGCTGGCCGTCTCTCCACGGCATCCGTGCGCCGCGGGGCCGGTTCGGGACGGGAGTCACAGGCTCTTCACCGAACCGCGCTTTGCGGCGCCAAAGTACCCACGACGGAAGTGTCGGCCCTTCCCGCCGAGCCTCACCTTGCGGAGCCGAGGTACCCGCGATCGGGTAAAACCCTAGGGCCACCCGAGGTCCTGTGTGGCCTCGGCCGAGGGAACCCTGGGCCTTGGTCCCAGCCACCCCGGCGCCCTCGGGCTAGGGCTCATAACGGCCCCGAGCGAGTCGGCAACCCTGTGGCTCGGTCCATACGTGCTCCCATATCATCATCCGACGAGTTCACGACAAACTCGTCCTCCTCCTCATCCTCGTCCTCCTCGGTGGTCGAGGTATCAGCGATTGGCCCCGCCTTTCTTTGCTCGGCCCGGCGTTGGGCGCGGGCCACGTTCCTCTTCTTCTCCTCCTCCTTCTTCAATGCCGGTGCCCTCCGCTCGTTCGAAACACGGTTCGCCGCCCGGCGTGCGTCATCAAGCGGGGCACGGGGAGGAGGAGAGTCGTGATAGTTCAAACGACCCTGCAAGAAGATGGAATAAGGATCACCACGGCGGCAAAGCATGGCGGTTACAAGACAATACGGGGAATCTTTTGAAACCAAAGAGCCCTTACCAGGGAAATATACCCACGGGAGGGGCGCATAGGGATATCCGGGATCGGCGACGGGGTATTGGTCCCCAATGCCTCCCTCACCCTCTTGGCCAGGCCATCGGTGGAAAGGAGAAGAGGCGACATCGAGACGCTTCAAGACCGCCGCCGTGGAGGTAATCCGGAACATGAGCAAAGGGCGAGCCATCAATGGCAACACCCGGCGCCGATGAAAAGCAACAACCACAAACCACTGCGTTCACCTCCTTCTCTCGGAGCCGCAACACCGCCGCCCGAGGCCATCCAGCCGGGAGTGCATCTCCCTGGGGGGACCCCAGTTCCACTTATTCAGACGCTGCTTGAGGACACGCCCGGTGTACACGGGAAGCTCATTCCTGTCATTGTGGAGGTAGAACCACTGGTCCTGCCACCCCTTGTTGGAGGAGGTGAGCTTGGAAAGGATGTACCCATCAGCTCGGTTCGGCTTCGTCGGCTCCGATCGAACTTGAAGCGCGCAACCATCAACGCGCAACGCCTGCCGTGGCATACCCTTCGCCACCGACGCGGTGGTAAGGTCCGCCTTGAAGAACCACGGCCCAAAGATCCCAATGCGGCTCGATCCCCGGGAATCCCTCACAAAGGGTGACGAAGATGGCGGCTGGGAGATCGAGTTCGGGGGCGGATGGTGAAGCTTCGGCGTCGTAGTAGTGAAGGAAGGATCGCGCAGATAAACCGGCCCGCCGGCATCCCAAACCGGCGCCGGTGAGGATCCATCGGGCTCACCACGTAGCCATCGGGAGGGTTAGGCTCCTCCTCGGTCCAATCGGGGCTATCCACTCCGGCCGCTTCGGCATTAGTACAAAGGGCGAAGAAGCCCTTCCTCGACATGGCACTGAAGCTTCTCCTCCCGTCGCCGTCGATCTTGGCCGCGGGTCGGCGTCGGCGCCTCCTTCATGTTGTCGCGCCGCCCGGATTGCGCCATGGGTGCCTGGGGGGGGCGAGGAGCAAGAAGCGCCGGCAACACCGCCACACGAGCACAAGGCAAGTGGATCTCTCCCACTAATCTCTCCTTATCTTCCTTTCTATCTCCCGATTCTTTGCGGCAAGAAGGCAAGAAGGTGATGGCAAGAACAAAGGAGCAACTATCGCCCGCCGGCGACCCGTATTTATAGGGAAGGGAAGGCAAACCGCGAGGGCTGGGTAATCGAACCGATGCATGGAATGGACGGCCCATGATGGAACGGGAACCGCTCATCCAACGGCTCGGCCCGCGCGGTGGAGCCGTCGATCAAAGCATTAATGCACCTTGACAACACTCTCGATTCCCACCCCGACAAGAGCCCACGGGGCCACGTCTCATCGGTTTGGAACCGTCACGCTGCCTCGCACGGCGAAGACGCCTCGTCTTCGGTCGGGGGTAAAACCGTCCCGACCGTCCATATCCAAGCAGCCCGAGCCCTAAGGGGCAAAAAGTCATCCATTGGCGGTTCCGCCCGCGGCGGGGCCAAACGAGCCTCGGGCTGACCGACGTCAACGTGCACTTTACGTTCGAGAGGTTGCCGGCCGGGGCCCCACGGGTTTTCGCCGATCGCCTCGGGATGACCGAACGGGGGACGGGATGGAAATGCTCAACCCGGCTATACCGGGCCCTCACGGGGCTGGATTTCTTGAACGTGTTTAAGGCCCGCGGGTCTTTGCTTATAGAGATGTCCCATCCGTGGGAGGCCTCTAGGGGCCCTCGGGGTTTGATCCGTCAAAACCCGGGATCTGCTAAGCGGTCCATAGGTTCTCATGGGGTGAATCTAGATCACACAACCGACCCTTGCTCCGGTGAGGGCACGGGCACCCCGCTAAACCCGACCCGTTACAATGTTCAAGCGGAGTGCACCACGGTCGGCTTTCAAGGCACCGAGGTGTATCTCCCTCCTCCTCCCTCTCGGGAGGCGACGGAGGAGAGTATAATCAAAGTCGAGGAAGCACGGGCCTTACGCACATAGCGCGGGCCTCGCGCCGCCCACGCAAAACAAACAAGACTCGCACAAACAAAGCGCAATTTAAGAGCTGTTTTTCGGTCTTGCCGGCGTGCGAGATATAAAAAGACCTCGAAGGAATTCGCCATTCCATTCGAGGCCTCGGGGGGCTACACCCAGCGAGGTGCGCTCGCGCGCACCCATCGTAGACGAACCACCACGAGAAAAACAAGGCGGCCGGGAACGGCAAACCCCGGGGCGAGTCCACACTCGCTCGGGGGCTGGGCTACCGTCGGGGACCTAAATATTGGGCCCCGAGACATTCTCCTAACAACGAGAATCTGCCAGGCCCGTCACGGCCCATAAAACCCTTTGCCATCATCCCGCTTAGAAGGGCGGCCCGGCCAGACGACGGACCAGGCCAAGAGCCACGGCAAGACACGGCGGAGCCGGCCCCCAAGCGGCCACGGGGAGTCACCGGGCGAAGGACATCTACCGGGAGCTCACTACGCTCGGGAAGGACAAGGTCGAGGACCTTTACACAATGGAGAACCAGAACACTCCACGTCATCGCCAAACAACCTGGGGTTCAGACTCAACCCCCAGCCTGCGTCTCGCCCAGGGGTGGCCTAGCTCACCACCCTCGGACGAAATCTCCGCCTCGCGAGGGTGGCCTAGCTCACCACCCTCGGGCGCAAAAAACTCCACCTCGCCCGGGGAGACCCAGCTCTCCGGTCCTCGGGCGAGGTAGCCAACCGACTCACCCGGGGTCGCTCACCCTCGGGTATGGGAGGTTCCATCCGGAGGAAGGGAAGCAATTTTGCATTTAATGCCACGGAGGAAGGGAAGCGGGTGCATTCCGGGGGTGAAGGCCGGTGACTCCCCGTCTGAACCGGCCCCGTCGTCTGCGGATGCGGCGAAGGAGACGGCCCCAGCGTCAAGCGTGATGCCCAGTCGCGATCTTCGTGCCTCGGTTCCGCCGAGGCGATTCCTCGTGCCACGTGAGTCCCCTTGTGCCTTCGCGGTTGGCTTCTCTTCTTGTACCTTTCGGCTTTTTTTCGGACGTGTTTTTGATTTCAGGAAGTGGGGGCCTTTCCGAGCTTGCACCCTAAAAAGGCCACGAAGGCCCCGCGCGAGCCTCGGTGGGTCTCGAGAGCCGGGGTCATCTCACCGGGGCGTCGTTCCACCGTTGGACTCCCCCGCGGTGTTAGCCCCCGAGCCTCGGGAGGGCTCGGACCCGAGGCGGACGGCCGAGATCTCCCCGAGGTGGTACATGCCCATGGCGGCGATGGTGGATCGCTTACTCGGCCCGATGGTGATCGATTCGAGGGGCTCGGGCGGGGCTGCGTGGCCTTGGCTTCGGGCCGGTGCAGCCTAGTCTTTGCGACGGGACTCAGCGACGTGGCCGCCCCTCCCGAGGAGCCATGCGGGAGTTTTCTCGGGAGGAGCTCTTCGTGGCGGCGAGACGCGAGGCCTGCCGCTGGCCGGCTCTGCTAGTGCAGGGGCTCCCGAGGAGTACGATCCCGACTTCCGTTGCTCCACACGCCGGGCTAGATGCGGCCCTCGGCGGGCGTCGTCTTGGAAATGGAGGGCCGTGCCGTGGTGTTGATGCAGTGGGGACCCCTGGACTTCTATTAGTGCAGGTTCCCCGGGAGCGGGAGTTGCACCGTGGGGCGTTGTTCCCCAGCCGACTCGGGGTGGTCCTCCCTTGACCCTGGGTGATGGGTCCGGGGTCCGGCCCGCGGTGATCGACGACCGTCCCGAAGTCTGGCGTGGAGGACTCACGAGCAAATCCGCAGCAATGGGCGCCCGGCGGCCTCGTGAAGATCGACGCCATAACAGGGCGTCTCTTCGAGGCCGGCGTGGTGAGTATCTTTCTTTGTTGTTCCTTGCTGCATTTTCTTCGTGAATGCGTCGTGATCCGTGGCGTCCCCATTTGCGAGTCTTCGGGCGATTCACCCGAGAAGTCCAGCTCCTTCGCCCGAGCGTCCTGGCTGGACCGCCCTCGCAAACGCGCGGTGGTGATCCAGGCCAGTGAGACATCTCGGCTTACCGCTCTTGCCGAGGAGAGGAGTCTCAGCGGCAAGCGCTGTCGTCGGAGCTCGTCCGGGCCAGGGATCGAGGCTGCCATGGTGGCGGCCGAAATGGCTCGGGGATGAGCCAAGACTTCGAGGAGGCCGGGCGGTCCCTCCAGTCTGAAGGAGGCTCATGACGAGCGGGACCAGTTCCGGGAGGAGGCGAGGAAGCGGCGGAGATGTGCGACGCCCGAACACCCGCATCGGGGAGCGGGTGTCCGAGGGAGAATCCCTCGAAGGGGAGAAGGACCAGCTCCACAAGTCGCCGAGGAGGAGCACGGCGTGATGCCATCGGCGCCAGGCAGTGCCGTGGTATGTCCTTTTCCCTTGGTGAGTTCTTTTCCGCGCCGATCCTTCATCTTGTTGACTTAATTTTGGTGACGGTTGCCGAGGCGGGAGAAGGTCGGACCGAGGCCGTGGATACCGCTGCCACGCGCTTGCTGCGAGGGTGGAGCAGAGCAGGTCGCATCAGAGGCGTAAGAAGCCCCTCGTCGGACTTCATCCGCCGCTGGGGCGACAACCTGAGGGTGGGCCCCGGCCGGCTCGCCGCCCCTGGCCTTGTGGGCGGTTTTTTAGGTCCGAGCTCCGAGCGCCTTCGGATTCCGGGCGTGCGGACGTGCATGGCGCGCGCCGCACTTCCCGATGGAGCCCGATGTATTGAACAACGTCGCTGGCGGCTTCTTCCTTGGCTCCGATGGCGGGCGTGGTCGATCCCCGCCGAGAAGGACACCGCCGACGCCGCCAAGACCTAGGAGTTGTACAACTTCGTGGATGATGCCGCGACTCGGTGGCCTCTCGCTTTGAGGACGAGGTGTGCCCCCCGTATTCCCCCATAGAGTCAAGCTATGAGAGCGATTACACGGAGATCTTTGGACACCGTCTCAGGATGCTCCGACGAGGTCCGACGCTGCGTGCCCGGGGATGCCGCTTTAGAGGATGTTGCCCGCGACCGATGCTTCTTCGTCGGTGATCGTGAAGCGGGTGGGCGAGGCTCGCGATGCCCCTTGTCCTCCCCTTGTATGAAGAGATTAAATGTATGAGAAGTATGTACATAAACAATGATCTTTGCCCGGGGTATGTGACCTCGGCAGGTGCATTTATGACTTGTGTTGCGTTTCTCGAACTTCTCGTTTATTGTGTGGCCGGGTCGTTTGCTTTCTCCGCTCGCGAGATAGTGAGCATGGATGCCACTGGGGCGGTCCATACGGGTGCCACTGGGGCGGTCCGTTTGACTCAGTTTATCTCACTTAGGATTTGTGCATGTGCGACCTTCGCAACTTAAACGGTCAATCCGAAAGTGTGCGCGAGGAGAACTTTTTCATTGAAAAAAAAGTTTCGAAAAAGAAGAGGAGGGGGTCCCAGGGGGTCCCCCATGTAGCCCCCGAGGGAGTTTTAGTCTTGTGCGGACGAGGCTAAGACTCCCTTAAGGTATGCACAAGAAGTTTCTTTTAAAAAGATATGAATCTTTTATTGAGCGAAAAAAAAACATGAGTGTTTAACTTCTAGTGCGGGGTTAAGGGTAGAAGCGGCGTAGGCTGCTCTATGTTCCGCATTGGAGTAGACTTCGCCCTTCTCGTTCTTCAACTTGTATGTTCCGGCCTTAGTATTTGGCGATGAAATATGGCCCTTCCCAAGGTGGTGTGAGCTTTTTGGCGCCCTTTTCGTCTTCGGCTGATGCGGGGTCATTGACTTGGAACTCCCGAGGCTTTAGTCGCTGGCGTGATACTTGCGTAGAGCATGTTGGTATCTTGCTGAATTCCCGAAGTGCGACGTCTCGGGCCTCATCGACTTGGTCGATGGAATCTTGCCTTACTGTTGGTTGCCTTGCTCGGTGTAGGCTCGCAGCCTCGGGACCCGTATTCAATGTACGTGGGCAAGATTGCCTCGGCTCCATAGACTAGAAAGAATGGGATGAATCCCGTGGCTCGGCTTTTTCGTTGTTCGAAGGCTCCATAGAACCGACGGCGACTCCCGGTACCACCTCTTCCCGTCTTGGTTCAAGCGATTGTAGATCCTCGGCTTTGAGTCCTTGTAGGATCATGCCATTGGCGCTTCGACTTGGCCGTTGGTCCTTGGGGGCTACGGCCGAGGTGTCCACCCGGATGCCGTAGTCATCGCAGAAGTCGAGGAACTTCTTTCCCACGAAGTTGGTTCCGTTATCCGTGATGATGGAGTTCGGGACCCCAAACGCGGAAATGATGTTCGTAAGAAGAACTTGATAGGGTCCGGCCCGATCTTCCGCGGAGGTGCGTGATAAATCGATTGGTGGAGAACTTCGATGTTGACGGTCGGCCGAATCAACACAAACTCGACCCCGCAACCGCTACACCATCGCTCCAATGGTTATCAACCAAGCACGACTTGATTGACCTCGCCAAGAAGGCTTTCCCCGCAGTTTAATCGAGAACACAAGCAAGAACAGGTTTAACGCAATCGAATATTGCAAATATGAATGACGAACAGAATTGATTGGGGTTCGAGGCTCGGAACACAAAAGGACTAATCGCCACGGTGTGAAGAACAAGAACGGGGGCCTTGGATTCTTGTAGCGGAATAATCTTCACGGTTACAATGAATCAATCAAGTTTCTCGATGGAAAACTCAAACTAAACAAAACCCAAGTGACTAGCAGCAGTGGCGGCTATGTTTATAGTCTAAGACGCGACCTAGGGTTGAGGGCGACCAGGGTTGGGCGTCCACAACTTGGGCTTAAGGCCCGACACGATACATGACCAAATTGGCCCAAAATAGGTGACGCAGCACCTTGCCGTGGTCACACAGAATGATCCACGAGCCATCTGGAGCTGGGACCAGATCCAAAAACGACGGCGGCGGCGTCCCCTTTCCATAGAGTCCAAGATCGCCCCGTTTCGATATCGTATGAGGGAGTTACGACCGAAACATTGACGACGGTTGTCCGCTGAATCCGAGGGTGACGTGGCAGCTGAGTTGGAGATGAGTTGCAACTTGGGGAAGACCGTGGCGTAGGCGTGTCCAGCGTGGTGATGTCCTCATCATCCTCCCCTTCTTGAATTGGAGTCGCCCTCGACTCCATCTTGGCGATGTCCTCATCATCCCCTCCTTCTAGAATTGGAGTCGCCCTCGACTCCATCCCATCATGAACGAACTCCCGCAAAATGTTAGTGACAGCGGGTAATGCACAAGGCACAATAGGTTGAGAGAACATAGTATAACATGGTGCATCGGGATTATCACATAACTCAGCAATGAGCGTAAGTTGTAGCAAGAAAAGCACCCCCATTTAATCTGAATCCCATTATTGTTAGCAATGTCTATTGGAGGTTTATTTTTAATCTCTTGAGCATGTTTAACAATATCCGTAGGAGACAAAGGCAGCAATGTAATTTGTTTGTCCTTATGCATAAAAGTGTATGTATTAGTTCTACCATGGTGTGAAGCATCGGTATCAAATTCCCATGGGACGACCCAATAAAATGGAACAAGCTTGCATAGGTACAACATCAAAATCAGCGATATCATGATAAGAGCACGTGAAAAAAGCTAATGCGTCTTGCTGATTTGGTTACCTTAGTCTTACCACTATTGTTGAACCATTGAAGTTTGTATGGATAAGAATGTTGTCGCGGTGGTCAAGCCAAGCTTCTCGACCAAATCTTCACTCACCAAGTTGTTGCAACTCCCGCTATCAATGATGGTGAGAACACGACAACCCCGCACAACAAGATACATGTGGAACAAATTGTTGCTTATTTGGATCTTCTTGTCTTCCTCTTGTGCAACACGAGAACTCAAGACACGCTGCACAATGAGGCTAGGATAGCCCGCGGTGGCAGCGGCGAGTCAATGGCGGACGGCCGCCGGTTCAAAGCATCCTCTCAAGCTGCAGGAACGTTAGCGGCAAAGGGCTAAATCATCTTCAACATCACTAGTACTTACATATCCATCCTCGGTAGCAATGAAGGCGCCGTTTTTTGGGGCATTCTCGTGCAATATGTCCCATGCCATGGCAGCGGTGGCAAGTGATTTTGGAGCTAGAGGAGGACGAGCTAGTAGAAGCACACGGAATGACACCTTTCTTTGGAAGTGGGTTACGCAAAACAATAGATTTGTTTACCTCGGAAGAAGGTGCGGCGGAGGCATCAACGTAGCGGCCGGGGAACTTTGGCGTCTCATGTGTGGAACGGCTGGCGATGAGAATATCTCCCATCGTTGGACCGGAACGATTGTTGTTGACGGCGCCCCCAGTACTTCACGTTACGCCTTTAAGAGCAAGATGATACAATCGAGAAAATGTAGTCCAATCTTTATAATCAAGAACATCTTGAATTTCACGATTTAAACCACCAAAGAATCTAGCACAAGTTTGGTGATTATTTTCTTGGACACCACAACGTGCTAAACCAATAAGCAAAGTTTGATAATATTGTTCCACACTCTTATCACCTTGTTTTAAAGTTTGCGACTTTAAAAGTAAATCACGTTGGTAATAAGGAGGAACAAAACGAGATTTCATGCGTCGCTTTAAATCATTCCAAGTTTGAGGTATAGGAGTAGCATTATGAACATCAACGGGATTACAAAGGTCATGCCACCAAAATAAAGCAAACTCAGTAAATTCGCTAGTAGCAAGCCTAACTCTATGCTCCTCGGGAACTCTATGAGATGAAAACTTTTGATCAACAGCAATTTCCCAATTTAAATATACCTCGGGATCGGCATTACCAAAAAAAAGTCGGGCAAGGAGAATTTAACCTTACTAAAAGGATCATTATTAGTATTACCTCGTTTACGATTACCTCCCATACCACGGCGATTACGATGAAGGCGATCCACATCACGATCAAAAGCATCGCCCGGCATCAAGATTAGCATCAGCGCCATCATCTTCATCTTCGAGATCACCAAGATCATCCTCATTGGGATGTGGACTTTCAGTCATGGCGTTGCTCAACATGTTCAATGCGAGTCATCGATTGTTAAAGTTGCGTTGCATCTCCCGGAATTGCCCTTGCATGAGCGCGCATTTGTTTCAACAAGGAGTGTGGTCGGCTTCGGCCTTAGACACACACTCATTGAAGTCTGTTGAGAGGCTCTTTGGTTTCCCGGCGCCTCGACATGGTTAGTAAACAAAGAAGAGACAACAACAAAGTATTATCCCCTAGCAACTAACACGATGGAAGGTGGTGAAAGTGGTGGTATAAGTGGAAAGCAATATCAAAAGCGTCTTACCACGTCTTGCAAGTATTCTTACTAAAGCCACACGGGTGGTACAATAAGTCGGCTTGTGGTGTAAAGGTTGCGAGGAAACTTGTCTTGTGAAGAAATATGTGGAGCTATAGGAAGGCACACAATATGACGACAAGGAGTAGCAAATACTTGAAATCGATTAGCAAGTGTTCAATCGGATCCAAAGTACAAGTCACAAATTTGGCTAAGACGTGCCTAGGCGTAAGCGCAACAAGATGAAACAAATGAGCGATGGAGAACGGCAAGATAGAACAAGCGCACACAACAAGCACTATTTCGTTTTTTTTCTCGGATTTTTCTATTACAAATTTTTTTATTTTTCTATTATTTTTTTGATATTTTTCCTGGAACAAGGATCACCAAAGACGAAAAATCACAAAAGGAATCACCTAGAACAGAGGTGATATGCGGCCTATAGAAAATCAACAAGATCTCACGAAAAGCGTGCAAAACTCTTGACAATTTTTTTCTTTATTTTCCCGATTTTTTTTTGGCACTTTTGCCGGACCCCAATAGGCCTTTGGCTCATTGTTTTTGCCTAAATCGAATCAGGAATCTGCACAAAAATTTCAAATTTTTGGACAATCGAGTAGAATGTTATGGCGTTTTTTCTTGAAGGTACCTCAAAATATGGTGTTCGGAAATTCGAAGAGCACGAATCGGCGGCGGCGATTAGGGCAAAAAGCGTCCCTAAACTCCAACACGAACACACGATGAATCTCCCCTGTCAAGAAGAGCAATAGGTATGTGCGGATGATGTAAGGAGGGCTGCGGTGCGGCGAAATTGAAGCGGTTGGCAACCTAGCTAGGGTTTCTTGTGATAGCGAGAGATCACACAAAGGCGGCGGCGATGGCAAGTCGAATAATGTGGTGGAATCGACTTGTTCTATGGGGCGGTGGATAGGATAGCGGCGTAAAACACAAATCACGGCGACGGGCGGTTGAACTACGACGCGAACACAATCCTAATCCGGCAAAAATACTTCGACCACGGACACAAACTCAACAACGCAATCTAAAAACGAAATTGCAAGGCACAAAGGGTGATAGGACAGCGGTGAATCGAAATATTTTTGGGCTTTTTGTGGACTCTAGGTGATGAACAAATATGTATGAATCTAAGGCAAACAAGAGAATACCTCGTGGTAAACCCGGAAATTTGATACCAAGCGATAGGGTCCGCCCCGATCTTCCGTGAGGTGCGTGATAAATCGATTGGTGGAGAACTTCGGCGTTGACGGTCCGGCTCGAATCAACACAAACTCGACCAACCGCAACCGCTACACCATCTGCTCCAATGGTTATCAACCAAGCACGACTTGATTGACCTCGCCAAGAAGGCTTTCCCGCAGTTTAATCGAGAACACAAGCAAGAACAAGGTTTAATCTAATCTGAATATTGCAAATATGAATGACGAACAGAATTGATTGGGGTTCAAGCTCGGAACACAAAAGGACTAATCGCCACAGGTGTGAAGAACAAGAACGGGGGCCTTGGATTCTTGTAAAGCGGAATAATCTTCACGGTTACAATGAATCAATCAAGTTTCTCGATGGAAAACTCAAACTAAACAAAACCCAAGTGACTAGCAGCGGCGGCTATGTTTATAGTCTAAGGCGCGACCTGGGGTTGAGGGCGGCCAGGGGTTGGGCGTCCACAACTTGGGCTTAAGGCCCGACACGATACATGACCAAATTGGCCCAAAATAGGTGACACAGCACCTTGCCGTGGTCACACAGAATGATCCACGAGCCATCTGGAGCTGGGACCAGATCCAAAACGACGGCGTCGTCGTCCCCTTTCCATAGAGTCCAAGATCGCCCCGTTTCGATATCGTATGAGGGAGTTACGACCGAAACATTGACGACGTGTCTGCTGAATCCGAGGGTGACGTGGCGGCTGAGTTGGAGATGAGTTGCAACCGGGAAGACCGTGGCGTAGGACGTGTCCAAGCGTGGTGATGTCCTCATCAGAACTTCACCGTTTCCTCTCGCGTGCGAGGATTCACCACAGCTCGGGCTTCGATCCACTTGGAGAACTTGTCGATGGCGACTAGGACATGAGTGTGTCCTCGGGCGCCCTTTTTCGTGGGTCCGATCATGTCGAGCCCCCACACCGCAAATGGCCATGTCGGAGGAATGGTCCGCAGGGCTTGTCTTGGAAGATCGTCCTTCGGCGTAGAATTGACACTCCTTGCAAGTGCGCCGCGACTTGATTCGCGTCCCGTACCGCCGAGGGCCGGTAGAAGCCTTGTCACGAAGACTTTACCGACAAGAGTCCTCGGGGCGACATGATGGCCACACTCCCCTCGGTGGGTGTCTTGAGCAAATCTTTGCCCTCCGCCCGTGGGTATGCGTCGCATGTATACTCGAGGCTCCCTTCTTGTAGAGTTCTTTTTTTGTCTCCAATCGGCGCAAAGGACTTTGCCCTTCGGACCCAAGCCGGCGAGCCTCGGTCTTATCCTCGGTAGTTCTCCCGGGGAGAGCTACTCTAGTAGGCTCTCTCGGTCGGGGTCTTGGTCAATCGCCATGGCTTCCGGCGCGGTCTGTTACGAGTTGTCACCGCAAGCCCCGAGGGTATTTCGTGGAGTGTACTTGACCGAGGGCTCATTGAGGTCTCGGGTGAGCACGTTCGGGAAACGGTACCTCGGTCATTTGCTACCTTGGCGAGTTCGTCCGCGACTTCATTGTAACGTCTCGGTGTATGCTTGTGCTCAAGCCCGTGGAACTTTTCTTCCAGTTTGCGCACTTCTCGGCAATATGCTTCCATCTTGGGGTCGTGGCACGCCCGAGGCCTTCATGACTTGGTCTATAACCAGTTGTGAATCCCCTAGTTTCAATCGTCGGATCGAGGTCCTTGCGATCCGGAGACCGTTGACCCGGTGCCTCGTATTCTGCGACGTTGTTGGAGGCTAGGAAATGCAACCGGATGGCGTACCACGTGTGAACCCGAGGGTGAGATGAAGAGCAAACCGGCCCCCGCACTGTCTTCATCATGGACCCGTCAAAATACATGGTCTAGCACTTTCGGCTTGGATTGGCGCTGGGGGTAGTTGCGTGTCAGTCCATTTAGCCACAAAGTCCGCCAGGACTTGAGACTTTATCGCCTTGCGAGGTAGGAATGAGATTGTCTCACCCATGAGCTCCACCGCCCACTTCGCCACTCTTCTCGTGGCCTCCTATGTTATGGATGATCTCCCAGGGGAACGAGGATACCACGGCAAGCGGGTGCGCGAGGAAGTAGTGGCGAAGTTTTCTTCGTGTTAGTGCGATGGTGTACAGAAGTTTTTGCATTTGCGAGTACCGAGTCTTGGTGTCGGAAAGCACTTCATTGACGAAGTAGACGGGGCGTTGAACTGGCAACGTGTGCCCCTCTTCCCGACGCTCCACTACGACCCGCTGCACGACTACCTAAGTAGTGGCTGTGACGTATAAGAGCAAGGTTTCTCCTGGGTTTGGCGGCACCAGGACTGGTGGGCTCGTCAGGAGCTTCTTGAGGTTGCCGAGGGCTTCCTCGACCTCGGGGGTCCAAGCAAAGTGCTCAGCCTTGCGGAGGAGGCCGATAGGGGGGAGGCCCCTTTCCCCGAGGCGAAATGAGCGTGCTTAGTGAAGCCGGGCAGCCCATGACCTTACGGACTCCTTTGAGGTCTCGGATTGGCCCCATCTTCGTGATTGCGTCGACCTTGGTGGGGTTAAACCCGATGCCTCGTTGTGAGACAATGAAGCCCAGCGGCATTCCTCGGGGGACCCCAAATACGCATTTTTCGGGGTTGAGCTTGACTCCCTTCTTGTTTAGACACTTTCGAAGGTTTCCCGAGGTCTCCCACGAGGTCCGCCCGTTTTCTTGGACTTGACCACTATGTCGCCGACATAGGCTTCCACGATCCTTCCGATGAGTTCCCGAAGATGATTTGCATGCACCGCTGGTACGTTGCCCCAACGTTCCTCAACCCGAAGGGCATTGTGAGGTAGCAATACATCCCAAGGGTGTTATGAATGAAGTCGCGAGCTGGTCGGACTCTTTCATTTTGATCCGGTGGTAAAGGAATATGCATCGAGAAAGGACAAAGTTTCGCATCCATGATTGGAGTCGACAATTTGGTCGATTCGAGGCAAAGGAAAGGAACTTTGGACATGCTTTGTTTAGACTAGTGTAGTCCACACACATCCTCCATTTCCCATTCTTTTTCTCTACTAATACGAGGATTAGCTAACCACTTTCGGGGTGGAATACTTCTTTTATGAATCCGGCCTCGTAGCTTGTGGATCTCCTCGCCGATGATCTTCCGCTTGGTGTCATCGAAACGGCAAGCGCCAGCATGACCGGCTTCGAGCCGGCCGGATGTCTAGGGAGTGCTCGCTACGACATCCCTCGGTATGCCCGACACGTCCGAGGGTCCCCATGCAAATGTCTTGGCGTTCGCACGGAGGAAGTCGGCGAAAGACGCTTCCTATTTCGGATCCGACTCCGAGCCGATGGTCGCCAGATTTCTCCTTCGGATGCTCGGGATCGAGTGGGATCTTCTTGGTGCCGAGGAGGGCTCGGAAGCTCTCGGCGTGGCGCTTGGCCTCGCGGCTCGATCGTGATCTTGTCGAAGCTCTTCTTTGCATCGGCAATGAGCGCCTCGGCAATGGCGAGCACCTCAGCGTACTCCACGCTCTCCACGTCGCATTCGTATGCATGATGGTGCGAGGGGCCGGTAGTGATGACACCCTTTGGCCCCGGCATCTTGAGCTTAAGGTAGGTATAGTTCGGGACGGCCATGAATTTGGCATAGCAAGGCCGCCCGAGGAGCGCGTGGTATGTACCCCGGACCCAGGGGATCTCGAAGGTGAGAGTCTCTTGCCTGAAGTTCGAGGGGTCCCCGAAACAGACCCGGTAGGTCGATCTGCCCGAGGGGCTTCAGTTGCTTGCCGGGGGACGACGTCATTGAATGCCGGCCCTCCCGGGCGGATCTTGATTTGTCCACCCCGAGGAGGTCGAGGGTCTCCTCGTAGATGAGGTTGAGGTCTGCTTCCTCCGTCCATGAGGACCTTGGTGAGTCGGGTGTTGGCAATGATGGGATCCACCACCAATGGATAAGCCCCCGGGTTTGGGATGTGCCGAGGGTGATCCGACCGGGTCGAAGGTGATGGCCTGATCCGACCACTTGCAGCCGGGATCGCCCGGCTCGGTCGCGCACACCTCCCGTCGCTCCTTCTTGCGTTGCCGCACCGTCATGTTCTTTGGTGTTGCCGCCGAAGATCATGAAGCAGTTGTTCACCGTCGGGGAAACCCTTGTCGCCCTCGGGCGCTGCCCCGGGTGCTTCTTCCCCCTCCTCCTTAGGAATGGCCTTGAGTTTGGCGAAGTGTTTGCGCACCGTTTTGCACTCCTCGTGGGGTGTGCTTTGCCGGGGAAGCTGTGGTTCGCGCATGGCTTCGAGCATGCATCTTCAAGGTCACTGGTGGCGGGGGCCGGGGCCCTTGCGGTCGTCGAGCAGAAGGATCTGGAGGGACTGCTCGGATCCGGGCGACTCGCCCGGACTCCTCCCGCCGTCGTGATGTCACGGCCCGATCCCGGAAGCGGAGCTCTCCCTCGCCGCATGTACCGCCTGCCTGCCGCAGGAGTTGTCGAAGGCCTTCTCTAGTTGGGCGGAAGCCTGGCGACTTCGCCCCGGACTCCTCCGTCGTCGTGATGTCACGGCCCGATCCCGGAAGCCGAGCTCTCCGCCGCTATACGGCTGCCCTGCCGAGGAGTTGTCAGGCCTTCTCACGCGCCTTCCCGGTGGGTCGATGGCTCGGGCATTTCACGTACCAAGATGGCGGCAGCTGCCGTTGAGGCTAGCTCTATTGAACGGGGCAGCTATGTCGGGAAGTGGAGGCACCTCGTTGGGTCCGCCGTGCCCACCGTTGCCGCGAGCCAGGGGCGCCCCGGCCTTTACTGCGTTGAGCTTGCTCCGTTGGATGTTCGCTCCAATCGCCGGTCGCGGCGGACTGCTGCGGATCCGTCCTGCAGATCCCGCAGCTGCGCATTCGGCTGGCGGCGCCGGTGCCGCTTCAAGTTGGACGGGGGCGGAAGGCCGCCGGGCGCCGCGGCTCGTCGTCGTGCGATGCGTCCACCTCTTCTTCGCCGAAGACATCGGTGAGGTGACCATCTTGCTCCGGGATCTCTCGTTGAAACATTCCCGCGTGGGGTCATAGTAATCGTCCTCGTCGTCGGTTCGGGGGCGCCAAAGGCGAGGAGGAAGTTTCTCTGTTCTCCAGGCGGTAGTGCGATTCCGCCAACTCCCGGGCCCCGGCCTAATCGTGCCGGACGAGGAGGTAGGATGGGATCTGCGGCATCCTTTGGCGGATGCGTTCTTCGGCGTAGTCGTCCGGTGGGATAGCGCTCCCGTGGGAACGGGGGTCTGGCCCGCGCTCTCCTTGCGGCGGCTTCAACTGAAGTTTCGTGGCGAGGATTCTGGGGATTCCCTCCAGTATCACTGGCGTAGGTGCGTTCTCCCGACGATTAGGGTTTACGGGCATCCCACGCGGGCGTTCACGGGGAAAGATGTTCCGGTGCCTAGGGTTCCCGAGGACCCTCCCGCGAAGTTGCGCCTGGGGTGTGTCATCGGACTCCGAGTCCATGGCGAGAATGCGCCTTGTGCGCGGTGAGTCTGCCTTGCCGCCTTGCGCTGGCGGCCGCGATGGCGGGCACGCCGTCTTTGGCGCGACGCCGCCCTCCATTCCGCCGCCTTGTCGGGCGTAGGATCATGTCGAAATGCGACGGAGGCGTTCTTAACGCCGCCGTTCGGAACAGCGGTGTTCCGCGCGGGAGTTCGTACTCGCGAGCGGTGGAACGAAGGTGGAAACGCCATGAGGGCTGATGGAGATGTGGATTGCACAGCGCTCCCTACCGGCGCGCCAGCGGCCGGCGCCCGAGAACCGGGGTGCCTCGGGTGCGGCAATAAAAGAATTTATAGGCCGCGTGCCTCCTCCCCTCGATGGCGTGGCGCAAGATGGACACGGACACGGCGGGTTTATCCTGGTTCAGGCCAACGGGGCCCTACGTCTAGCGGGTGGTGTCCTGCTCGTGTTACCTCGCGCTCAAAGGTGAGCCTACAAATAGGGGCGTTCTGAGGCGTGCGTGAGGGAGAGGCGCCGGTCTCAAGCCCCACGATCGTGGTAGTGGTGGTGGTGGTGGTTTTCGATCTCTCTGGATGCGATCCCCCTCTAATGGGGCATTACTCCCCCTTTTATAGTAAGAAGAGGGGAGTAACGTTTACATATGTGGGTGCCTAGGTGGCTAATTCCCGAGGCTACACTTGCTGCATGTGCGCGGCCGAGGGATGGTTGGCTTGGGCGTCGTTTGATGAAGACACGCGTCCTGATCCGATGGCGGACGTGCCGTTTCCTGGGGCGACCACCGGGTGCCGTGAGGCGTCCCTCACGCCCGCATGGCGAGGCCGGTCCCCCCGTGAACGTTGGCTATGGCGTGTCATGAGCCCGAGGGTCCGCCCATCGTGGCGTCTTGACGGTGATTCGGGAAATGAACAAGATCGTCCTGGTTTCCCGTGCTGGGCGGCGTAACATGTCACCGGCCCAGCTTTATGTCCCATCAGTCGGATTTGGGAGGTGATCTGGCAGGCCGATTTGACTGGGCGTAATCGATGGCGCTGACGCCTCGCCTGCTGTGCAACCGCATTAAATGCAGCTGTTTCCCTTCCTCCGGACGGAACCTCCCATACCCGAGGGTGAGCGACCCTGGGTGAGTCAGTTGGGCTACCTCGCCCGGGACGGAGAGCTGGGTCTCCCTCGGGCGAGGCGGAGTTTTTGCGCCGAGGGTGGTGAGCTAGGCCACCCCTCGGGCGGAGGATTTCTCGTCCGGGTGGTGAGCTAGGCCACCCTCGGGCGGAGACTCCGAGGTTGGGGGTTGAGTCTAAACCCCGGGTTGTTTGGCGATGGCGTGGAGCGTTCGGTTCTCCATTGCGTAAAGGTCCTCGACCTTGTCCTTCCGGGAGCGTAGTGAGCTCCTGGTAGATGTCCTTCGTCGTGGTGACTCACGTGGGCCGGCTCGGCCGTGTATGTGCCGTGGCTCTTTGGCTGGTCCGTCGTCTGCCGGGCCGTCCTTCTAAGCGGGCTGATGGCAGGCTAGGTTTTACTGGGCGTGACGGGCGGCAGATTCTCATTGTTAGGAGAATGTGTCGGGGCCCAATATTTAGGTCCCCGAGAAGAAGCAGCAAAGGCCATACTTGCTGATTCGGCCATTAGAACCGATGAGGCATTTTCCATGGATGGCTGCCTTGATGAAGATGGTGAGGGGGTGGTGATATGTCAGCGTTGACAATGAAGATCCCAGACCTGCATTCCTGGATGGGAGTTGATTTGGTCGAACAAGTCCTTGACCGTTTCCTGTATTTCCCTAGTCAGATGAGAAGCGCACTAGGCCGGTCCAATCCTACTACTGCTATAGGGATAAGCTTTACTATAGTACCCCAATTACTGTTACCCAAATGACTGTGAGGTATTTATTTATTTTGATCAAACGGTTTGTAACCTATTAACTTCTAGGAGGTCTAAGAGGTAATATGTCAAATATATATTTATTTATTTTTTTTTTTTTTTTTTAAAAAAAGGATGAACAAGGAAAGTTTTAAGTATATAAATACAAGGATATCCCACGCGTTGCCACGGGATTTTCTTAAAAGTAAAAAGAGTTTCATCTACGAATTAGATATACATATTCTTGCATTGATTCTATATCATTATTTGTCAAGTTAATATGCTAAGATTCATATAACTAATCCAAATTTAAAAAAGTGGGATATAATATAAGGGGCCAATTGTGCAACTGCCCCTCTATTCTCGAGTCTATTTGCTTTCGTTTGCCCATGTTTTTAGTTTTCCAATTCATAAATGCCTAATAGGGAAAATGAGCAATTAAAATAATTACACAGATGCCCCTAATAGGGTCAAAAGACCAATTGAAAGACTAAAAACAAGAGCAAAACAATAAAGTTTAAAAACAGGGGGCAACCGAGCAATTATACTCCGAATAGAGGCAGTTGCACAATTGTTCCTAATATAATAGAGCTGCGAATGAAAGAGAGACAACCAAAAGCATTCCATGTAAAAGAAACAATTTGTAGCGAAATCAAAGGATAACCTTTGCTTTCATTGTTGTCCACTTGGAAGGATATAGAATGTGTTCTGATGGCTGCTTTTGATTCTAACGAGATGGAGTAGGTGATACTTTTCTTCAATCTTGGAATATGGCCATAGTTCGAAGTATGGGTCTCACCACACCATCGTGTGGAGCTTCCCCACTGACTGATTATATAAGATAAAGATTCATGGGTTCAGTTACTGGAACCACATGGGCCAAGGAGCCTTTGTATTCTAAATGGGCATGCAAAGCTGCAGCACTTAGTTTGGAGTGCGCATGCAATGGTGGGCATCAAATGGACCAATGATATAACGTTGGCGATATGCTTTACCGACGACAGCCACACATCGAGAACAAATGGACGTGCTCACAACCATGGGCTTGGACTTCTATTTGTAGTGACATTTGGGATTAATGTATTCGGAAGCTATACCTACAGTGGACACAGAGAGTTTTGGCTAGGGAAAATTCAGGGGTGAATGGACTAGCTTGTTCCATGTGCCAATTACTGAGAGATAGTAAACTTTTCTTAATTTATTCATGGTTGTAGGTCTCGATGAGCAAGCTTGTACAGGATATAAGATAACCTGTACAAATGCCAAGACACCAGTCTGATTAATTTTTCATACAAATGCCAAGACACCAGTCTGAATTATTATAGTTTTGTTTGATCAATTCCGAGTAGCAACTAACGACCAATAGATTAATCATGCGGCTGTAATTTAATCTATGTATTTGTCGACTAGCCCTCGAGACACAAACAAGCTGAATGTTATACTGAGTAGAACCGAAATAAGGGTGTCCACTCCGCAATCAGTATCACGAGGACAACACAGATTAAAAACATTTCTTGAGAAAGCCAACAAGCAACTCGACAACAAAATTTTTATATATAGTATCTTCTAACGTCACAAGGCAATAGCAGCGAAGCAACAATAGCAGATATCATTTGTTCGCGAAACGAACGGTTGGCGATATGCTTTAATTACCGACGACAGCCACACATCGAGAACAAATGGTCGTGCTCACATCACAACCATGGGCTTGGACTTCTGTTTGTAGTGACGTTTGGGACTAATGTATTCGGCCGCTATACCTACATTGGGCACTGAGAGTTTTGACTAGGGAAAATTCAGGGGTGAATGGACTAGCTTGTTCCATCTGCCAATTACTGATAGATATGCAAGCTTGTACAGAATATGCTAATCTAACACGGGATGTAGTAAACTATTCTTAATTTATTCATAGTTGTAGGTCTCGATGTGCACGCTTGTAAGGATATGCTAACCTAACATGGTTGGCACACATACAATTTTTCCAGATGCTTCCCGCGGGTACATAAGAGCAACTGGCTGTTGTTTGTAAGGATTCTTGCAGTATATCTCTTAGTTCATCCGTACAGTAGTTAAGTTTTTAGCATTTAATGCTTAACCCACGTGTTTGTCTCGAAGAGTTTTTGGTTCCTGTTTCTAAGCCGGTTGTAAGCTTACAACTCATTTCCCCCCTCTCTCTCCTCCACCTCAGCATTCCGTCTTCTAATAGCCTCTTATAATACTTGCTCTAATTGTTTGAATTTATACATAGCTATAGATCTCAATGCAAAGCTTGTACAGGATATGCCAACTTGACACGCATCCTATGCTCCAAGTCTCCTACAGGAACATAGAATATTTCTAGGTCTTGTTTCTTGTGGGTCAGTATAATTGTTAAAGGACGTAATCCTTCAAAAAAATTGTTAAAGGACGTACTCCTACCTTGGTCAAAAACTAGTATAAGCATGATGCCATCCAATTATTTCCGGGACAGCTAGTGGTAGGGAAATGAAAACAATAAAGAACGTTAGTTAAATCCAATTATTCCTGAGACGGCTTTTTATTATTTTTGCAAATAATAAAGAACTAGTACAAGGAAAGTTTTAAGTATACAAATACATGTGTGATTTGATGGATATACTAAGCTTTTTATTATTTTTGCAAATTCGGACTTCGTATATAAGATTACCATGTAGCTTGTAATTTTTTTTTTTTTTGAGATTAATGTAGCTTGTAATTAGGTTGTCACACGCCCAACATGGGTCGTATCCCCGGCAAAAGAAACGGGCCAACAAGGACCCAGTAGGAGCAGCACTTTGCCGCCACTAGGTTGCGTGGACCGGGTGGCCAACCCTAGGGCGCATAGGGGAGGCGCCCATCGCTGTTGCCACGGCTACCACAGTTGTCATCAGCTATCATATCTAGTTTAAGTCTGTTTAGAAAAGAGTGTAAGTTTGCTTAGAAGTCCAGTCTCTCTGGGATTATAAATACAAGATGAGTGTAATCAGTTTGACTCAAGCAAAGAAATTAAAAGAGGGATGTCGTCGCCACCAATGTTGCCACCACAGCGACGTCGACCAATGTCACCAATGTCGCCGACATCGTCACCACTTATCCCAATGCCAGCATCGTCGACACCACAATGACTTCACCGATGTGGTCATCAACGTCGCCAACACCGTGAACATTTGACTACGTCCACCCCGCCATCAAACAAGTCGATCCACATTGGATGCGGACGTGGCCACCAACAACAACCATGTTGCAGAGGCACAACAAGTAGTGATTATCGTTGAACCCATGGGCATGGCCACGATCCAAGCAACATTGAATCTAGGTGACGCCAACGACGATAACAACCACGTTGTGGAGACACAGCGAGCTACTATCTACACCGCCAAATCTATCGTCAACAACAAGCGGGAGGAACCTCCTCCATCTTGCACTACAGAGATCTATAAGGAGATTTTGCACAGTGTAGCACCCCCGGTGTTAAGTACACTAAAAATTTGGACATGTCATCATATGTGTTGCAAAGCATTCATATTTAGTCAACATTTATGCATTCACTAAAACAAGTTTAAATGGTTCTTGGAAGGGCTTGCCGCCGCTGCCTAGATCCGTCGTCGGGGAGGGCTCGAGGCGCCACATCCGGGGCCACCATTGCTAGATCCGTCGCCGCCTCCGCCGTGAAGCGAGAGAGGGCCGCAACCACCTTGTTGTGCCAGCGCCGCCGCTCTCTCTGCCGTAGGTGAGGGCTCACACCGCCGGCCTCGTCCACCGTTGGCCGGATCTAGCAGCGTGGAGAGAGAGAAGTGGGGAGAGGATCCACCGCCAACTTGGATGAGGTGGCTGGATCCACCACGCGCCGCCGGATATGAGAGAGAGAGAGAGAGAGAGAGAGAGAGAGAAAGTGAAGAGTGGGAGGGGAGGATGGGCGCCAGTGGAGAGAGAGAGAGAGGAGTGGGAGGGGTGTGCGCCCACGGGGTGCATTTTATCGGGACGGGGTGGATCCAAATAGGTTATTTTGGCTCCGATTTGGGCTAATATTAAATGATTATTTTATAATAACCACTACGGTTAATCGATTTACCTTGGCGGTTTTAATAACCGACCTGATAAACTAAAAAAATTGTCACGGTTAATCGAGACTTTAACCGTGGCGTTTTTTAAAATAAAAACCACCACGGTTACTAAAATGGAAACGCCCTGTGAAGATTTTTGTAATAGTGTACCTTTTAAGCATCCATAGACATTAAACAATAAACAATCATTAAGAATATAGCCTGTACGAGAGCACGGGTTGATGGACTAGTGGAATCAATAAAGAAAGGCAATCTATTAAACGCTTTCGCTGTTTTCTTCTACCTCAAGCTCTTCCAACCCACACCACTACATATTGCTCATCACTGCTAGTATTTGTATAATCCATCTTGCTAAGGAGACAGTCATGCAATGCAATGGCAGTAGATTGGAGACAGTCATCGCTACTCGCTTGTATTTATTCCAAAAGTCAGTTGTTACTAGTAGGTTTACACTTTGGGTACTACAGTACTGTCATAGTGTAGTCTCTTGTTATGTTTGGTGGAGATTGGAGAGGAAATTATATAGGAAGATAAATAAGGGATTGTGGGGACTAAATCTGTCAGAATCCTCCTCATCCCTCTCATTCTCTATCTTCGGAGGGGTTAGTTAGACCAAACGAACAAAAGTGAGGTGAGGGATTTGTCCTGACCTCCATATTACAAGGTGCATGCACTACACGCTAGCTGGGGCCTGCCGGGAGCTGACTCCTTCGGTTGTGGTGTATACATACATCAGTACATGGCCCAGCATGCATGACGTTAACCATGCCATTTCAATTGCAAATGCATGATGGCGTACATTGTTTATTCGCTACCACACCTTTGGCGCCTTTCTATTTCTATATATGCAGTTGCCAGTAAGACCATAATCATTCAACCTGCAAGATATGCATCATGGCATTCGAACTTACTACCTCCATCCACATAAGAATCGAATTCTATAGAGATGCACTCTTTGTTAATGTATCTAAAGTTCGACCAGGTTTTTGATAAAATAATTAGCTAGTGACACCTAAACAAATAATAATTATTTGATATCATATAAATATTGATATGTGTATTTAAATATAGTTAGTCAAACTTAAGATAGCAGCCAACTGAACAAATAAATACTAATATGATTTTACATGATTGATCAATTAACAAAACCTTGATTTTTTCATACAAATGCCAAGAAATAAATCTGAATTATTATAGTGTTGTTTGATCAATTGAGAGTTGCAACTGATGATCAATAGATTACTATTGCGTTAATCTTTGTATTTGTCGACTAGCCCTCGAGACACAAACAAGCTGAATGTTACAGAAACAAAATAAGGATGTCCACTCCGGAATCAGCAGTATAATTAAGGGCGACAAAAACATTTCTTGAGAGAAAACCAACAGCCAACTCGGCAACAAAATTTTATATATATATCTTCTAACGTACGTCACAATGCAATAGCAGCGAAGAAACAATAGAAGATCACAGTTAACATGGAGGTTGAACAGTAGCAAAATTTTATATACATCTTCTAGGACCAGTCCATCTTGGTTGAAAGGTGTTGGACATAATTTAGTCTTGGTTGTCTGATCAAGACCATGATTAAACAAGGTAATGCGAGGTCAGAAAAGCTAGCACGTGATCCTCCAAAACCGATGATGCAAATTAAATGAAAGGCACCCTCTTTAAGATTTGTTTAGAACAACATATATTTAATTTACTTATCGTGCGAAGCTTATCTTGGTTTTCTGTCTCAACACTTGGTGAGTAGCGGTGCGGAACCCAATGCAAGGGATCTAAATTCCAAAAATATAAGCACTGGCACCCAATGCAAGGGATCATGTCTAATCCCTCTCTTGCTAGCTAAGGCGATAGTCATGCGATGGCAGTAGAGTTGTCGCTACTTGTTAGGATTCATTTGAAAAGGAAGTTGGGCTTAATTGGACTTTGGATACTACTGTCAATACTATAGTCTTGTTAGTTGTTAGGTTTGGTGAAGATTGGAGCAGAAATTATTATAAGCAGATTATAGGGGATTGTGGCGACTAAATAAATCCTTAAATGTCAAAATCCTCCCGTCCCTTTCATTCTCTCTTGGGAGGGGATAGAACAAACACGGCCATATGTGAGGTCAGGGATTTGTCCTGATCTCCGTGTTACAGGGTGCATGTACGCTAGCTGAGGCCAGCCGATGGCTGACTCAGCTTTGTTGTGGTGTATACATCTGTACATGCGGCAGCATTGCAAATGCATGATGGTGTACATTGCTTTTTCTCTACTACCTTTCGTGTGCCTCTCTATATATGCAGTTGGCCAGTTGCTAGTAAGACCATTCCAACCTGCTGTCACAGACCGGTTCGATTGGGCTGGCTGCAACACGTCACCCACGATCGTTGAGGCGGAGAAGGTGGCGGAGAAGATGGCGTAGGGTGCAGCTGTATCCCGGTGACGGCGCCTCCGGGCGACGGCTGCGAGTGGCGGCGTGGTGACGGCGGGGGACGGCGCCGGCGGCGGCGGCGGTGGAGTAGAGCGAGATAGATACAAACTATTTTTATTGCTTGCTTATCCCCAAAGAGATTACATATCTTTGCTTATATAACCCGGCTAGTGGGACTTGTAACCTAAGCAATCTCCTATAAGGTTTCCTTATATGATTGGAATACCTTTTACAAGCAATATTTATTTATTTCCTAATAAGGGTCTTCCTTATAAGATTGGAATATTCCCTTTTACACACCAAAAGGCCTAAGATAATCCTAACTTGATGACGAAGTAGAGTTGGAAGCGGGGAAGGGAAGGTGGCGGTGGCGGCGGTGGTGGCGGGGGCGCTGGCCCCCTTCGTGGAAGGCCGGCCGCGGCCGGTTCCGGCCCTCTTAGCCCGTCCGGGGCTGGCCCACTCGTTCATGACATTTCCCCACCGTTCGACGAGGCGGCGCGCGTCCATGTGCCGCCCGACCCACCAGGTTGGCGCGAAGGGGATGGCGATCGGGAGGTGACCATGTCGGGACCGGTGGAGGATGAGGGGTCCCGACTTGTTGTTGTCGTCATTGCGGATGCCAGCGTCGTCGCCGGGCGAAGGAGAAGTCAAGGTGCAGGCCGTCAGTAGATGCTAAACTTATAGCTCAGCGGGGGCTGCACGAAGGGGCGCTCCATCCATGCACGCCGCATGACGGAGGTAGTGAGTCTTCCCGAGAGCTCGATCATCAGGCGCGTCTCTGGGGGAGACTGGAAGGTGTACGTCGTCGGTACAAAGACCCTCGCATGTATGTTCCTGCAAAACAAATGTCGTAGCGACGAGGGGCGCGATGAGGAGAAGCTCAGGAGATGGCTGTAGAGGAGGTCGCTGGCCGTCTATACGGGCGGCCTGACCTGGGGCGCCGGTGCGGAGGGTCCGTCGACGACGATGTTGTCGATGCAGAGGAAGATGTCGCCGTCGTTGTCGAAGAGGATGACTGTCACATCCTCGAGCCTGACATCCGGGTGTGCCTGTAGGAGGAGCACGCCGCCGAGAACGCCCGATCTTCACGTGGCCAGTTGGGGAGGTGGAAGCCCACCGCTACGCCATGCAGTGGGGCGCCCTCCTCGAGCAGGAAGTCGTGTAGGAGGTTGAAAGGTCCCTTGAGGTTTTTGGTAATTGAGTGACAACATTAGGTGAACTAATATGTGTGATTGAGATAATACACAGGAGATTAGTTCACATGAGTTGATGCAATGAAGGAGCTTTATTGCATATGAGACATGACATGGAGTCATGTGACCGAGGTGGTGAAGATCAAGACTAGGCTTGGCTTGATGGACCGGTTACAAGTGTGAAGGGCAAGTCGAGGCAGTGAAGCGATGGACCGCGAGGCGGTGAAGCTTGGGCAAGACTTGGCGTCGATGGATCGACGCAACGGTGAAGAGCAAGTGAGGTCAAGATCGATGGACCAAGAAGGTCATGTGATGATATGAAGTGGATCATATCATTTATGATCGTGTTGGTGCATGTGTTGCATCGGCACTTGGAGATGGAGCGGAATGGAAATGCGCAAGGCAAAGGTATAACCTATAGGGCATTTCATTTCGCCGGTCATTGGTGCTTAGAGAAGTTTATGACCGGGTTTAGGATAGATGGTCGTACTATTAAGAGGGGCAATCTTGTTTGCATATCGGTCATCTAGTGCCACTTGCGTGATCTAACTTTGCGATGTGTTAGGATCGAGTGGCGTGGTAAGAGCTAACCCGTCCTTTGAAATGATAGTGAAAATGCTAACACACTTGCACATGGTGATGTACACTTGGTGGTGTTGGCACTTTTGCAAAGGCGGCGATGGTTTGCAAAGGCGGTGAGGCGGGATTTGGCGCTTTTGAGAAAATGAGATGCTTATTTTCTATTATGTCGGATGCAAGTTGGTGGTGAATTTGGTATACTTGATTGGGTAGCATGTCGAAGCAAAGGCGATGGAGTTTCGCAGGAAATGCTGACCGACCCGTCGACCGGACGCTTGGTCTTTGACCGGACGGTCCGGTCGAGCGAGTCCCGGTCAAGTAACAGAGAGCATGTTTTTGGGCTTGGTTTGGGGGATCGACCGGACGCATGGAATGGAGGATCCGGTCATCACCGGAAGCATGGACCGGACGCTCGAAGTTGTCGTTAGCTATGGGGCCAGGGACTCTGTCCTGTCTGACCGGACGCTTGGAAGGAGGCGACCGGACGCTTGACCGGACCCACTGGTGAGTCCGGTCGGTGCGTCCTGTCAACACGTAGAAACTGGGGTTTGAAGCACCAACGGCTCTATTTTGGACGGAGCCTATATATGCTTGCTATGGTCGGCCATGGCAGGTTGCTGAGCACACTTGGGCCTTGGTGGCTTGTGTTGTGGTGCTTGGGAGCCCTTCCACTCACTCTAACTTGATAGCGTTCATCCGATTGAGTGAGTGAGCGATTCTAGTGCGATTGCTTCGAGAGATTGCATTGTGTGGCACTAGGTGATCGTGTTTCAAGCCGGTGTGCTTGTTTCTCTTGGAGGTTGCCACCTCCTAGACGGCTTGGTGGCAAGAGACTTCGTGAAGCACGCAAGGAAGATTGTGCGGTGCTCCGGAGGAGGATTTGTGAGAGGTTCGAGCTCACCTCGCGGGGATCGCGAAGAGCGTCACTACTAGAGCGTGTCTTTGAGTTACCTCACTTGTGAGTGTGGGTTCAATCACGGTGCCTTGAGAGGCTCACTTGAGAGTGGTGTCTTGCGGTGCCTTGCGGGGCGTGCCTTGAGGGGCAAGTGGTTTGCGGATCACACCGAAGAACCATCTAGGTGAAACACCGAAGGAACCACCCAAGGTGTTGGTCGACACAACGAGGAGTAGGGGGAAGTTGGCAAGCTTCTCGATACCTCGGTAAAAAATCACCGGTGTCAACTTGTCTACTCTTCTCGGTGGTTTGCATTCTCCAAATCACAAGCTTTGTATTTACATTCATATATACCTTATGCTTGTGCTTGTGGAGTAGCTCTTTCAATTACTAGCTTGTGTAGCTTGTTTATTTGCTTTGCTTAGTTTGTGTAGCTAAGTAATTTGAGCCTTTGGGTTAGGCATGTGTCGCCTTATCCTTAGTGCATCTAGTGAGCTTAGGATTGGCTTTGTGCTTTTGCTCATTAGAATTGTGTAGGAGCTCACCATTGGTTAAAGTACTAGTGCATAGGTTTGTGTGACCTTGCAATAGAATTGGTTAGGAGCTCAAGCTAGGCTTATCACCTCATTTGCTTTGTGTAGGATCTTTTGTGAGGTGAATTAGAGTCATAGCTAGAGGGGTGAAGTCTTGGCCAAACGAATAGTTTCAATTCCGTATTATATTTGTTTAGCCGGCGCAATTAGTTTTAGAAAGGACTATTCACCCCCCCTCTAGTCCCCATCTCGACCCTACGAGAGGTCCGAAGCTGCGGGGATGTAGTAGCGGTGGAAGTACCTCACAATGCCGTAGTGGAGGCTCCACTGTGCACCGCCCTTTGTAGCTCTATGTCGTTGGCGATGATCCCGAGCTCCTTGTTCGTTGTGGTGCCCAGGTGTAGCTCGGCCGATGAAGTCGCGGCGACGTCGGCTCGTCGATTGCGCCCATGGCAGCAGCCTAGGGCGCTACCGCCCCGCACGCGGTCGTTGTGTCGCTGGCCGATGTCGCTGCCGTTGTCGGGCGACGTCGTGGAAGTAGCCGCACGGGGGCGCCGGGGTCTATAGTCGCCGGCGCGGCGTCGTCGTCGAAAGGGCAGCCGGGCAAGGTCGATGGCCTCCTCCATCGAACGAGGCTCGAACCACTTGAGCGTCGTGCGCGGTGTGTCGCAGGCCGCCTACGAAGATGCCGACATGGTGGCGCTGGCCCTCAAGATCCATGCGGTGCATAGCTCTCGAAGGTGGAGATGTAGTCGTCCAACTTGCCCTCCTGAGAAGGAGGCGCATACTCCCCCGTAGTGTTGGTGATGATGGGGGCCCGGTTGCGCCCGCAGTGGGTGAACACGCCCCACTCGAGTAGGGACCTCCTCAGGGACGACTGTTGAACCGCACTACAGCGGGGACTGTCCGATGGAAGGCAGCATACCGAACGAAGTCGGGGTAGATGTCCTCCTTAAGCTCGAACAGCAGCTCCATCTTGCGTATCCGTGAGGTCGTGGTTGTCGTAGCCGTCATACTCCGGGACCTCCAGGTGCGTGACGAGAGAGGGGGGTTAGGTCGGTTCGGGGCGTGGTGCCATGGGTGGCACCACGGAGCTAGGCGCCGTGGGTGGTGCGTCACCCGTGGGCGCCGCAGGCGCCCTCGGGGCGGCGCGGGTGACGCCATCTCGGCCGGGAGTCCCGCGCGGTCGCGGTGTTGGTGGAGAGGAGAGAGCAGCCCGGTGCTGCGCCGTCGTAGATGACGATGGCGGTGATGTCCGGTGCGTCACGCACAACGGCATCATCCTCCTCCACCGGAGGATGGCGGTCGGCGCCGGCCGACGGAGGTCACGGCGGGGGCGGCGCCGGCCGGGCGCCGGGGGCGGCCCCGTGCCGCCAGCCAGCCGGCTGCCATCGGGCTCTCCGCGCGCGGTTGTCGAGCGGGCAAAGGTGGGGATCGCGGGGCGGTGTGGACGCATCCACGCGACGAAGGCGCCGCCTCAATCTTGTCGATCGCCGGCCGATCTTGGCGCAGATTGTTGTCGAGGAGCGCCTTGAGCGCCGTGGTGAACTCTTGCATCTCGAAGCCATGGGTGGTGGGAATCGCCCCCGGTTCCGGATACCGCCGTCATTGCACTGCTCGACAGGGTCGGCCGCGACACGCCACCCACGATCGCTGAGGCGAGAAGGTGGCGAGGGTGCGGCGGTAATCTCGCGCGACGGCGCCGGGCGACTGGCGGGCGAGTAGCGACGTGGTGACGGCGGGGACGGGGCTCGGCGGGGCGGGCGGCGGCGGTGCAGGCGCGCGGCGTGGTGCGGCGGCGGCGGCGCCGCAGGCGGGGCGGCGGGCGGCGGTTGCGAAGCGGTGGCGGTGGAGTAGAGCGAGATAGATACGAACTATTTTTATTGCTTGCTTATCCCCAAAGAGATAACATGCCTATGCTTATATAGCCCGGCTAGTGGGACTTGTAACCTAAGCAATCTTCTATAAGGTTTCCTTATATGATTGGAATAGCTTTTACAAGCAATATTTATTTATTTCCTAATAAGAGCCTTCCTTATAAGATTGGAATATTCTCTTTTACACACCAAAAAGCCTAAGATAATCCTAACTTGATGACTAAGTAGAGTTGGAAGTGGGGAAGGGAAGGTGGCAGCGGCGGGCAGGGGGGCGCCCCTTGCCCGCGGCGCCGCCCCCTTCGGTGGCCGGCCGCGGCCGGTTCCCGCCCTCTTAGCCCGCCCAGTGTCCGCCCCATTCCTCGATTCATGACACCATCATTCTATTCTATATACTAATCCATTAACATGTGCTCTCGTATGGGTTAGAATATTAGGACACCATCATTCTATTCTATATACTAATCCATTAACATGTGCTCTTGTATGGGTTAGAATATTAGGTGGTACTAATTAATAAAAATTACTTATCATAAATATTTTTTTCTCTTTACTAATATTATTAAATAATAGCTATAATAGGTACCCATAGTCTATATCCAATTATGATAATCTATCAATTATTTATTTAGATGTATTTTTCATCCATATCCATTGTTTTTACATAGCACCTTTTTTGTATCTCCAACATACATTTAGTTTATAATATTATGCTTAAAATGTGATGGCGCTTTAGATGCAGACTTTATTTTGACGGCATGAATCTAAATTTTGATTATTTTTTCCCCTAAGTTTGAATCTTATTAATTGCTCACAGACAACGACTCTATATTAATTGCAATTGCGATTATAGTGTTAGACTTTTGTAGCAATTTTAGGTTCTGTTTTTTTTTTTATCTAGTGGTTTCGGTAATAATTTGTATGATGTATATTTTTTCTAACATGATATATATTTGGATCAAACATAAAATTTAAGTATATGAACTTTTATATCATGCTTTTGTGCGATATATCATGAAAGTCTAGATTTTAAATTTCAACTTCTCATGTAGTTGTTCTAATATTTTATTTAATTTTATTCTAAATTGAAGTGCAAAGGATTGGAAGCATATGCATCACACGGCTTAATAAGCGGCCCAGCAAAACCACTGTTTTACTAATTACCACGCAACATATCAGAGGGAGACCAGACGCATCAACGAGCACACCAGAAGCAATTGACCCTCTCAATAAAAAACAGAAACAATTGCGTCCAAAAGATTAGTAAGAATATGCACCTACATAATTGATGGATTGAACGATTCAAAAAAAAAAATTGATGGATTGTAGCTTATCATCCTACTTGATGATAGAATGGAACAAGACATTTGATGAAACACTGCTAATTTTCTTATTTCACGACGCTACGCTAGTATGGCAGTAGGCCCTCACAGCACTTGCGCTTTCTTGAGTGCTTTTGCTGAACCTCATTGTTGTATGTTGTGCCGTCTTCCTGAACCATTCTCCTTGTGTCCTCACCCAGCACCCTACTGTACTCCCGAGATCTCTCGATTTCTAGTGTAGGATGTCCCGGATGGATGTTGGCTGTGTTCCTGATGGCAGCTTCTGCAGCCTCTACTCTGCTTCTAGTACTCTGCTTTTTTAACAGCCTCTAACACTATAAAAGCTTTGTACACCTTGTACTCTGCTTTTTTAGACTTTTATAGTGTTAGATTTCCTGTAACAGTCGATTCTGGCAATGATTTGCTCCAGGTTTGCAAGGTGTACAAAGCTGAACTCAAAACCTGTCTTGGATTCTGTTTCCTTCGCTCTAAAATGAAGCCGTAAACTTCGAAGCTTTGGCATAGCTTCCTGTTCAGCCACCATCCTTAGCCCACCTTCCCCATAGGACCTGAAAATAAACTCCTTAAGGCAACAGAACTGCTGCCTGCCGACACTAAGCCTTTCAGCAGGTGCTTCCAGTGATGTCAACATGGCATAGAGCAGCGTTGGAATGGCACCAAGGATGCAGAGATCTTCTTGTTTGATGCAGGTAACACGGATATCAAGATGAGCAAGATTCACTAGACACTGCATTCCCTGTGGAAGCTTACTGAGATAGCTCTGATTGCACAGCTTTCGCAAAGATGTAGCATTACAGCACAATAGATCCATCAGTCTACTTGTCGAGTAATCATTAGTGTCAAACTCGAGTGACTGAAGACCGTGTTTACCCAGTACAGTGAAAGATAACTCCAAGGCTTCTCGATACTTCCGCATGCCATCATCACCAAGTTCACTGCTGCCGTGCAGTCTTATCTGAAGGGCCCTTAACATAGTCAAACGCCTGAGCTGCTCCAGAAATTTCACAGAGTCGTATGAGTAAGCATGTGACAGCATGCGTAAGGACTGCAGATTGCCAATCTCATCTGGCAGATCTATGTTAAAATCAACTAGTAGACGCACCAGATTTTTCAAATTTGCCTATGGCTGGGGGTAATCTGTCAATTTTGCTGCCATGTATGTCCAATGTCTGTAAAAACTGCAGGTCTCCAATGTTCTCTGGAAGCTCAGTAATACTAGGACAACCGATTTCCAGGTACTTCAATTGCAAAGAGCTCCCAATACTTTTAATGTGGTGGTTACCAATACCAAGGTTGTTGCATTTACATCGTAGAACCAATACTCTTAAGGAATGAAATATTGGAAGATGAGGGGCTTCTTTATGTGCCACATGGAACCTAATCAGTGAACGAACCTGTGAACACTTGTTCATAATGTCCTGCAGTACATCATTTTCCAAAAAGCTGGATAGGAGAGAGAGCCGGCGAATCTTGTTAGCGGAACATTTATACACCTCCCCCTCTACCACTGTAACAAAGTTCTGCTCTGTGGAAAGTGAAATGATAAGATCAAGCACCATATCATGGACTCGGCAGGCTGTAGCCATCCCATCATACATTATATCAATAGGTTGTATCAAGCTTCTGTTGATAAGTTCATTAAAGTAGTTTTCCCCTGTTTGATCCAATGTAGTTCCCATTGCATCTGTGATGAAGCCTTCGGCTATCCTTCTCCATATTAGCTTTTCTCTTGCAATCTTACAGTCCTCGGGAAATATACAAAGATACAAGAAGCAGGACCTCAGATGATGTGGAAGATCATAGTAGCTAAGCAAAAGTATATCTCGGACTAGTTGTGAATGAATTCCAGAAGCCATAGAATCTCTTACTTGCTCCCATTGGTGTATATCATTAGATTTATTTGCCAACAAACTAGCTACTGTATTTATAGCTAGTGGCAGACCATGGCATTTTTTTATTATTGCCAGAGAGACTTCTTCTAGATGAGGTGGACAGGAGGCCTGCCTTTGAAAAACTCTGTTATAAAAACAGCACTGAGGAGTCCTGGTCACTTAGAGGCTGAATGTTGTGAATATATCCTTCATAACTTAAGCAGCATGATCTGCCTACATCAGAATGTCTTGTAGTAGTAATTATTCTACTACCCAATTTATTCTCAGGTAAAGCAGACTTCACAAATTCCCATGTGATTGTGCTCCAGATATCATCAACAATGATTAAATACCTATTTGAATGTCAACGGCATTAGTTTCACAACATTAACAAATTCCCATTCCCAGTATATAAGATTACATATAGAGACACTTGCAGATCCACAACAATTCTGTAACAAATTCAACTATACCACTACCTGCTTATTGTAAACACTGATCATAAATCTATTACATTAAATAAATTTTATAACGCTGGTATTCTGGAATATATTATTTGCAGTACCTTCCTACAAGCTCAAACAATTGTACTGTCTTTTGTATAGACTTGATTGATGTAGGTAAAGAGAGTAGCAGATGCTGGTGTTACTGTCTTATGTAATCCGGTAAGACTGAATATCTTGTTGGTATCATAAGACTGAATATTTCTATGGAAGTAGACATGATGCTGGTATTTTTATGCTGGTAATCCGGTGGAATATATTTTATAACGCTGGTATTCTGGAAAATATTATTTGCAGTACCTTCCTACAAGCTCAAACAATTGTACTGTCTTTTGTATAGACTTGATTGATGTAGGTAAAGAGAGCAGCAGATGCTGGTGTTACTGTCTTATGTAATCCGGTAAGACTGAATATCTTGTTGATATCATAAAACTGAATATTTCTATGGAAGTAGAAATGATACTGGTATTTTTATGCTTACCTTTTATCTTGTAAGTATGCTCTGACATCGTTAATGAGTTGCCGCTCATCGTCGTCTGATGCCCGAGTCTTGTTAGCACCCAGTTCTGTAAGCAGATCACGGAGTATCTTCTTTATGACAGGACTTCGAGAAACTGATACACAAGCAGCACGATCAAATTGGCTCTTGATTTTGTGATACACTTGGTTCGCAAGAGTAGTTTTCCCAAGGCCACCAAAACCCACAATAGACACCACTCTAAGCTGTTGCGTGGAGTCATCTTTCATCAACCAATCCATGAGATTCTGCATAGGACCGTCGATGCCAACAAGTTTCTCTGCTTCCACATACAGCGCTGGCAACCGTGGATCAATCTCCACCGTGCCCGCGTCGACGACAGAGATCGATACGTCGTACTTGTATCTTAAGCGACGCTCACTCTCCTCGACCACACGAGCCTTGAGCTCGTGAATCTGGTTAGCCATCTGGAAACCAGACCATAGCTTTTTAACCTTACCAATCATCTTCTTGACAAAGTTACCTGCCCTGGCAGCGTCACCATCACCATGGCTGAGCTTCTGCATAAACATGTCGATGCAATCTTCGATATCATAGCTTAGTTCCCGTATGTTGTCCCTCCAAACTTGTACCTGCACGTCAAGTTTCTCCGCTGCTGCCAGCTTCTCAAGCAGGGCGTTCATGCTGCTGAGCTCGTTCCTCAGAAAAGCCATGTCGGACTTGGTGCCTCCAAGGAGCTCATACTGCCCCTCAGCCATTGCAGAGAGCTTGGCGAGCAGGGAGTTCATCACCCCTGTTGAAGCACTCGCTAGAGTCCCATCCATCTTCTAAACGACGAACAGTTCTTGGCTAACTCAGGCACTTGTCCGTCGTGAGGCAGTCAGCAGGGATGAATAATTCTTGATTGAGGCTCCATGTAAAAGAACTGCTTGCTGCTTTGGGGATCTGTGACGTCTCTGCAAATTGAGTATAGCTGGGATTGGGATGTGAATTGTTGCAAGCGAATAATGGTTGTGAAATCTCGCTGACACTGTTCTAGGCAGCTGCAATGATGCAGAAACTTGGCGGCAGGCAGTTTCCAGCGGGACTAGTAGACTAGTACCGGAGACTGGACCGCGGCAGGACAAGCTTGCGTGGAGAAATTCTGAAGTTTCTAGGCACAAGCTTGCGTGGAGAAATTCTGAAATTTCACAGGTGAAATTGGACGGCAATAACACTCAATGAAACAACACGAGGACGAGAGAACCTTGACCAACCCATTCCCACCGTTTACGCGTTCCTTCTGTGAAGACGTGTTGAACTGTTGGTCTCTCGTCAGTCTACACCGACAGCTAGTCTGCTACCACGAGTATACTGTTGGAAAGACAGTGATGATTTTTTTTTTTTTTTTTTTTTTTTTTTGCTGTGCTGCAGCAGCCAGCTAGCTCCTTCACCCATTCAGTGAGAGCATCTCCTCTATTTGGGCCAGAACCTAGGAGTTTGGGTGAAAACCCAACTCCAACTCTAAATGGACTTCATTTTTCGTGTCCCCTCAAATTATGATCTTAACCTCCAGATTCAGGATCCCTGCTATCTTTTGAAGGAAAATGGCAGGAGCTCTGCCTTTCAATTAAGGGGTAAAGAGAGTTTATGTACAAGCAACAAAAGGGCAACCCAAAAACGAAATAGAGAGGAGAGACATAAGCCACACAAGACATGAGCAGCTAAACATGGGCGAGTGCTCTCTTTTGTTGCTCTATATCTTCTTTGATTCTTGCAGCCACCTGTAGCACCGTCTCTGTTTTATTGTTAAAAATTCTCCTATTTCTCTCTTTCCAAATATTCCAAAATGTGTAGATCACTACCCCATTGGGTCTTCTACGTTCAACTTTAGGCTGATCCCCCTTATCCCCCTCAACTATGGGTCTCACCTATTTTTCCTCTCACCGTAAAGGGCCCCAAGAAGCAGAGTAGAGGATGCAGTGCTGCATGAGGACATTAGGAGAATGGTTTAGAAAGACAGCACAACATACAACAATGAGGTTCAGCAAAACCACTCAAGAAATCGCAAGTGCTGTGAGGGCCTACTGCCATACTGGTGGGGTTGTGAAATAAGAAATATATATATAGCAGTGTTTCATCACTGTTTTGTTTCATTCTATTGACTCAGATTCAGACTAAAAATGGTGAAACCTGTCTCTTTTGGCAGGATAACTGGGGGGCAAAGCCTACAACTCTTTTGCCGGAAATAAAACCATTAATGTAGCAAAAGCATTATCTGACTCATCTTGTGCATCACCCAGTCTCAGAAATAGCTTGTACCCAATTGCAGGATTTGATATAGGAAATGAGAGCATTCAGTTATCTGATGAACATGATAAATGGTCTTATTCATGGGCAACACCTTCTCTTACTCAAGAGCTTACAAGATCCTAATTGGTCAACATCAGCACCACCATTCCATTGAATGGATTTGAAAAAGCGACCTGCTACCGAGAGGGCAACCGCGCGGGTCGGGAGACGGGGAGGAAGTCTGATTGTTGATGGGTTGAGCGGATCAGTGGAACAGAACGGGCCGGCACGTGGGGAAGTTAGCTTTGTTCCATATATGGTTGAGAATTAAGTGTCATATCGTAATTCTTAGCATAGGGGCTCCGCCTAGGGTGGTGTTACAAGCCCACACGCAGGCATGACCAGGAACACCGAGACAGAAGCCCAGGAGCCCAGTACGAGCAAGCGCGTGCGCCGGCCCAACAAGAAGGTCCACGGGCCCGAGTGGGCGTGTATCCAATGCAAGGCCAAGACAGAGGAGTAGTTAAAAAGGAGAGCTTGCGTGGACGTGGAGAGCGAAATTCTGAAATTTCACAGGTGAAATTGGACAGCAATAACACGTCTGCTACTCCTATATATGAGGACAAGAGAAGCTTGACCAACCCATTCCCGTCGTTGACTGACCGGGTCAGTTACGCGTTCCTCCTGTGCAGACGTGTTGAACTGTTGGTCACTGATCCGATCCGCCATTCAGTCGAGTATACCCCCTCTCGTCCCATGGAGTTCGTCGTTTTTGACTTTTGAACTTCATGTTTCAACCATCCGTCTTATTCAAAATATTTATGCAAATCATAAAATAAATTAATCAATATTCAAGTATCTTCACCGATAAAATAAGTTGTAACAAAAATAAATTATATTTGTGTAAAAATTTTGAATAAGACGCAAGATCGAAGAAGATGGCATTTAATCCGCGGGACAAACTCGGTGGGACGGAGGAGTACGCCTTTACAGCTCAGTGATCTGCTACCACGTACGGAGTATACTGTTGGAGAAGTGGCGAAAGTTTTTTTTTTTTAATTTTTATTTTTCGTTTGCTGTGCTGCAGTATTGCTAGCTCCTGCTGTGTTCATCCATTCAGTTACAGTATTCCTTTCCTTCACTAGAAACCAAACAGCAGGCCAAACAAACAGGTCTTGCAGTTGAATGATGGTATCTTGATAATCTGATTGAAGTGCACAATCCATCAAAACTTTGTCCGGCGCATTGGATGTGGATATGAGTCCGTTGATTCCCAGTGTTGCTTGTATTAGTTGCTAGCTGTGTAATGTTGGGCAGACCAAAAAAATTTCGTTGCACCATGTGGTTGTTGAGCTTATCTCAACGGCCTAGGATTCATAGAGATGTGCGCTGGGTCCACATTTGCATACAACTTTTCATTTTTTTATTATAGCGGACCTCACTCTGGAGGAATAGTATAATAACGTAATCAATCGGGAGGACAGTATGAACCCCGCTTCTAATAAAGGCTGCAACAGTGAACATGATAGTACCATAAAAGCAACCAATCAGGAGTGAGCAATAAGCTCAACGACTGCATGGTGCAACGACTGTAAATTTCACAATGTTGGGTGCTGGTTTTATATACTTTTTCACGAATATACATGAGTGTGCACATCTTTGTATTAGAAGAAGAGAGTTATATGTTGCAAATATGCCGAGAACGGTGACTCAAAAAATGTTGAGGGCTACATTTTGAAAATAAACATCTAGTTTCCCCCACGCTCCCCGAGCCCTTGGGCTTCCGCTTCGATCCAATGGTCGGGTCTTGATCTTGATCATTTGCAGTGTTTCAGCAATAGGAGCCACCGCGTTCTCCCAGATCCCATGGAAAGAGCTGAACCGCTGGCTTCATGTGGAATGAAGGGTGGAGGATGTACCAGCCTGCTCGTGTGCTGGACACCACCAAGGCGTGTGTCAGGACAACTAAGGCGGCCACCACCATTGGTCCGGCTTTGCATTGCGCTGGTTCTTCGCTCGCGCCGGGGAGGCCCCATACCTAGACCTTGACTTCAATTGCAGTCACAGGATGTTAGGCAAGCTCGAGTGGCTAATTGCACACTGCAACGACGAACTGAGCAATATGCACATCTTGCTCACTGCTCGTCGAACAAGGAAACTGCGCCCTGCTGCTTGCAGGCGCCCCACTGCCTGCTCCTCTGATGACGGCCATGGGATGGCCCTGGAGATTAGGAGGTTCTCCCCTCATAGAGACTGCACTTGTTGGTGTGTCAGGAGTCCCTGTGCTGCCGCCTGAAGCTGTACTGTCGCCTGGCGTTCACGTGCCTGCACCTGGAGCAACACCCTTAGACGATCCAATGTTGTGGATAGATGATGGAGCTGCTCAGGCATGAGCCGATGCCCCTCGGCAAGGGCGCGTAAGGCGTCGTCGGTAGCAGAAGCCATGGGATTATGATCAAAACCGAAGTTAGCTAATACCAGATGTCATGGACCTCGGGTCCTAGGGTAGGAGGGCCTCGGCTACGGAGGTCGTAGCCACGGTCCATCGCCGCCGGTGAGGTTTTACCCCTCAGCCGTGGTAATTCTAGGGCAGCAGTCCTAGGTGCTTTAGATCGTTGAGGAGAAGAGAGATTAGATTGGTAATATGTTTCTTCATTGCCTCATAAAAAATAATTCCAGGCTCGTGCAGTATTTCAAGCCTCGTGCCGGAAACGATGGACTTCCAGGCTCCTCGAGCAGGAAACGATGCAGTATTTCAAGTCCCCGCGATGAGTTGCCATCAGATTCATCTCCAAGTTATCTCTACATTCATGCTATTATGTGAATATACTTTATTTTAACACTCGTAAATAATAAGATTCTCTACGACTAATTATCAGCCTACTGGATCCAAACAAACCCGAGGGTTATAGAGATGACTGCCTTGACCCCTAAGGAATATCCTAACCTAATCAATCTATCTTATTCCTTTCCTAACTAATCCCACACAGGCACTGTTCATGCAGGTACTGTTCACTCCAGCCCAGGCTAGGCCATCCTGGGCCTAACACCCATGACAATAATTCCCTAGAGTAAGGACAAGTTGTGATGATACGATCAATCGATTCCGGCTCATGGTCACAAAGATAGCACCGATCTTGAGCCGCCAAGCCATGTCGTTGATGCCCGACAGCGATTCAATCCCGACGGCATAGCCACATGAAGGTCTTCACTTTCAGCAGCGCCTTGGTGTTTCAGATGATCAGTTTTGTGACCGGGGAAGGGGGACGGGCCGGAGTGCAGCATCTGGTAGGCAGATTTTGCTGTGTGCTGATCACTGCCTGTCCAGCACCACACTATTCGGTCCGTTGATTGCTCTTGCCTCACTAAAAGATGTTGAGATTGTGTTTCAATTGGTTGCAAGCCGTAAGGGCTCTTGGATCTCCCTTGGACAAGTGGATATATGTGGGAAAATTATGTCATGACTTCCTTCGATAAAATTATTGAATTTGCATTTAGAGACAGGCTAGGTACAGCAGGCATCGGGTCATAACTCATAAAGGTGTACTCTCTCTCTGTCCCATGGAGTTTTTTACTTTGAAATTTCATATTTGACCGTCCGTCTTATTCAAAATATTTACGTAAATCATAAAATAAATTAATCAATATTCAAGTATCTTTACTAATAAAATAAGTCATAACAAAATAAATTATATTTGTGTAAAAAAATTTGAATAAGACAAAGCATTGAAAAAAGATGGCACGGAATCGTGGTGACAAACTCGGTGGGACGGAGGGAGTAAGAGTGAAGAAGAGAGACTTGAGAGTAAGGTTGAGGGCCCCTCAGGGTAGGCATATGAATTTTACAGGATTGTCTTTTGTAAGAAAATTTTCCTATCCCTATCCTTCTGTCAAAAAAAAAAACTTTGGTCCATAGGAAAGTATGGTAGGAAATCTAAAGGAAACTGTAGCCTCATTCTTTCGCTGGCTTGTGTGATCGAGGCAAATGGACTGTTGGTGATGTAATTAAGGACAAGGTAAAACATTAAAACATCAAGCACAAATCGATAGTAGGATAAAAAAAACAATTCTCTTGCTGTGGACTGCTAGTGCATATGTAGCACAGATTAGTTAACTCGATGCATTGGGGATCTTCTATTCCTATTCCTATAAATTTCCTAGGATTTGTTTAGCAAAAAAAAAATGTTCCTGTGGATTTAGTTACTATAGGATTGAAGGAGCATCCCACCTAGAATCCTATATTTTTCCTATTCATTTCCTTTCTCTACCATACCATCCAAAGGGACCCTAATAATACTGCCCATTGCTCGCTGTATGTAAACTTATAGCCAATCTATGAACATGCTTTACATTAGTTCCCACTCACTTATGGCTCACTTGGTTGTCTAACAAAATTAGATAATCAGAAACAAAAATTGTTGTAACAAAAACTGTTTCTTGACATAGCTTACATATGGCACACATTATCACATATATACATAAACACGTCAACAACCCATCATCATTGATATATACAAGAAGGGAATCATCAACGACTGCTCTTGGCACTGATGTACATGCCTTGTTCAGGATACCACATGAATCTCACAGCTCAAAATGTAGCTACAGTAAGGTGGTATCGTAGATCTCCATGCCAGGACATCAGATTTCCCACGAAGCAAAACCCTCCCCAACCAAACATCTGCAAAATCCATCATCGGAGCTTCATCCTCAGCAGAAACTATCCGGTACCCATTAAAAATGGTGCAATATTCCTTAGAGCCATTCAACCTGGGAATTAGTTTTCTGTCTTGTGAAGGACTAATAACAGGATGCGCTTGAAGCGCTTCGAATACGAATGGATATCGCTGGTTAACCTCCTTCAAACATGACAAAGTCATGCGCCAGAACTTTGCACTGATGTTATCTCTCAGCATCCTAGCTATGGCATTTCCGGCAATGAAGGAACCCTTGAGGCCCGTGGCGATCTCCATTGCCAACGACGCGAGCTCTGGTTTCTCCTCCGGGTCCATGCTCCCGAATGCAAGAGCTTTGAAGAAGTACCAGTACGCTTCTTTAGTTAGAACCCTACCTTGAGAGGGCCTGTTGTTCCATATCTTACAATCTTGCCGGACCGGCTACAAATTATGATCTTGGTCACACCATTTGTTCTAGCACACTTTCCAAATGCTGACCATTGAGTTAGACTACTCCATGCACCCTCACTGATATCTCCGTTCACTTCAACGACAACCAAAACATTTTCACCTCTCTTCGAGGGATGCCTTTGATACTTCACTGTGCCACTGCAGCCTCGGACACTAAAAGTAGTAACCCTTTCATCAAGGTCATCTTCAGTGAAGAAGACAATCCTAGAAAAGGACCTGCGTACCCTTTCATCGTTGCAGACATATTCAATAAGCGTGGTTTTACCAGATTTGGCTGGACCAACAATTGGCAGGACATCAGGATGATGATGTTTAGTAGAGCAGCCAGCAGGAGAGTACTTTTGGACCATTAAGAGAAAATTGACAACGTGTTCCATCTCTACATGTCGATTAAACATACAGTTTTCAGGATTCAAGTAGGTGCTATACAAACGACGGTACAATCGAGGGCAGCCCTTTAAGAAGACGATGAACTCAGCTGCATCAGTGATGATTATCTCAAGGGAGCCAAGCACCTGACCCAGTTTTTTCTCACCAACTTGACTACTATGCAACTGAATACGCTTGGCAGGGTTGAACTTAGAGATGGCAAAAGAACAGTGACTCACAGTAGTATCATTCTTGCCTTGGCCGTTGTACTTGGAGGAATCCAGCGCGTAGTGGCCTGTGTACATGCCCGCCTGCAGGATCTTGAGCTGCTCCAGCATGGCCTGGCTCCTGATCTGCCGGCACTCCGCTTCCTGGACGACGATGCGAACCCTTAGCAGCTTGCGGCGCAGGTCCTCGTCGGAGGGTAAGGAGTAAGGCGCCTCTGCCTTGTCCTTGGAGAATTTGCCGATGAAGAAAGACATGGATCGGCTGGCGATCTCACCCAGGAATGCAGATAAAGCAATCTCCATTGTTTTGATTAATATATAATCAGACTTGCATAAGCACGGAGCAAAAAAAAGGGAATCGCTACTGGAAACTGAAAAAGGTAGTGAGTATATGTATCTTAATTCTGAATTCTGAAGTTGTACTAGTGTTTCTTCTTCCCTTGTGATGCAGTGGTCGGCGGACCGCCGGAGGCACTACACCTCCTACCGTACCACATACGGCAGGCAACGGGGCTAGCTAAGGGTCAACAACGGAGGCAAGCGAGCGGTCGAGAGCACGCATACAAGTCGACGACGCGGACGCCGCTGGCCTGGAGCCTGGGGGGGCGACGACGATCGAGTCTCGTGACCTGCTGCCGAGGGACGCAGGCGGGTCACGAACAGGATGCCGTCATATGCCGTAGATGGACACTTGGGACGAGGACAGCGCAGCTACGATCCGTATAGCCGGCGACGATCTCCGACTCCTATGCTTCTAGAATGATGAAAGTGTCAATTTTTTTACTTTTGGCAACCGTGTTTGACCATTTGTTGTATCAAATTTCTTTTGCAAATCATAAAATAAATAAATAATTATTAAAGTATCACTAATGATAAAAATAAGTCATAAAAAGACTATTTAAATAAAATATAAAATAAGATGAGTGGCAGAGAATAAGAGAACCCCAGGACTCAAGACGGCCGAGGCTATCCACGCCGCCGCGAGCGCCCGGCCGCCGGATGCCCCAGATCGACGGCGCAGCGGGTCTTCGCCCCGCGGGCCCAGCCCCAGCGGCCGGTGGGGTCAGCGCGCCGCGCGCCCGCGTCCGCCCCGGCCTCTTGCGCCCCGGTCCCTCGATACGCCGAACCTCGCGACCTGAAGGAGGCGAAATTGCGTTCTCCCGGCGTTTTCACGCCCAGCGCGACCCCGCGGCCCGCGCCGCCACAAGACACGCCCGACGCCGGCCGGCCACCGAGTGGGTGGGCCCAATCCTGCCCCCGCCGCTCTCGCCGGGCGGACGCGGTCGACCTCGCTCCTCGCCGCTCGCGCCGCGACGCCGCGCCCCACTAACGGGCGGGCACAACTTACGGCCCCAGCGTGCCGCGCGCCCCACCACGCCGGGGCTCCGCATGCCGGGCAACGAAACAATACATGCGCACGGCGCGTGTCGCGTTCGTGGCGCCGAGCCGGCCGCCGCGCCGTGTGTCCCCCGCCGGCTCCTCGTCCGCCGCGGTGCCGCCGCGCGCGGTCGCTACGATGTGTTGTCGAGCCGCATGTGCCACCGGGTCGGTCGCTAGCCTTCCGTTGGAGCTTAGCTGTTCGCCGGTGCAGGCAACATTGCACGCGATCCACCAGCCTCTGGGTACAATCCTATCGCGCGTGGTGGTGCATGGCTTCGACGAGCGTTCGGGCACCGGACCCATTCATCGTGGCGTCGCATGGGCTTGAGAGCGCGGCAGGCAAACGGCAGGGTTCGTGGGGTCGTTACAATTCTTGCCTGTCCGACATTCCACGTCTTCCCGTTCACGTACGGCCTGGTTCAGATATGTGGTTGCCGTGCCAGTACAGGTGCGACGTAGCGTCGCGGTCGTGAACGCACCATACAGTACATGTTCCTGGTCCAAAGTATCGTGCCCATCGACGCCGTCGTTGTGTGTCTGTGTGCCATGGGTCGTTCAGCCGTTGTGTATTTTCTGCGCCGCCATGTCTACCCGCGTCGCTGACTGCTCGGGTCCGTGTACACATGTAACGATGTGTATCCGCGTGCCCCGTCCGTAGCCTATGGGCTACGTCTCCAGGTCAGAAGGCTTTTGAGTCGTTGTCGTCGCCCCGTTGGTCAATGGTTGTAGGCCCCAGTTGCAGATAAATATTGCGCCTCAGCTCTTGTGCACCGGGAGTAGGAACCTCGGACCGAGCAGCGTTGCATGAACTCGCGTCGCTAGCTGGTCGGGCCAATACAAGTATGGAGGAATCCCGAGAAGGCCACCGTTACGTGTACTCGCGTCCCTGACAGGTCGGTCCCGCGTACACATGTGGGGATGCCTACACGCGTGCCACGCCTCTAGCCTGTGGGCCGTGTTTGGGCGCCACAGCCTTTGGAGCCGTTGTCGACGTCCGATTGGGACGCGTGGCGGGGGCCCGCGGCAGAAGAGATGCGGCGTCGCCGTTCCTGCGCAGGCTTTACTCCCTCGAAAACGGGCCTCTTGGTGTGGCAAGACGAGAATTGAACTACCCCACTGACTTCGCGGACCCATGTTACCGCTTGGAGTCGCCTGGGCCACCGTCAGCTTCTATCTCCTATGGAGTGTCATGTCCGCCCGTGTCACTGTCCAAAGTGCAGCCAACCTGGACGGGGATACAGGAAGAATAAAGACGTCGCGGATGGCTTGTTGAGGAAGACAGTTTCCCTCTTCCTTGTCCTGCCTCTCAAAGGGGAGCAATGGCGGCCTTGGTGTTCGTTACCCAACGTCTCTTCCAAGCTTGGTGATCTCGCTGCACCTTTTTAGTTCTATAGGCTTCGGGTGGCGCTGTTGCCGGCGGGGAGGTCCACCGGCGGTGTGTCAATGGGGCTCTAGGCTGCCTCGATCAGATCTGGAGGGGAAAAGGTCAACAGGCGTGGTTGAGCTTCCGCGTCCATCCGTACCATTTTTACGGGTGGCCGGTCCCCTGCGACATCCTCATAGTTGCCGCTGACATTTTGTGTTTCTTTATTTTCTTTTGATATTGTTTTGCCCTTTCTTTGCTCGCCTTTCGTCGGCTACCTTTGTTTCATCTTTGCGTTCTGTAACCGTTCGTTGGCTTCTCCGCGCTCCTAAGAAGAAGGTCGATGTCCGTTATTCGAGCCTCCTATCTGGTGTTGTTGCAGACCGTTGCGTCTCATTGTGGACTACCGTATGCTTCTGTGGTTTGTGAGGTCGCTGGGGATGGTTCACCTGTCCATGGTGTCGAAGTTGACCTGCCATGTGATGGTCCCGTAGATTTATGTCGTAGGTTTTTATTTTGAGTGCCTTGGGAGTCTTTTTTTCACTTTCTGGCTACGAGCAGGCTGCTCTACAGAGGATGTATGGATTTGTCATGGTGGATTTCAATCTTGACACAGTGGTTGTAAAGAGGACGGTTTTGCGGCTGCGTGTGTATCTGTTGCTGCTAAGGCAGTGGCCATGCTTCATAGTGTCGCGAGGGAAAGCAAGGACCTGGTTTTGCGTCTGCGAGTCTCTCGATGAAAGAAGTGTGTTAACTGGGCCTTCTTGTTTTGAGGACCCGTTGTTTACTACGTGCACTGTAACATTCTTTATATGTATTTTTCCTGCAATGAGAATAATGACCAGCGGGCAGTTCTTACGTGTTGCCATCTTTGGTTGTAGAACTGATTTATTCTGATCGAGATAAAGTGTGCCATTGCTATGGGGTGGAGTAACTAACATACATGGACGAAGCAGATGTTGTCCCAGACGCTTAATAGTGAACCAGTGTAAGATGGCAAGAATGTGACGCTTCTGTCGTGTGCTGGTACACTACGCCCAGATCTCAACATAGAAACGTAGAGTCAGATGGTTCTCCTTAGTGATCCAGCCATGTCTACCAAGACATGCGCCGGGTAGACCCTTTGAGCTAAGCATTACTGTGCTTACTCCCACTTATTTGGTTGATGCCACTAATATATTACCGATCCGTAGTTAAATTTCGCTCTATAGGTTATACCTTTGCCCTATAGGTTATACCTTTTGCCCTATAGCTATGCCAAGAAATGCCCTATAGGTTATACCTTTACCTTGTGCATTTCCATTTCGCTCCATCTCCAAGTGTCGATGCAACCAATGCACCAACATGATCAAGAAAGATATGATCCACTCCATATCATCACATGACCTTCTTGGTCCATCGATCTTGACCTCACTTGCTCTTCACCGTTCGCGTCGGTCCGTCGGCGCCAAGTCTTGCCTAAGCTTCACCACCGCCATGTCCATGACTTTAAAGCCTCCGACTTGCCCTTCACACTTGCAACCGGTCCATCAAGCCAAGCATTGTCTTGATCTTCACCACCTTGGTCACATTACTCCACGTCATGTCCTCATATGCAATAAAGCTCCTTCATTGCGTCAAGCACATGTGAACTAATCTCACGTGTATTATCTCAATCACACATTATTACCCACCTAATGTTGTCACTCAATTACCAAAACCAAGGGGACCTTTCAACCGGCTACCGACCATGGCCAACCTTTGCGCCTGCGGACCCATTGTGGGGCCCTACGCGGCGCGGCCGAGGCCGGTCTCCGAAGGCGGGGCCGGAGACGCCGGCGCTCGGGCGGACGCTGCTGCAGCATCGCCGCCGCCCAGCCTGGAGCTCTTCCGCGTGCGTGGAGCCTAGAGAGATTTTTTGGTGAATGTGTGTCCCTGGTGGGTCCCGCAATCTTCTGAGTGGGGCGCACTCGCGACAGGTGTGGCACATGCACTCACTGTTCAGCTCTCTAGGCCTCCCGATTTGACGCGTGCCCCGAGCGTGCATGGCTCCTGGGCCTTTGACGGTTGGCCATCCTCATCCGCATGGCTCCTCTTCATCTTTCTTTTCTTTTTATTTCAACTTATATCTACTGCCAAGCAGCACAGTACCAATCTTCATCGAGGTCTCTTCAGTTCCTTCGTCATAGGTTCGGCAAATGAGCCACCCACCGATTCTCGAGGACGACGGTCTTCTTCCCGTGAGCGACTTCTTCAACAATATCTTCGATTCGCTAGCGATGCAACTCCATGACGCCATCCTCAACCATTACAAGCCTACGCTTGGCGAGGCCCTTCCGCATCAACGGCACCATGTGTCTCGTGACGCTCAGAGCCGCCCGCACGGCAAGCTGTGTTCCTTTGGCGATTTTGGATTTGAGTCCTATAGGGACCTTCTGTAATTGGTTCTTTTGTTAAGGGCCTTCTTGTAAGAATCTTTGCTTTAATATATAATGTGTTTTTTCAAAAAAAAAAAAAAAAAAAAAAGACGCGGGAAAGTAGGCTCAATATGCCTTTTTTGATTACATATTTTAAAGGAGGAAGTAAATATAATGACAGTGGCATTTTTTTTTTATAGTAACGATGTGTTTAAAAACGACAAGTTATAATGGTGAACTGGATACAGAAGAGGCATAGGTAAACAATATAAGATTTTTTTTTAGAGAAGGTAATCAATATGATGCACATGCAGACAATGAGTTTCATGGGCCGTAAGCAGGGCCCGTTTTGATCGATTCTGTGGGCCGTCTTGACGAAGTCACGAAGCCGTTGGGGTCCGAAAAGCCCTGGCCTCCCTCCCTTTGGCCGCCCTAGCTTCCAGTCTTCTTCTCCCCTTCGCCGCCGCCCTAGTCTCCCCGCGAGCGGGACGCCAGCCACCGCCTCCCCAACACCGAGCGGCTCTCTGCGCGGCGGGATCCACGTTCCCTGTCGTGTCCGCCCCCGCCTCCGACTGAAGCTCGCCGGCAGCCGCCGCCGCCCGCAATGGAGGCGCTCCGGCTCAAGCAGGCGGAGCTCACGGTGTACGTGCACCCCTCCAACGCCAAGCGCGTCCGGCACGCCGTCAACCGCCAGCTCAGCGCGCTCCTCTTCACGTGCGTCCGCTCTCGTCCCTTCTCCCTCTCTCTCCGTCCATATCCTCCCTATGCGTGGTGATTGTGGCTGTAGGGTGTGCGTAGCGTCGCTTTCTACATGCTGCTAAGGCTTGAGTTCCGAGCAAATCGATAGGTGTCAGAGTCCCCGGAGAGATTATGCATTAGCTGTAGCTCCGGCCCTTGTTTTTCGTCACATTCTTGTTGGCACTTTCGGCCAGCTTTCAGTAGCAAGTTAGTTTGATTATTGTTTGAGCAAAATTCCTTGCACTTTCCAGCTGCCACAAAGCTTTCTGTAGCTAGTTTGATTATTGTTTGAGCAGATATGTATGGTGCCCGTTCATATCAGGTATGACGACCGTTTTGATGGCGTGTTGCTGACACATGAAGTTGCATTCTGTCTTGACGAAGACAAAGAGGCCAAACCCAACAAAGACAAAGGCGAAAATGGTCAACCCAAAGATGAAAGTGGTGAACCCAAATCTGTTGCCAAAGGAAAAAACAAAGATGAAGTTGCTGAACCCAAAGGTGAAAGTAGTGAACCCAAAGATGGAAGTGGTAAAGCCAAAACTTGTGTCAAAGGCAAAATCATGAATGGCTTGGTGCCATATTTCGCTGTCCAAGTGCATGCCAATCTTCTGCTCTTCTCTCCCCAACCAGACACGATCCTTGGTAAGTTGGTTTTGTTTTGTAAATTTGTGCACTGTTGGTTGTAGTATTTGTGTAGGCAGTAAACCTGATTGCCTCCATTCAGTATCAGCTCATGCTAGCAAATCAACATGTTACTAGTACTTGGGGATACTACATTATTGAAACTCATGCTAGCAAATCAACATGTTACTAGTACTTGGGGATACTACATTATTGAAACTTTCTATCCTATCATTACAAAGTTTTATCAGTGCTTTTGCTAATGACTGATCTGCGTCATAGCTTGTGGGATGAAATAAGGCTTGGCCTGGTACAGATGTGACATGCATAGCTCTGATGTTTAATGTTTGCTAATTTCAGAAGGGAAGGTTGAAATGCTTGGAAAGGACTCGATTCATGCCATTGTATTAGGGGTTTTCAGTGGCAATTATGTCTCGAAGATATTCGTAAAAGTTCAAATTCAAAACGGTATGTTATATTGAGAAAAATAATCTTATTTTGCTGTGATGGTTTGAGACTCCACCATTTTCTGCTAGTTTATATTTGATTTGAAGCTTCTCTAGTTTCAGTAATTTAATATTCATATATCAATGCCCTTGTTTCTGTGTCTCATGAATTGTATTAAGTGAAACAAATATCTTTGGAAGTGGGAACAAAGCATGGAACTGTTTGTTATCAGAATTCACAAGCATGTATCTTTTAATACAATGCAGCTTTGAAGGTTTTGACAATATTAGTATCAGCTTTAGGCCCGTTTGGCATTGCTCTAGCAGTCTAGCTTCCACTGGCTCCCAGTTCATGATAGCAGTAGCGAAAAACATCTCCTGATAATAGCACTGTAGCTAGGGGCCAAAGCTGATAGGAGGCACGCCAAACGGGGCATTGCTCTCTTCTAATCTAAAAAAAAGTTGACCATTTGGTGAAATAATTTGGAGCTAACAGGCGATTTTTTTACAAGTGTCAAAAGTCAAGATTCCCCTTCCCTCAACATGAAACTCCAGTGAATCTTGAATTTTATACCAATAGATAGCATGATTGAAAAATGTGTATATATATTTTCCATATTAACGCTTCCATCTTCAGTAACGCTTCCATCTTCTCTGCTGCATTTCATTTAAATTGCTTCGTTATTACTGAGTAAACTGAAACTCAGTGCTATGCATGCACAGATAGCTTCAGAATGCTTTTGGCAATGTGTTTGCCAATTTTATTTTTATAAAAAAGAAAGACTCGTATACTTTTGTTTGCACAACAAATTTTTTGTGATGTTCTTCAGACCATTGTGAATATCAAGTTATACTGCTGAAATGAAAGCACTTAGTTCTTCATGGGCTGTTGAATGTTTTTTGTGACTGCAAAACCTATCTTTGTTGTAAGAGCCTGCGTAATTTTTAACTTCATCAAAGCTAACCAGTCTCTTGATAATATACGCATACTTTTTTTTAATATATTTTTATTTTTTGCACAGAAAAGTGATGAAGGGAAATTTGTGAGCCGCACAGATAAAGATCATGTGATTAAAAGAGGAACAATGATAAGGTTTTCTGTCAAAAGGTATGGGCTGATCTTGTTCCCTTTTTTGTCAGTCTAACATTGTTTTGCTCAATCTTTTCCTTTTTTGATTTGAAACAAATCATTTTTAGAAGTCAAATGCCTAAAATCTTCTACGTTCATTTTTTTTCAATGTTTGTTGTACCATCTATGTATGTTGCCCATAGCTATGTGCATACTCCCTCGGGCTGGTATTAGAAGTCGTTTTGGACAAGGTTTGGGTCAAACATCGGGAATATAAATCATCAATAACTTTTAAGTTGTTGAGTTTGTAAATGTAAAAATTATATGAGTAGATTTATCTTAAAAAAAATACTTTTGATAAAAGTATACATATATCACATCTCCATAAATATTTTTTTATAATAATAAGAGGTCAAAGTTATGTTTTGGAGACCGTGTCTCTGTCCTAAACGACTTCTAATACCATCCCGGAGGGAGTATGTACTGTTTGGCCATGTCCGATGACCTAAAACAAGTGATTGTGTTACAGCAGCACTGTAAATGAACATTCTGTGATCAAAATAAATTATTTATGTTTGTTCTGATATTCAATCACAGGGTGGATACAGAAATGAATTGTCATATTACTGGATCTCTAATCCCACCTCACACTGGATGCATGCGTTGGTTGTCAGTACACGACCCTGAATATGCATCAGAACTCAAAAGGTCTGGATATACAAACACATGTTTTCATGTTAGTATTGAAGTTCTATATTATCTTACCCAATTTAGCCTCTATTCAAGCTTTGTGATAATAAGTGTGCTGCTCAAATCTTCAGTGTTGAAGATGGCATTGGGGATACAAGCATCAAAGTTCAGCAGAATGAGCAAGAACATAGAATACTCAAGAATGAAGATGGTATGGTGAAATCTGAACGGCCACATAAGTCCCGAAAGAGGCGGCACATTGAGGAATGATATTCCATTGAGGCTGTGAAGATTTGTTTAATACTAGAATGTATGTGAAAATCATGTTCGCTTCAATGGTTCTTCTACCTGTTGATGTTTATTGGGGTGAGAAGATGCCTCTACAGTTGGAGATTGCCTGTTCCCGGTAGCTCCATAGAAATGTACGATGATGTAAAATGAATCGAGGGTTGCATTTGCAAATGATCACCTTTTTTTGACAAGATGGTAACTGATCTCATTGAAGAAACCACTAGGATTAGTGACAAATGGCAAATCCCATTATTCAATTATAGCCCTGGCTTATGTTGGGTGTTGTGCCGTCTTATATCCTGTAAAAGGCCTTTTCTTTGGGGGCATATATACCATTATAACAAATTATCAAGAAAATCCGAAATTTCACCTCCAAAGTTTTCAAATACGATGTAAAGGACACTCGAAGCTTATTATGGTATATATGCATAGGTACAACAGTAATAACATGGGAATGATGCTTCTTGTTTGCTCCGTATCTACCATGGTATAAAAAACAGGAATACTTGAAACCTGAATGTTGAGCGAGCAGCTATTCATTATCTGCTGGAGATTCAGAATCTTGCTCTTGTTTGTAAGAATGAGTAAAATAATTAAGGCTATAATGCAACTGAACTGCAAATTTTTAGCATTGAGAGTGATAGTTCACTGAAGTTCTGAACAATTTTGATTGAATGCAACAATGTTCTTGGAATGGTTATATGGAGAAGTCATGTTTGCTTGAATGGTTCTGCTGTTTGCTGATGTTTTCTGGGGAGAATATCCATCCCCACTCGAAAAACCTGTCCTTCAGAGCCTGTTCAGAAACTACTTCCTCGGTTGCTTTACAGATGTGTACAAAGATGTAAAACAAACCAAGGATTGCACGATTGCATCAGTAGCAGATCAGATCTCCCAAGAAACCAGTCCTTTAGTTGCACACCCAATATATTAAATTTGAATCAAGCAATCTGAAAGTTCACACCCAAAGTTCCTCTTCCAAATAAATAAAAAAACAAAGAAAAGAAACAATGTTTCCAATACGATGTACAGGACCATCTCGCACCTTCTCACATATGCACAGCTATAACAAGAATACTAAAGGTAATATGACCAACCAAAATCAACATGGGAGCGATGCTTCTTGTTTGCTGTTTATTTACCCCATGACCATGGTTTCAAGGAGAGGAGGACGATGAGGATGATTATCAGAAGGATGATTATGCCAATGCAAGTCCATTTCCGCGTGTTCTTCTGCAGCTTCTTTGCTTTCTGGAGAAGGTTTGTTCCGGTCTGAATATGTTCAGCTGCACCTGTGACCTGAGTATAGATACATCAAAAGTCAAAAAAAAAACTAATCATTCAATAATACAGTGCTAATAATTCTGTGGCCAGTTCCCTTCTTTTAATGTTTAATGAAAAATAACAATTGAGTGACAAAGCATCAATTATCATACCTGCGTCTCAATGTTGTCCAACATCTCACCTTGAGCTTCGACCAATACAGCCAAGTCGTTGAAAATCTGCATTCAGGAGAATTTAATACACGGAACAAGTGTGGAGTCCTTCCAACCTGAATTGGGAGATTGGTCATTCATTACCTGCTGCAGATCAAGAAGCTTCCTCTCAATCTCTTTCACTGTGTCATGGCGCTCCTGGATCTCCTGCAGTGTGTCCAGTACCTACAAATGCGAGAAATTCACCATCCATCTTTGTCAGCATCCATGCTGAAATTGTTGCAGTTACATAGGCCGAAAGAATAAGTACCCTTCCTCGCCCTTGCTCCTGAATTGCTCTCTGGAAGATTTGCTCGCCGTCGCCTGTTTCTATCAGCTTGTCGATTGTCTGAATTTTGATTCCATGTTAGAAGCACGGCATATGCAGTGCAGGTCTGCTAACAATGATAGCTTGAAGTTAAGACTATCTGTATTCTCTTACCTCTTCATCAGCACGCTCGCCCGTTACTGTTTGGTTGGATATTTGCAAAAATGAATAAAATAATTAAGCTATAATGCAACTAAACTGGAAACAGTTAAAAGTATGTTTAAGAGTTTGAGAAAGCAGACCAGTGAAAACACGACGCTCCACTATGTCGCGATATTCCTTCTGGATTTCTTCTCGTAATTTCTGGGGACATGCACATACATCATAGTTAAATTGCATGCCCATTTACAAACAGACATTTATCATCTTTTAAGGAGCATAAACTGACATTTTCAGCTTTTTTTTCAAGCTTTATCAGACTATAAGCATTCTACAGTCACAAAATCACTGAACACACAATTTAGTTGTATATGTAGCATCATTTCTAGTTAATAAGCATGGAGAAAATATGTTCACCATGTGGATTATGCATAAGAACTGGAATTTGAAGTTAAAAGGAGGTACCTGAAACTCCAATATACGTTCTCTCAGTTTCTTTGTTAATGCACTGCAACAAGACCATCAAGCAATCAATGATATCAAGAAACAGATAAAGAAGACAAGGGAAAACAGGAAATGATCACAGGGGCTTTACACAGTGGTTGTTGTCCGGGATCGGTCCACACCTGATCCCTTGCCAAATCCTGGTTTTTCTCTGTTCGCAACATTCTGGAGAGGGTCATCAGCACAACATAAGATAGATGGTAAAACTTTAAGCAGTCATAACTCATTATCCAAGTAATTTCTTCTCATATATTTGCACGAAACAAGTGTAAAGAAGGGAGATGACTAACATCTTTGTTCAGTTGCTCCACTTTTGATTTTGCCAGCCGTGCAATCTTTGTCACTTCACTGACATCCTTCTCCATGCGTTTTTTTACCTCTACAAGTAGCAAATAAATCATCATTAGTTATATGACAATGGAGGAAGAAAATTCTAATGTCGTTCTACTTGTAGAAAAGAAACCAATACGACGATATCTGATATTGTACCTTTCATAGCAGATGCCTTGGTGACAACTTTTGACTCCTCATTTGAGTTCTGTGTAAATTGACAATCTTTAGATGTAGACTAATATTATTCATTCAGCAAACAAGCAAAAAGCATCTAGAATACATATATCAGACACATTAAGGCTGAGATGTGAGCTCCAGAACATATCAGTAGGCCGTTATATACTGGAGCTAAATAAATGCAACATAAAAAAAAAACTCCAGTTTGATAGTGGCAGTCACCTGAAGATCCTTCAGTAACTTTGTCAATGTGCTGAGCAAGTTTTCAATCTCCTTGACCTGAATTTTGTGGTACCACGAAGTTTAATGCGTTAGGCTACAACCATATTATGTTGTTAACCAATTCTTCAGATGTTCTTTCAGGATGAGACCAAACTCGGCCAGACAGAAACACACGGACCTGTTCATAGAATCCCTCAAAACCTGGCTGTGCAGAACTAGTCAGGTCACTCTGCAACCCAAGCTCGATGTCGACATTTCCTGGGGCCTGCTCCCTCTTGCCGAGCTCAAACGAGTCCTGTCAAAACGAGATTAAAAAATGATTAGAAGACATATCTACTTTGTCTTCACAAAATCACAGAGATAGACGCCTCTTATATTGTACTATACAAAGTCAAAGCAGCCAAGCAACGACTGTGGATTGCAAAAGGTTGGACCAGAAAAGTCCTAAGCCGCCATTTACATATCAAGATTGAAAGTTTCAAACCATAATGTTTCGTCAACTAAATGAAGTGATCATGCCCAAACTCAAACTACCCCTTTTTTCCTGGAAGCTGAAAAAAAAAGAGAGAAGAAAATCTCCAGATGCTGATGTGAAAAGCAGAGCATGCTCTGAACAAGTCCAAATTTCCACGGATAGCTCCTCCAGGCTTGCACGAAGAATACCATCAGTTGGCACCAATTTTTTCTATTGAAAAAAATATTTGTACTCTAATTCCAGCACAGAAAGTCCCAAAATTTCAGATTTTCCTTAAATGGCTACTACACGAGTAAGAACAGTAGGAAGGAACTAAGATCATAGAAACATCTAAAAATTCCATAAATGGCAAGACGAGCAAGCAAGAACAGCAGGAACCGATGGTCCGATGCTCATGGAAAATTCGGTCAAGAGCAAAATAAAATAAGACAAATAAATAAACTGAAATAAGACAAATAAATAAACTGGCGTGCATGAACCGCCTCAAGGCCGATCCAGTGAGAAAACCACAACCGGAGCAAGAACCTCTGAAAACCCTGACGGCCTCGATCTTCCAAGCAAAAGAAAACCATGAAACTTCAGTCCTGACACGAGAAGGGAACTACGAAAACCGCAACCAAGCGACACGCAAAGGCAACGACAAGAGGCGAGAGAGCGGCGGCGGTGCAAACCGTGAGAAGGTTCCGCATCCTCTGCCTGCCGGCGGCGCAAGAACGGGCGGGATCGGCGCCGGAGAAGGCGAAATTCTTGGCAGGCGCGTGTTCCGGACGACGCGCGGGGAAGGAAGGATTGATGGTATGGCCGGAAATTTGTGGGTGGAGCGGAGGAGGAAGGAAGCGTCCTCGGCAGCGCGGCGAAGAACGGAACGGTTGAGGCGCGTCAGAGGAAGGGGGGGTTTATTGGCTGAACTACTCTGCGAAGAAGAGGATTCGGTAGTGGTCTCCTCTCCTAGAAGACTTTCTAGAAGTTTTTTTTTTTTTTTTCAGGGCTGACTGGTGAGAGTGATGGGTGTAGCTTGGCTTGGTTGGTAGTGATTATTGAGGGGTATATATATATATATATATATATATATATATATTTGTATTATAAATATATATATATAGTATATCTAGTATTGTTTTGCAAAATGTAGTATTAGATGAAAGTATATCTTATCTTTTTTAGTGTGAATAAAGATCACAAAAAGTATATCTTTTATATAAGTATGTATTTGTCAAAAAAATTATCCAATTAGATTTGCCTTTTTGTTCGAGTATGTTTCTTTGCACATGAATAAAATAAAACGAAAGAAACAAGACCAAGAATGTAACTTTTGACCTAGTTTAGTTACAACCTGGTTGATTGGTGTAACTATTTTATACACCCGGTATGTGTACTCTTTCCTAGACCTTTAATTTTGCCTTTAACCAGAATTCTCTCCATCTAGCGCCATGTTTGGTGTTATATATATGGATGGCCATTGGACAAATTTGCAGTGTTGGAAATTTTCAAATGGTAGCCCCGAAGGAATTGTTTGCACACCGATATACTCCCAAAAAAAAAAATTATCTATTTTTTCTTGTGTCGGGGATAGCTCCATGTACATGGAAATAAATTGTCTATTGTCGGTTGTTTCTAGAGGGTTTTTGTCTATTGTTATTCTATAGAAGAAAGTTGTCTATTATTCCTTTGTTTTTGCTCTCTTATCTTGCTTTCCATAGAAAAAATTGTCCTAGTGCTTTGTGATTATGTTTGTTTTTTGTTAGGTACAGTCTCTGTTTTTCCATAGAAAAAGATTTGCATTGTGATTCCGGGACCCTATCTTGTCTGCTGTCTTTCCCCATCTGTGATTATGTATGTTGTGCTAGGGCGGGGACCTATCTTGTGCTACATTGCCGTTAAGTTTAATATTCCTTGTTTCTTGTCTATTGTTGATGTTATTATTTGTTTTTGCTATATATAATCATCAAGTCGGAATGAAAGACAGTGATTTTGGAAATCTTCGGATCAAGTTATTAGCGTTGTTGTTTTGTCGAGTAAAATATTCGATTTATGGTGCACATAAATATGGTTATTGTTTGTTATGTGTATCCCTACGCAATTGGTATGTGCAATTGGTAGTATCTGAATATTGTTTTGGGTCTCATTATATCTTGGTTTTTCAGTTGTATGTTCAACTATCATGCGTTAAATTTTTACTTGTGTGGTATAATGTTATGGTTTTGGGTCTCAATAAAAAATGTAAGAGATTAAATAGCTAGTTTGATGTTTTTTTTTAGTTAGATCTTTGAGTCCATAGTGGGTGACGTGGTCACATTGGCATTTGGTTATCCACTTTGTCCAAGATTGATTGTTGAAGTCAAAGTCGACCCGGTTTTGATCGTATGCTGAATTTTTTGCTTTTGTTAGGACACATTGCCGTTAAAAATTTGTCTTTTTTTCCAAGAATTGTCTTAGACATATGATAATCGGATCTAAAATTGTCTCGCCATTGTTGCAAATATGGCTATTGGTTGATTGTTACGTCAATCTCGGATGTTTATGTAATCAATATCATGACTCGCTTGGTTGTAACCTAACAACTCCTCCTTAGGACAACAAACCTCACGGCAAAAAACATGTAAGAGATTAAATTACCTCTTCAAATATAGTCATGTTGGATCTCATAAGTTTAGCCACCGGAAAACCATAGCACCAAAACAAAAAGATTCCCCAAGTCACTCTTCCCCTTTGTCTCCGGGAGTTGCTAGCTTTTAATAGTAGCCTCGTCCTATATATATATATATATATATATATATATATATATATATATATATATATATATATATATATATATATATATATATATATATATATATATATATATATATATATATATAAAAGAAGTAGAGGTATGTCCTTCTACTAGATGCAAAATGTAGTTTAGTATATTTTTTATTGAGCAAAAAGTATAACTTTTATATGGTGCCTTTCAAACATCCACCATTTTCCTTTGTGTAACTTTTCAAATGTTAGCTTAGATTTTCTCATAAAAAGTGTTGACGAATCCCACATTGGATTCATGCATCTATATTCACTAGGCGCCAATGGTGAATCAATCGGGGTTTTCTTATTAAGCATGGGATTCATGCATCTATATTCACGTTATGCGGTGAATCAATCGGTTTTCTCTTATTAAGGATGAAATAATCAGAGGTAAGATGCATAAAAAAAGTCAATCAGTTCAATATCATGGATGCTTTCCTTCCTAAAACATGTAAGGATTTTTTTCAAGTTTAGAAAACCCCCTAGGGACAATTTTGACGTGAAGAACAGATAAATTTTGATCACTTATAAACTACTTTTCTTCCTCCATTCTAAATTGCATCTATATTAAGTCGTTTTCTTATTAAGCATGGGATTCATGCATCTTTTTTGGACACCAAGTTTGACCAATCGATGCTTATTCGTGAAAAAAATTTATATAAAATATCATTTCTTTTTATTGACCAATCGTCTTATTCAAAAATTTATGGCCCGCTTTATTAGTAAACATTTTTTTTAAAAGTAACTTAAATTTGACTATATTTGCATAAACTTTTTGAATAAAAAAAGTGGTCAAACTTAGGGTAAAAAAGTCAAACGACTTACAATTTTAGATGGAGAAAGTATACTTTATTTTCTTCTTGTATCATTGAACACATGCACTCATATGGTATATCTATAAAACTACTTTAAGCGTGGGGATGTCCGGGCACTGTAGTCTACAGTGATCTTTGTGAGTATAACTACAGTACCATACCCTTAGCCGCCCGATCAAGATCCTACCGTCCTCAATTACCCATCCGTACAGACGCCTGAAATCCTCCCTCTCCCTTTCGTTGCCGCCAGGCCCAGGCGCGGCACCCGTCGGCCACAGCACAGTGACCGGACAGCTCACTGCTGCTAGGAACCCGCGCGTCAGCAAGGTAGAAAAACGCTACGCGTACTCGGCAAAGCGTACACAAGAGAGTTAAAACATATTTTCCTTTACACAAAAAAAAAAAAAAATCCCAGAAAAATTGTAAATAAACTAGATACACCCTACATCCTACCTATGTATTTCCACCCCGTTTCCATTATCCCAAATTCCAGAATCAATTTCCACGTTTATTTGCCACGTATTAAATCCTTGATTAATCATTGAAAATCCATAACGAAGATAAGGAGAGACACAGTAAGGAAGGAGAAGGGATAAGCACGGCACATTTTCCTGGTAACACGGCAACGATGGAGTGGCCACCCGCACATACAACCTGCCCCTTCAAAAGCTGTACTAATGTGCATGTATCCACTGCTGCTTTTCGGCATACCCTCCTCCTTATCTTACACGTTCTCTTGCACTCTACTATTTTCTATTGCTTTAGAAAGCTCACACTGCTAATTGTCACTACATCTGCTCATTTAATAGTCTGTTACTCATTGATTTTTGTGCTTCCTCTGATATATGATAGTCTATTGCTGTTCTGCTCTACGTAGGATACCTCCCTATTAATCGAGGAAAAAACAACATTCCATTGCAACATTCTCTGATATATGATATATCCTCTGATATATTTCCGTCTTTCATGTAAACTCTAATAATTCATTAACAGCTAATACAAATACCTCTGCACAATACTACTTGACCCCTCACCAATGCAGTTTCATCTGTTCAACCACTCCGTGAAATCTGAATTAAGTGTAATAGAAATATAGACCACAAATATTATTTCTTTATACTTTACCTTAACAGTTATATCTACCCGCTCTCGCGCGGGGACTCTGGCTAGTTAGATAAATGCTCCACCCCTTTTGTTTTCCTTTTCTCCTTAAAAAATACATTGCAAAACATTGGGATGGAAAGATGTCCAAAACAGAAAGGAAAAAGATAATACAAAGATAGAGAGAGAACAAAGGAGAGGGATGAGAATCACTATGTCAAATGTCCAAACATTTTCTAAAACGAAATCTTTTTTTCACAATAAGGAGCTCATCAATCTGGACTATATCTATCGAACACAAGCCCTCTATACTAACGTTTAATACATCTTAAGTGTGAGCCTATTCTATCCGTCACCCTCAACATTTCTACTCTGATGGTCATAATAACAAGAAAGGGCACAATCTTTAGTAGGAGTAATCTTTGGCTTAACAATATGCACAATATTCATAAACCTTCTTTATCCCTAATTGAGCTCCACATGCTAGGGGGCCGTCGCCCCCCCCCAAGGAAGGCTTTCCCAGTCGGAAACTCACAAAGAAGGCAAGGAAATGCCACACACTGACACAATTTATACATCTTCAGATCAGTATGTATGTCTCTCACGGCCCTATACACATTGCATAAAGAAGGTCCGGACCGGAAGGCACCATGCCGGGCCGGCCCGGTACCGGTGTGGGCCGTGCCTGGCCGACCCCAAGGCACGCGGGCCAGCCCAAAGACGACTGAAAATAGTAAAGGCCCGTTGTAGGCCCGTTATCGCTCCGGCAAAGGCCAAAAGGCCCGCGTGCAAACTACTTCATCCCTATCCACACGCCTGAAGTGTCGAGCACCCAATCCCAATCCGCCCCACCGCCGCGACGACTTCTCGCGCAGATCTTGCTCCGCCGCCGCGGACTCAACCACACGACGCCCATCCGAGCGCGGCATCGGGCAAAGACCGGGCGGCGGGGTGGCCAACTCCTCCTCCCCGCCCCACACTCGCACCTCGTTGGTCGTCGCCGCACCTCCTCTCCCCCCTCCCCGCACCTCGGCCGGCGCCGGCGCCTCCTCCAGGCCTCCCCCCGCACCTCGCTGCCGGGAATCCGAGTGGCGGCGGCGGCGCCCTCCGGGGTCAAGCACCGGCCCGGCACCGGCGACGGCGATGACGAGCCCCCCGCCGCGGCCCCCCTTCCCCATCTCTCTCGCTTTTTTTTTTTTTGAGAAGGCCCATCTCTATCCGCTACGTTGTATGGGCCTTGGGCTGGCTTGGTGTCCCATTGGGCCCGTGCTATTTGGGCCGACCGGCACGAAAAAGTAGGCCCACGTGCCGTGCACAGGCCAACCCTAGGGCACGGTGGGCTTTTGGCATGGCACGGTGGCGGGGCCACCCGATGCACATGATTACCGGCCCCCTAATACCGTTTTCCGTTTCGTCACCGCCCGAAATGGAGTCTAAAAAGTGTTGCAAATCAAGTGGGGACCCATATATGCTAGTCTACGTAACAAACCATAGTATGTTAGTTATCCAATTTAAAGATAAATGTTTTTTATCAACGTGGCACGGCACGGAGCTCATGTCAAGCTCAACCATATCTCGCTAGGCATAGTCTCATCGAAATATAAACACAATGCATAAGCAACAAGACGTTTCGCTAGCCTTTTGTCAACCACCGTCCACAAACCCATTTGATGCCTTATGACAAGCTTCACATATTTTTATACCATATCCCGCTAGGCATAGTCTCATCGAAATATAATGACAGTGCATAAGCAACAAGACGTTTTGCTTCCCTTGTGTTAACTTCCGACCACAGACCATTTGATGCCTTTGAAAGTGCATTCGCCCCCTATGTGGGTTTTGGATTATTAATGACAATCAAATTAGGGACTAATGCGATTCTCTAAAGTGTATACGCAGGTGTTAGTCCATTGAAAGATTTAAATGATGTCATTTGGTGATTATAGCACCACTCAATTTCATGGACGGAAGGCGTTTCAATTCAAGTGGCACAATAGTTTTTATATTTAAACTTGAGTTATAGGAAACGCCGCACTATCAAGAGGGATACAAATTAGGTTGACTAGGTTGGGGATATAATGCTCAAGATCATCTTTAGTAACGCGTTTGAGAGACACTTTTGCACGCACAAACACTTAGAATCCTTTTCTTGTTGCGTGCTGAGAAAATGAACTACCACTGGTACCGACCTTACACCACTGGTACTGGTAGGTCATTTTAGCGCGTTGCGCGGGCGCACAACACTTTTAGCCTAGCACTGGTACCGGCCCTTTAGCACTGGTACCGTTGTTCACCACTGGTTCCGGTAGAAGGCCGGTTGGACCGCTAGTTCACTTTGTCGCGCGCTCCCAATGGTCGGATTTTCTTCTAGCACTGGTACCGGTTGAACCACCACTAGTACCGGTCCTAGTCGGGCTGAACACTTGTGAAGGGTACGAGTATAAATACTCCGCCCCCTCATTTCTAACCGTTACCCACGCCATTCCTCATCTTCAACCTTCAGAAAAAAGCTCTCTCAAGTGCTCTCTCGCCCCCTCTCTCTCCCTCTTGACTCTAGCTTCAAATCCCACCCTAGATTTGAGTTGAGAAGTGAGATTTGAGAGTGGAAAGCTTCGATTCGGATCTTGAGCACTCTTCTCCCGTTCTAGTTTGGCTTAATTTGTGTTTATTGCTCTTGGGTTCTTGGAACCCTAGCCGCTAAGCGTTCTTCGTGGTTGCCCGTGTTGATTCACTTGTGAGGGCACCCGAAGTGTTTGTATCACCCGTTCTTCTTAGTGGAAATCTCGGGCTAACCTTTGTGGTTGCTTGAGGGAGGCAAGGAGGTGGAAGAGACTCCGACCTTAGTGGTCACCTCAACAACGAGGACGTAGGAACTCCTTTGTGGGGAACCGAACCTCGGGATAAATCGTGTGTCCCGCGTGCTTGTTGTTGTTGGTTATTGTGATTACTTGTGATATCACTTGTTCTTTGTGCTCTTCCATCCTCTCTACCCCTCTCTTAGGTTGTGGGCGCCCGATCTACTTTTTGGTGAAGGAGGAACCAAGGGGAGTGCATCTACATCTCCTACATCATCCACAAACGTGTGGTATTCGCTAGATCCGAAATCACAACTCGTTGTACTTTGATTTCGTGTCTTTGTTCGTGACCTACCCCCTCGTACCAGGGTGGAAACACCACCGGTTCCGGTGAGGGCAAGGCCGTTTGTACCGGTGGAGACACCACTGGTACCGGTCCAATATTTAACTTCCGCTTTAAAGTTTGTGAGTTTCAGGTTTCGATAATTGCCTATTCACCCCCCTCTCTAGGCCAATTAGATCCTTTCAGCCTTGTGACAAGCTTCACATATTTTATCAATGTGGCATCTCAAGCTCAACCATATCCCACTAGGCATAGTCTCGTCGAAATATAACGATTAACAAAAGTTTCGCCTCCCTTGTGTCAACCACCGTCCACAAACTCATTTGATGTCTTATGATAAACTTCACATACTAGAGTTGAGACCTTCATCAAAGTATCCAATACTAATAGTATGGAACACACCTTGCTTTGATTTTTTTACACCTCTCAACTCTCATCTAGATATAGATGTAGCATCTGTTTATAAACATACACACACAGAACACCACACACACGCACACACCTCACTCACACCCCCCATGTACATAAACAGATCCTACAACAACACGTAGATTCAAAGATCATCATGTCCTTAAAGCAGGGGCGAATCTACAGTATCTTGGCTAGTCATCCATCTCACATCGGATGGACACGGTAAAAGTGACCGACAAATGAACAAAGCGACTACCACCGAGCAAATATATTTTATATTTACTAGCAAATATGTCCGTGCATTGCAACGGGAGATGCAACTTGTTATTTAGTTTATCTAGATATATTATTTGTAGGTTGAACATTTATCCAATAAACGTGTGGTGCTCTAACTCATAAACATGAGCATCAAACACGTTGACATTTATCCATTGATCAACTATGCATTTCAATTTATTTTTGAGATTAAAATTTGAATATTGTTTGAGAGTGCATCATATATTCAAATTTTCTTTGAGATTAAAATTTGAATATTGTTTGAGAGTGCATCATATATTCAAATTTTCTTTGTACTCTATTGCTACGGTTAATAATACATTTGTAATTCTTAATTTTTATTTTCCTCTATATCATTTTTTTCTAACCGAGTAGATAAATTTTACTCTTTATTGGACATTTTATTAAATATTTTATGACTTGATGGTTTAACATGAATTCGTTCAACAATAAATACACGATATAATATGTCAGAAGTAATTTTCCTCGTTGTAAATAGTTTTTTTAATTTTCCTCGTTGTAAATAGTTTTTTTAAAAAAAAACTATCAGCATCGACAACAAAAAACAGGCCTCATGACGTTATAACAATGGGATTCCCTTAAAAATTTGATTGATTTCCGGGTCGGCCCATCAGACAAACAGAGCCCACGTAAGAACACTGACGTTATTTTTTTTTCTTTTTTGTGGAACGACGTTATTGTAATTAGCTAGGAAGATGCACAGGCTAAAAGCGAATTTGTTGACGGAGCATGATAAACGCGTGCATCTTGTGAATTTGTTCGTGTGGGCGCGAGTCTTTAGGACCGTAGGTGCAGAGCTTGTTTTAACCGCGTACGTATCTGGTTTTGGCTGTAACCGCCTAGACAAAGATTTGTACAAGCGACTTTTTAGTTGTACAGGCAGAGGCAGACAGATTAATTAGGAGCAGATTGACAGAAATTTTTTATGTTTTATTATTAGGTATAGATGTGATGATATCATTAAAGGTAACCTTTAAGATAATGTTGTCTAATTATTTGGCCGGTAAAGAGTTTTAGACCGTCCAGTAATAATAGTCCATTCTTTTTTTTATTTTTTTGACTCTAATTGCAGGGGGTGCTAGTGCTGCCAAAGGCTTGATGGTGTCGCATTGATGAGGGATGAAATCGAGATGAAAAGAAGATTTAAAAAAGTAATTTAAAGTTTTTCTAAGACCAGTCTCAATGGGGTTTCATAGGAGTTTCATACACATTAAATAGAGCGCCACATCAGTAAAAGCCTACTTTTTGCATAAAACTTTGAGGAGAGAGAAGAGAAAAGTTTCATCTTGGTGAAACTCTCTTGGCACGAATACCAACTATCTCTAAGTTATGAAATTAAATGCCTATAAAACCACAAAGATGAAACTCTCCATTGAGAGTAGGGGTTTCATGCAAATTTTATTTCATTTTATATAACATGACCGTCTTGGAAAAACAACTGAAATGAAACTCACCATCGGTTGATCGACGCAAGATGAAACCGAGCCTAACTAAGTTTTGTAAAACTGACTGAGTTCAATTGATGATAGTAGCTGAGGGACTATTCCACCTATATAATATACATATAATAGAAAAAGAACCTCTAGAAAAGGATGAACCCCAGAATTCTGCGTAACTAAACCTGATCTTTTTTTTTTACCAAAAGAAAAGAAGTGGAAAAGGAAAGAAAAAGGAAAAAAAGCGAGCAAATTCCCCTAACATTTCTCGATCAAATTATCCATCTTGCATCACAAATTCCGAGTCTCCGACAGTAATTCTCGGTCGTGCGCATCAGAATCCACCACCGTGTGTGTGAAAAAAAAAGCAAAAAAGAATCTGACCGAACCCAAGTTGGCAACTTGTGACGTCGTCGTTTCCCGTTACGCGGCGCACCACAGCACCGCTCGCTCGCTCGATCGAGCAAGCCCAAACCCTTGGCGCGGCGGAGCGCCCTCTCCGCCGCCGCCGCGCGCCAGCCAGCCACCTACGCTACGCCCCTGCCCGCTAGCCTCCGTTCCGCCGCCGGCCTCGACGGGGCTGCTCCGGCCGACGAACGGTCCATTTCCTCCTCCTCCGACCCCACCCGTCGGCCGCCGGGCGGGGATGGCGGCGTCGGGCGGGGACGCGCCGGAGCTCGCCGGTAAGCCCTTCTACCTCGCTCGCCGGGTCGCGGGGTGGTCTGCGCTTTATGCCCCGTGTGCGATCGACCGAACCCCTAATTTGTGCGGGATTGATTTGTCTGCTTGCTTTGCCTGCCTGCTTTGCTGCGGATGCTGAGCGTGGTCCTTACGTCATCAATGGCTCGATTCGCTTTAGCTGTCCTAGCACCTTGTCGGTTAGCTGTGCTGCGACCTTGTCATATACTCGTATCCATTTTATACTTGCTAGTAGACTGGTAATAATTATTATATTACTCTGGTTCTTGATTTCTTGCCCCAATTGATCAGACAATTCAGGCAATTTGATCTTGCACGGCCCCCTCTGACTCCGCCCCCCCCCCCCATTGAGGTTGGCCATAATTGGTATCAAATTTTACAGAATCTAGAGCGATTAGAAAAAAGGACGTAATCCACTTTTTACAATGCTTTATTTGCTGCTTTTACTGGCTCAGTTCGTGATATCCTCTAGAAACTGTGGAAAGACTAAACTTTCCACCTGAAATGGTCAATACAATGTAGCTTTTTTTTTTTACCCTTTTGCTATTATCAAAGGAATTAAGGAAGTTTCTCAACTTCCAATTGAGACACATGGGCTTTAAATGTGTTCTTCCATGTCTACATGCTTTATACAACTTTATAAGTTGTTCCAGGTGACTATTTGGTAACCTAGAAAAAGGGGATTTGTTTTTACATATAAAGGGATCAGATTCAAATGGTTACCTGCGCTAAAGATTTCTGTTGGATGGCTCATGATTTGGCAGCAACATATGTATCAATACCCGCTATCCAATGTTTCGAAGTTTATTCAGCGGCAGCTGCAAACCAAAATTTAGTGAAGCAAGTTTTTGAGATGTAAGAACTCCCCTATGCGATGTTTTACAACCTTGATGCATTCATGAATCATAGATACGGCAAAAGTTTTATTCTATTTTCTTTGTTATATATTATTGGAATCTAGGTTCCCAAAGAAATTGTCTTGCTGCTTGGGTATCCTGGTATTTGGTTTGCTTCAAATTGTTGGGTTTTGGTGCTAAATTAATAAAACTTAAAAGTACTAAATTATGGGGAAAAGTCCAACTTGAACAAATTGGGTTTACTTAAATCTGTGCAGCCCAATTGATTTTGTACGCTGGCTGTAACAATAAATCATAGAGCCAAAGCAAATGGACACCGTACCTAATTTTTAACATCATATCAACTGATAATATATCTGGCGAAGTTGTCAAATCATGGTATTGGAAAGTTAGGTGTCATCAGATCAAAACAAGACCTTGTGATAGATGTCAGCACAAAATGAGTAGGCACCAACTATTTAAATAGCAGGGATTCGTGTGACTCAACGCTTCCTATTTTCTCAACCAAAGGGGAAAAAAACTTTCGCTGGCTGGCGGCCCCCTTCCACTGGAGCACACCTTCATAGCCTCCTCCCCTGACGGCATCCATCCCCCTCCCCCCTCTCATTCACTCACTTTGTAGGTGTTCCTCCTTGCCCCATTTCCTCTGCCAGGATGGCGCTGAGTGGGGATCCATTCAGATCTGCCGGTAAGCCCTAACTCGCTTGGATTGTTCAAATTTTCCACATGGTGTCTCTTCTTCGCCGTGAACAATCAAATCTGAATCTTTCCTTCTATTTGATCCATCCGGTTGGCTGTGGATGGGTTTGTCTATTTTTTGTGGAGCACCAACCTACCCTATGCATCATCCATATATAGTTTGGTTTTGTTCTTGTTCCGTCATGTGATCTGTGGGTTCTGTACTCCTGTGTTGTGACACCATGTTGCTGTGCATCTACCTATCGGTAGTAATGATAACCGCTTATTTGTGTGATGCTTCCTTTTTTAAGAATACTCTCTGAAGCCTATATTTGCACTGTTTGATTCTGTACATGTTGTTCTAGATCCACTGCCAGTAAGCAATTAATAGTTGCATTTGTTGAGTATGTTTCCATAGAAATTCATATGACATCTTCTTTAATCAAAATGATCTGTCCTCAAATAATGTGTGCTGAAATCTATGTTGGACTTGAAGGAATGTATTGTTGAAATGTTAATAATGGTCCAGTCAATGTACTTTAAACCAGTTTTGTTGGTTTAATCAGCATATGGATCTAGGAAGTTTGCTATGTTAATTAGTTCATTGAGTGTTGCTTATTCTCAAAATCAACTATGCATTGGTTGATGCTTTGTTTTGTTGAGATCAAATTGGTATCCCTGACTCCAAATAGCTTGGCCTTCTGTGAAGTTGACCTATGAAGGCCTTCAAGTCCTGCTTAAGGCAGGGAAACATGTAGAAACGTTTATTGTTTTTCTTAGGGTTAGATCCTAGAAAAGTTCATGGTTTTGAAAAATGCCACCAGATGTCTCACATGTGGAACCATGACCCATGTTGGCCCTCTGCAGTTTTCAGAACTCAAAATTCTGTGTAATATTTGTTTTCAAATGGATTAATTTTTCCACACACTATTCATTCCTTACTTTTAATGCTGGAATGATTCACTGCTCAAAGGTTGTTCTGGCTTGTGTGGTGGATGGAGGCACATAGAGAGTACATGTGAATACAATGTGTCATTAGCATCAGGCTTTTGCTGATATCATGAAACGTTCAGCTGCACAGCAACCCAGTAGTATATTGTCAAATGCCTGTCAGTTCATTAAATTACCATTATGCTTTGGTTTCTTTTTCGTTGGCGAGGTCATCTTGACACTCCATGTGGCCTGGATTAGGCCTAATTAATGTGCCTGCAACACTCACCTGAGTTACTTTCGACTTGGTTTTCACTGTGTTGTACATATTTCTTTTGGATGACTAATAACTGGACATGAACCCCTTCTTGTGCAGTGATAACAAATGTTTGTAATGCTGCAAGCACACCTGAAGAAAATAGGCTTGTTGATGACAGCAACACCATTTCAGAAAATGGCCAGGAATCATTGAGTTCTTTACCAGAACAAGAGTCAAATGATGCTAGTGTTAACACAGAAGAGAAAGAACCTGGCATTTCAAAATGCAAATCGGTGGAAGATATACCAAAAACAGTGACTGCAAAGAGGTGCAAAAACATTGATTCAAAGAAAATCTCCTCAAATAACAATAATAATCCAAGCTTTACTGGCAGTCCAGCTCTGAAAAAGCAGCCGACAAAGGGTGACCATCTTTTTGAACAATGTGAAAATGGAATGTCTCAAGACAGAAAGCCTCCTAGCACAAGGATATGCATAAATTCAGCGTGCAAAGCTGTCTTCAACTCAGATAATGCATTTTGTAAGAGGTGCTCATGTTGTATTTGCCATGGTTTTGATGATAACAAAGATCCTAGCCTTTGGCTGGTATGCTCATCAGAGACTGGTGATCAGGATTGTTGTGGATCATCCTGCCACATTGAGTGCGCACTCAAGCACCAAAAGGCAGGATGCATAGAACTTGGACAATCTATACAGCTTGATGGTAACTACTGCTGTGCTGCATGTGGCAAGGTTATTGGAATACTTGGGTGAGTATTTTACATCTACCTTTGGGATTTATCTTAATTTCAGATGGAAAAGTTTTATATATGGCTTGTTTGTAAGTATATATGGCTTGTTTGTAAGTAGTCATGCTACATGAAGCATTGCTGGCCACTGTAACTTCCATATGTTCTTTTTACCTATCTTATCTCGACCCCACATTGACTTGGTTGGTTTAAAATTATATATTCTCCTTCATATTGGTGAACCTTGTTGCACTCGAAATATTGATTGAACCATTCATCAGAATCATATTTCATATCTGTAGTTACTTGCAGTATTAGGTGCACATATGATCTCTGCTATGTTCACTCTTATTCCTGTCTCTTTTTTTTTTTCTTTTCTTGTTTTGGCAAACACTCTTTGTTATTTTTGGATCTAACTGTGTCTTTGAATATTTTGAGCAGGTTCTGGAAGAGGCAGCTGGTAGTTGCTAAAGATGCTCGTAGAGTTGATATTCTCTGTTCCCGCATATACCTGAGTCATAGACTTTTGGATGGCACAACTCGTTTTAAAGAGTTGCATCAGATCGTAGTGGATGCAAAAGCAAAGTTGGAAAGTGAAGTTGGTCCCCTTGATGGTACGTCATCCAAGATGGCTCGTGGTATTGTAGGCCGGCTGCCTGTTGCTGCTGATGTGCAGAAACTTTGCTCTTTAGCAATTGAAAAGGCTGATGACTGGCTTAGTTCAAACATTCAATCTGAAACAAAACAAAATGGTAAATTATTTCATAAGGTTTACATCTTTCAGTTCCATCTGCAATTGTCAAATTTGACAAACCTGGTGTAATTCTTTTCGCCCTGCAGATACACTCCCATCTGCCTGCAGGTTTAAATTTGAAGATATTACAGCTTCATCTTTGGTGTTGGTTCTCAAGGAAGCTGCTTCCTCGCAGTATCATACTATCAAAGGCTATAAACTCTGGTACTGGAATAGCAGAGAAGCGCCTTACACAGGGGAGCCTTCTGTTTTCCCCAAAGACCAAAGAAGGATTCTTATATGCAATCTGCAGCCCTGCACAGAGTATTCCTTCCGATATTATTTCATTTACTGAGGATGGTGAACTGGGCCATTCTGAATCAAAGATCTTTACCAAGAGTGTGGAAATTATGCATAAGAACACAGAGAACGGAGCAGAAGGTTGCTCATCTTCTGCCAAGAGAGCTGGTAAGAGACAAAATGCTAGGTCATTAGGCTTCCAGGTGCGTCAGTTGGGTAATGTATTCCGGAAAGCACAAACTGAGGAGAATGGTTACCCCAGTGCAATGTGTAAAGATGAGATTGAAGATTCATGTGATCAGAGTGATTCTGTGATACCAGATGACCAGATCCCACGTGGTGCCTCCCGCAAGCTCGATCTCAATGAGACCTCAGTCCCAGACCTAAATGCAGAGGTAGTCATGCCAACAGAGTGCTGCCAGAATGAGAACGGCTGTAGTTTTGGAAAGAATGCATTCACAAAGTCGAATGGTTGTGGTGACTCTGAAACTTGTGCAGTGGGGCATGTAGGGGATGCACCAGCCATGGAATCCCGGTCTCAGAGTCGCAAGCAGGCATCAGATTTGGAGCAGGAGACCTGTGTTGATGACAGCAATTTGGTGGCCCGTGCTGCTAGGCTCTTTGCCCCGAAGTTAGGACAGTTAGATGACAACTATGAGTACTGTGTGAAGATTATACGTTGGTTGGAATGTTCCGGCCTCATTGAGAAGGATTTCAGGATGAAGTTTCTAACCTGGTTCAGTTTGAGATCGACAGAGCAGGAGCGGAGAGTTGTTATCACCTTCATCCGTACCCTCATTGACGAACCCAGTAGTTTGGCTGCACAGCTTTTGGATTCCTTTGAAGAAATTGTTACCAGTAAGAGGCTAAAAACTGGTTTCTGTACTAAGTTGTGGCACTAACCAGATAGACAAAGCAGGAAACCGCTATCTAATAATACTCTAGTATTCTTACATTGGCAAGATTAATTGGGATGACAGTCTATTTATTTTCTGATAAATGTAGTTAAACTGATGTTGCTGAGCTTGGGTATTTGCCATGATGATATATTCTTACATGGGCAAAATTAACTGGGGTGACAGTATAATGGTGCTTTTATTTGTTTTCTGATAATGTGTTCTCTGATGTTGCGGTGGCTTGGATATCTGCAATGATTGGCAAAATTAACTGGGACGACAGTGTAATGGTACTTTGTATTTGTTTTTATTTTTATGATAAACGGTTTAATCTGATGTTGCTGTGTTTGGAGATTTGATATGGTGATATATATACTGTGGGATTCTTATCAGTCTACCGTGTCTTCAATCCCACTTCTTTGTTCGAAGTTCGAACTGACATGTTCTGTTATAAATCCAGACGTTATTGGTTTTATCTTTTTAAACCTAGTGAAGCACAAAAAAATTATCAGTATCAGATTTCAACAATTCAGTTTCAAGAAACAAAACATGCTGGTGAAAAGTGGGTTGTCATTTTGCTGTAACTGATACTATCATATCCTTAACATATTGCAATTACCTCCAACATCAGGAGAAAATATATTAACTTATCACATGAAAATTAGACAAGTCAAGGGCTCATGTTACCGATGAGCCTGCACATAATAACCATTTCCATAGAAGATAGTCCCTGGTAGCAAAGGATAAGCCAAGTTTACATCATACAATGGAGCAGTACATTCAACCAGATGTTGGATAAAGTCCATTGATCAGTGCTCAGTAGTTACAATCACAAGATTTACTGCCTGAAAACACAGAACTTCCGTCATCCATCGTTTATAGCTGTTCTGCAACCTCTCCATTCTGTATGCCCTTGTCCGCTGCTTTGGTTTCTGCTTTCAGCTTCAGCATGACTTCGCAGCGCTGTCTAGTGATTTCCTCTGGTCTGTCTGCTTCAAGACCATGCTCCAACCGACGCAAGAAACCTTCCTCAACTTCACTCAGATGGTCGTCGACTTCTTGTTCACTGTCGAAACAGGTGTTGTAGCGTACGAGATAGTCTGCATGTCGCCCAGACTTGCTGATCTGGCTGTGCATGTCACTCAGCTCACAGCTCCTGTCCATGTCCCGCTCGCTGCCATAGCAGCATTCAGCGTCATCATGCTGACTGGATGATGCTGGAGATGAGTATGGTGTGAACTCTCCGGTAGCCGCATCATCACGCTCCCCCCCCCCTCAAGATCAGTGTCTTGAGAAAGTTCATGACTTGGACAGCATGCATCAGGGCTGTCAATGGATCTGACATCTAACATAGAACAAAAAGGTAAATTTGGCTGTTGAAGTTGAAGTTATGGAGATCTCACGGATTGCTTGCGCTTTTGTTGTATGGGAAGTACATGAGCATATAGATCACCTCTATCCTGCAAGAATAGTATGGAAATTACCTGTGTCATGTTGGGGGCAAAACACCATGGCTATGTTCCTAGCATTCATCTTGTTGAGCTCCTCTTCTTCGACAACATCACAGACATCAGCCCTCGACAGCCCAATTGAGGAGTGCTGCCTGAGTGGGGCGCAACATCTTCACAAGTTCAAGGAACTCCCCTTCAGAATTGCATTGAAGCACTTGCTCGGGGGAGAGGCCATCGAGGACACCTTCTGAAGTTCCCTGAACCATGCCTGTCCAATTCAAACATACATAAGTTTCATTTCTCTTCTTTCATGGAACTGGTGTTGAGTGTTGTGTATGTTAAAAATCAGTGAGCTACATTGTAGCTGAAACATAGTTTCATGGTTGTTTCAAGCTGTCAGATGGCCTACCTTAATCAGGCTGGCCAAGCAGTGAACATCAATGTCCTCAGGTACAACTCCTTTGTTTAGCTGGTCCCTGACGTGCTCCTCTTGGTCATTCTCTGGATTAATGCGAAAGATACCCTCAGCCTGCAAATGAATTTTAGCAATTCAATTGAACAAATCAGATTCATGACACATGACGTAAAACATTCAAAAGGCTTAGTTCATCATAGATTCATGTATGATCACCTTGAGCCCCTCCTGGGCATACAGCCTCTCCTGCATGAGAAGCAATATCGTGGGGACTGAATTTCCCTTGCCATCATACGTGCATTGCATTGATTCAGCCGAGACACCAAAAACGCTGGCGCTGGTGGAAAAAAAAAAAGAAAACTAGATTGATGAGTTCACAAATCACGGGCTCAACTGGCAAATCTTGGGGGCACACTTCATAAGGGCCAACACAAATTCAAAATTGTTACAGTGTGTGATTCAGGAATAAGAATTCCATTGGATAATTGTCAATGCTGCTGTAATTGCACAAAAAGTTCTGCTTAATACAGTGCATAAGGAACAGGAATTGAATGCATCAATTTCACTCAGTGACAGGTTCTCATTAAGACTGAAAATAGAGTTGTTCTGGCACTGTGCAGATCAAGCATATATAGCTGCAGAAACACATCCCTAGTTATCTGAACTCTGACGGAACAGCATCCTCACACCAAGGACCTGTCCCAATTGGGAGCACTCAAAAATCATGAACTCATCCTTTAAAAAAAAAAAATCAAATTTTTCATTATCATTCTTGTTCCAGAACCGAAATTTTCCTCGCAAGCTTCGATTTTGAATGGTATAATACGGTGATGCAGGAAGGTGAAAACTGAAGAGACGTGGCGGCGGGGTGGCGGCGGCGGTTGCTCACCTGGCGCTGGGCACGCGGCATGGCATCTCGTCCTCGAACTCGACGGGGAGGCCAAAGGAAGCCGTGGAAGCGGTCGAACGTGACGTGGGCGACGTGGCGGACATCCGTCGGCCATCCAATCTCCATCTCCCCAAGCACCACCGCCGCGTCTTCGTCGTCGTCGTCCTCCTCCTCCCCTCCCCCGCCGGCCACCCGGCTCCGGCAGCCCCGCCGCGCTCCACCCGGCACGCCACCACGGGCGCCGGACGGCCGCCAGCAGCAGCTCCAGCACCGCTGCCCGACGACGCCGCTCCCTCCTCCCCCACCACCGCCGGCGGCGGCGGCTGCGGCCCCTTCCCGCTGCCGCCCTTTGCATCCCGCGCTGGAAACCACCACCACCCCCGTCATCCCCACCCCGCTTCTTCAGGTCCCCTCCTACGGCCGTCTCACGCGGCGACGACGGAGAAAACGGGCATGGACCTCGCGCACCGCTTGCTTCTCTCTCTAAACTCCGTCAACGTGCCCGGCTCAGCTTCTATCTAGTCGCCTCTCTCTCCCCTCTCTCTCTAAAAACCGAAGCGAAAGCAATTTGATTTCCCTCACTCTCTTTCTCTCTCATCTGCTTCTTGAAGGCAGCAGCAGAGCTCGGTGAAGCAATTAATGAATTGGCGGAGGACAGGTGGACTGAAACGCGAATAGTTTTTTGAACGGAGAGGGGCGCAACGCAAAAGCCAGGCCGGATTCAAACAAACTCTGACGAACCGACCGTGGTCCCGTGTCACCTTTCCGCTGCAGAAAAGCCACGACACGACAGCGACCGACTCTTTTCAGGAGCACTGTAGTAGTACCTCCTCGAATAGCCAGGGTATCCCAACACAAGATTTTTTTAAAAAAAATCTCAACTTTTATTAATGGGTTTGAGAAAAGAATTAGAATGTTTGGTTGAAGGCCAATTTGCCCTCCTCATGTTCGATTTGGCTTTGTTGGGACGGGTTGGCTCATTCCTCGATTTATGTTTGGTTGAGAAATTGGGATAGGGATGGATGGCGATTCACTTTCAGTTAGGGGGTCGTCCCATATGTCATTCTCATGAGGCGAGCACTTTGCATGAGGAACCCCGGCAGCATGTCCGAAACTAACTAGGGCCCATATACTTAAATCCTTCTCTCTGCGCTTTTACAAAGTGATCACATAAAAAGATTTTTATTTACATTTGAGTCCTTCTACAGCAGGAGGTGACGATGGGTTCGATGGGCCGACCCGGGTCGCCGCGCCGAGCGGCACCGGCGGCTTCTCTGAGCCGCAGCACGGGCCGACCTCGACGTCGCCACGGGCGCCATGCGACTCGACGCCAGCAGGCGGCAGCGCCGTGTCCCAAACTCCGCCGCGGCTTCTTCCTCCGAGGATCGGCTCTCCTTCTTCTTCCGGCCCAGCGGGCAGCGCAGCGCGAGGCGTGGTCGCGGGGACGATCGGAGCTGGTATTTATTTAAGCCGGGAGGAGACGGCCACGCCTCAAACCCCGCGTGGGTTGGCTCTCCCCCGCCAGATGGCGATGGATGACCGACCATCTGGCGAATATTCCCCTCTCGATGACTCAACCCTCACCCTCCATCCAAACGCAACAAAAAATGGAGTTCGGCTCCAACCCGGCTCGCTCCAACCCCAACCAAGCAGGACGGTTGGGAGGTTGTTTTGTTTGCATTTAACCTTTGGTCGCCATAGAATTTTTTGCCTTGTCGATTTTCTCCTTATTTGTCATCTAGTGCATGCAAATTGTGGCGAATGTGTGGCGAAGGGCGTGGCGAGCAAATCCTCCGCCACAATCCGTGGCGTGCCTATGCGTGGTGTGGCTATTTATGGCCCCAACCAAACATCCTTAGTACATATGTGTTGTGACAGATTGATAAATCGAGACATGGCTACCTAATACGCTCCGCCTCTTTGGAAGTGTCACTTTGGTTTCTATGCTATTTTGTTTGATCACTAGTCTTATTCAAATTTTGTATAAATATTATTTATTTTGTTATGACTTATTTTGTCATTAGAGATATTTTAATGATTATTTATTTAATTTATCATCCTGTAGAAATTTTTTGAATAAGGCGAATGGTCAAACTCACTAGCCAAAAGTCAAAACGACACTTTAAAATAGACGAGGAGTATCTCATACATGAGCTTTTCGCTGAAGGTCTAGACCATGAGTATCCAGTTAGACATCCGAACTTATGGGCAAATTCAATTGAAGTGAAACTTCTCATCGCACCTGTAATTTTCTCGAACTACATAGCCATAGGGCCAATAATACGTACTCGAATGTTTTCTAACGCAGTCCACGCCCGATCTTGTCGCTTTCTACATGCCACTCCGCCTCCATGGTTTTAGGATCAAATGCCTTCGCCTACCACAACCACAACCGAAGCCCCCACAAACTCCGCCTCAAGGAGTCCTTTATCACCGCCGGTTAACACCTTGCTCGAGTTCTTTGATATTACAAAGACGACATTGATTTTCATCAAACCCCACCGATTCTGGGTGGAGGGATCCAAGAAACCTACTCAGAAATTATTATGGCGATGATGACATGCCCCTGAGAGTGCTACCTATTTCGCAGTTCTAGCTCCAATAGAAAACTATTAACAAAACAATGCGTGGATAGAGAGCTATGAAAGTAATTCTCACAAACGGCTTGCCTCTTCATCATATGTACAAAAGCGCCACAAAGTTCACCTGCATCTATAAGATCTTCATGCTTCAAGGTAGTTATTAAAGTATGTAACCAACCTTCTACATCCTCAATTGTATGGTGTATGTAAAAAGCTAGAGAATGTTTAGGTTAACTAGTCACCTCTCTCCTGGCCAAGCTTCGTGTTATATAGAGGATTCGAAACTCCCCCCGCCGTGGATTACATCGAGTTTGTTACAACCGACTCCACGTCATCTTGTGCTACAAGTC